>OY757912.1:104147990-104202990 GCA_963585895.1 Sepioteuthis lessoniana
ACAGGTCTATTAATATTAGAGATTTATTACTTAAAATAGAGATCGCTCTTTTTTGTTTAGATCACATGTAATCGGTAGTATATGACTTTACTTGAGACCAATGCTTTCTGCTGCCTGATCCTAGCTATTTAATAGAAATGGCATTGAAAACCTAGGAGAAATCTACTAACAGTGTGACGTTACTCCCTCAGCCCCCACATTACATCAACTTCTTCGAAACATTTCTCTTTACGGCCGGTGATCAACTAGTGGTTCCGATAGGGGCATCTCACATTTCTTTACCGCTACAAGAAATACAATGGAGGGAGTGGGAGACAAAAAAAAAGAACCAACGAACAATATGCTTGGGGTTAACTCAAGTTCAGAAGGGGAGTTATGCAACACTGCATTTCCTGTGTTCATATGTAGACTAACGTTAGCGTGGATTCTAGCGAAAATTCTACAAGGCCACTAGGAATGCCAACCCAACTTGATCGGTCTTCTTTCACTGGTCCTGGACTCACTCATGCCGACTGGTCTCTCTGCTGTGCCGTGTCGACTGCCTCTCTATGTCGTCCCTCGCCAACTGCCAACTTCTCAAGTCCCTTTGTCTCACTCTCTGACTGGCGTTCCCCTCCTACTTTCGGTCACGCCGAGATCCCAAGTCCAAAACCCTTTGTCGGGTTTCGCGCCAAAACAGACGAAGGAATCGTCTGCCTGGCGGACCACATACTTAGTGTTACAACAGAAGAGAAGTCCTCAGCTTCCTTCGTCGCATCTCGTTGATGATTCGACGGTTTTTCCGAATCTGTGAGGTTGTGGAGCGATTTCCTTTAAAGTTGACCCAGTTTTTATTTTTAAAGAATTCTATTGCTTTTGGTCGGATACGATATAAAACTAGGGCATAATGAACCTTTTGAAGTTCTTTATGATTCTGATAACACCCTTTCTTGGGTAAGGTTAGGGTGAAACCTATTATCTATTTCTCTATTTTGTTATTCATTGAATGCGTTTCAAAATCGGAAAGAATGTTGTCAAATTGTATTACTGCATCGACTCAGACGTAACTTTAATTAGACGATTCTGTGATAGGAAGATATTCACCCAGACGTGTAGTATATCTCACTGTTCACAGCTCTGTTTATGAAAATATAACCTAGCTGTGCTTAAGGGCTACTTGAGAAGCCATTGGCCATATAAATGTAAGTGTGTATTTCTGCGATGCCACTAACCTTTTTCTTTTTATCTTTTTTATATTTTCTGACTGCATCAAGGTCTTCCGTCGTAAACTATCCTCAATCATATTTACCAAACCCTTCTGCTTGGGCAGGATATGACACAAGGTCAATTTTTAAGCGAAGTTTAACAGGTTTGAATTCAGGGTATTCCTTTTCCTAGACTAGTTGCCTCACCAAGGCTGAAGAACCTAGTCTGTCCTACTATTTACCCATAGCTGAAAAATTGGATTCATACTTTCCCCAAGGGTATTAGTCCAATGTAAAATGCAATCAGTCTCGTCCAGGATTTGAACTCGTGTCGCCGTGTCCATTTCCTTGGACGATGACCATAACACCACGGGCACCTCTGCAAAACTATCCTCCATAGATGTCAACTTAATCATTAACAATAATTTTGATAGGTTTGTCAGTAATTTAGTGAGGATTTCCAAGCGGACTCTTGAACGTGTTTTTCCACTTCTGAACGCTTTTTCTTAGCTAATAGCTTTTAGTTTTGTTCTAAAGTTAATCTTCATTCAGATCACTTAATTTATTGACCGCCCTGGTATTGGTGATTCTCTATCTTCTACTGTTTTTTTTTTTTTAATTTTATCAATTTGGCCTCGGATTTATTTTGATCCTTCATTTTGGTATATGCTTATTAGTTCTTTCTGGTCTTTCCTAAGTTTTAACTTGTTAGGCATTTGTCGGATTTCTATATTGATTAAGGATGCATTTTAAAGTTTGTTTTTTTTTAATCTTTTTACAAGTGATTTTTATGGAACTCTACATTTTGTTCTTGGTTACGATGGTATGCACTCTGCTTCAGCTTCGATGCTTTCATATTCGTCTATTTGTGTATATATTTCAGTAGTTTTCAGAGTAGTATCACATGTGTGTTACAGTTACCATAGATTTATTATTTACATCACTATTGGTAAACGAGGACCAGTCGTAATGTGTAGTTTTGACTCATTGCTTTGTATTTCTGCGTCGACTCAGACGTAACTTTAACAAGACGATTCTGTGATAGGAAGATATTCCCCCAGACGAGTAGTATACCGAGCTGTGATTTAGGGCTACTTGAGAAGCTATGGACCATAGTTTTCCCTCCTTTTATTTATTTATTTATTTATTTATTTTTGAATTTAGTGTTTAGGCATGGAAGACTGTTCTTGAGCGAAAAATCAGATACTCTCCATTTTTATTTGGCAAGTTGTGTACGAAATATGCATGTTCCATAAAATCAAGTCAGCATTAAATGACCTGAAAAGGGTTGATATGCCGAAAACAAAGCAACCAACCAACACTGTGAATATCACTGAAAGTTTTCCGAATAGATTATACTTTTATCTGACATTTTTAAGAAATGACAGAAAACCAACAAAGTCTGGAAGTATTTGGCTTTTATTGATGTCCTGTGGGTTTCTGATAATGATTATTTGGGCCTGAAACAACACATGACCTTAAAGTCATCATCTTGTTTAGTCTATACCGACCATACAACAACTTTTTTTTAAGTGGCATCATAAAATCCTCCAAAGCATTCAAAAATATCAACATAATGTAACTACTTTAAGATAACTCAGAAAATATCAAACACAAATTATTCAAAAAGATGATTTTGGAAAAATGATTATGATCTTTCCAATTTTTAGCATAACCAGACACACAATAAAATGTTGGTTACCCAATAATCCTCTTAGTCATTCAGGTATGTGTGTTGGATAGAATTGTCAATAAAATTATAACATGCTGTATGGGATATTTTATAGGCTTATCATTGTCTGGTACAAGGTTAAAATATGTCTTTCACTATGTAAACGGGCTCTGATTACTAACAATCAGGCTAATTTATGCGCCTCAAACTAAACAAAAAAAAACCTGTTTTAAAAAAAACAAATTCTTAAGGAAATCGTATTGAACGTAGAATTAACGACTGAACATCAATATATGATTATCTATATGAAATGCGTACTTTTTATATAAGTATATAATATAAACCTTATCAATTCTAACAAATTCACGGATTCAGTGTAGCTTTGTATTAACATGTATAGCTGGCTTTTCTCTTTGTGGCAGTGTATGATAATTAGGGATTCCGGTTGATTGTGAATTGGTTCCTGGTGAAATTTACTGATCATCCACGAGACGTTACAAAGGAAAAGAATATCCATGAGAAATATAATCAATGCAAGCAAAGATATAGAGAGATAGAAAAGCTATAAGAGAGAAACGAATGGGAACGTCTAGGTTAGGATAGAAGCTGACGCCCCATTTGAAAATAAAAAAAAGTATCAGAAACAAATCGGCGACGGATTCTGATTGACTGGAAGAAAAACAAACTGAGAAGTTTTTAGAGGGAATGAGAAATAGAAGACAGGAAAATAAAGTCAGTTAGCTACCAGACCAATGATGTGAAGATTGCCGTAAATTACAGTCCCCGTTTTGGGTGTGTACTGCGAAAGGAGTCACGTACCCACTGCAAGTCTGGGGAGACGAACCTTGCGAGCAAGCATCTGCGAGGACGACAAAAGAAAACGTGAAAGATAATATTAACGCCTGTTTCTGCTCTCTCTCTTTCCTAACGATGTTTTATTTCTTTCTGTCAAGTTAAAGCGGTGGACTCATTCTTCATACACTTTTCCCCTCTTCTCGACGACTACTAAGAGGTGTAGTAGCGAATAAACTTTTGTATTAGCAAACCAAGACGGTGTTTTGTGTGTTCGTTACCTTTTCTCAAGGTGATGTTACGACGGGGATTCGACTGATACTTCGGTCATAGTGCTACACTCATAGACCCGTTAGAACCGTGTTCGTACAAACGTCTATTTAGTGGCGTAGTATTACAGAGGTCTCTTTAAGAACTGTAGCGTTAAAGGCTCACTACACTGACACACACAGTCGCTTGAGGAAGAGCTCACTGCTTTGGCAGCCATACGATAAGGTATTTGATAAGTTACCATACTTTGTCACCAGGATCATTTTTTTATTTGTATCGGTTAGATTTTACCGGTAACCTATTATTCAAATTTTACCCTAGAAACAATTCATTTTACATCTTGTACATCAATTTCTGCCAAAGATATAACGACTATTACATCACTATTAACGAGTCACATCATATGTTGCGTAATACCTATTAATTATTATAAACCTTACTTTTCGCTTACGTGTTACTTGGTAGTTGGTATAATTTACCAGGTATCTCGTAAGAGTAACTTTGTTATACTGCCTTTTATATATCAGCGTTTTCCTTTTCTTTTTTACTATCCATTAACTATGGATGAATGGGTCATTAGGACAAAAAGTTACAAGATACCATTTCGGAAATAAGTCACTATATATATATATATATATATAGGTTGGCTGAAAAGCCCTTAGATGGAACAGTTAATATGATGACGTCATATCTTCTGTTGATGACCTTTTTACTTCTGGCATCAAAGCACTGCAACACCGATAGAAGTAGTGTGACGACCACAAGTGGTGGCATTCAAAAAATAAACTTAATTTTATATTATTTCATGAGAGTATCTGGGTCAGACTATGAACTTTTCAGATGTAAGATTAGAAAAGATATTCTAACAATAGATATCTCCGAATTCAGGATAAGTTTATGAATAAAAAAACACCCGTGTATAACTTCTTTAAAGCATGAAGAAATATTTTCAGAGATGAGGATCTTCGTCAAAGTAAAATGTTTGACAATACCAACCATAATCATTCCGGTTATTTTCCCAAATGTTGGCAGACGACAGAAAAAACAGAACAAACGTAACATGAAAAAAAGCGAAAATATTGCATTCATAATGACATGTTCATATTTACCCGGCATTCGCAGAATTCCTTAACAAAAAATTAAAAAAAATAATAAAACTGAATAACGCAAACTTCAAAGTCTCGTTTGGAACAGCCATTTATTCTCCAAGCACCCGTCAATATATATTGCGTTTCTTTTCTTTCATAAGAATAGCTTCGTCGTAGACTAGGAAAAATCGACAATATGGCGGACACAGAAGTATTACAAGAACTATTTTATTTCACTGACAATTGTGGTTTAGTACTGGCCAATATATGCTAGATGATTCATTGTTATATAACATGCATCTAACAAGCATTTCGTCTTGCTCGGGACCGGAAAATTTTCGGAATTCTCAGAGGCGTTTGTGCATTGTTAAAAACTAATTGTTTCGAATGCAAAACTTCAGTGTAGGCAGAACGGCAAATGCACGGAAAAAATATGTACCAACACAATGCTTGCATCTCATATTTTCTGAAGGTGTGGGTTTTCGGTGCCGGGTCGTGGGTGACATGCGCAGTTTTAATAGTTGATGGAGTTGGTTGCTTTCATTTTACACAAATTGCCCACGGGAAAATATGAATCCATATCTTCATCCCAAAGGTAAAGGTAAAATTGTAATGTCTGTGAGAATATTTACAAATGGTATAACGGCTACATTCAGAGAAAAGGGAATCCAAAAGGCGAGTCAAAATTTCACCCGTAAGAGTTTGTATTGACATTGTACTATCGTTTTGGGGGAAAGGCATGGGTCTGTCTTATACTCTCAAGCTTTTAATAAAATTTACAGAAGGTCAGGTTGAGTAGCCTTAGGTAAAACCCCCAATATAAGAAAAGGACAAATTGAATTCAAACAAAATTCACCAAATACTTAACGGAAAAAAATGTATAGTAAGTTTCATTACATCCGATGTTTGATCCAGAAGAAAGCTCGATTTCTGTGCTATACTGAAAAAAAAAAATATCTAGAGAATGGATCGTGAGATATATATATATATATAAACACCGGACGCAAAGGACCGTTTATATATATATATATATATATATATATATATAGTCATCCACAGACAGACTGTTTCGTTCTATCAGAACTCTTCAGTGTGGCTAGACCCGCAGGACGCTCGAAGCCGGGATCGAAACCCGTCTAACTTTACGATAGATTAAGGTTTCTCCCTTATTAAAACAATTATACATTTCAGATGTATCAAAATATATATATATATATATATATCTGAAATGTATAATTGTTTTAATAAGGGATTTTTTTTTATTAAAACACTTAAAACGATAAAACACTAAACGGTCCTTTGCCTCCGGTGTTTCTTTGATAATAACAACAGAATAAATTGAAATAGTAAAATTAAAAAAAAAAAAAAAGTGGGTTAATATCAAAATTAAACACTGAGAGAGGAGATTTTTAAAAAAATCAACGCACTAAATTCCCGCCAGACACCCCAAATAACAAAGTGTAAAATTGAATTCTGTCTGCACAAGGTAGGACAAAATAGCGTAATTGCTTGGGCTTCAAGAATGACCGGGTAATTCTTGGACCCGGCCTTGTGCCTGATAAAGGAACAATCATCAGAGTAGTTTGTTCGGAATGTAACATGTTCGCACAAACGATCGCCTATATATATATATGTGTGTGTGTGTGTGTGCGCGCGCGCTCACATACACTTTAATCCTGCAAAAATTCTTTCATCGTTTTTCTTTGAATTAAAATGTAAATTTCAGCAAGGCGTGAAAAGTGGTGAATGCCAAATTTGCATGCACGCAAACTCTCACTAAATTATATATATATCACACACGGAGACACTCATGTGAGCCGTGTGTAATGCTAAGGTTCGTAAGAAAAGACCTTGACAAGAGCTAATCCTGAGGGAGGATATGTGCGTTTGAGTTCATGCCCTCTAGAAAATCATGAATTATAGGCTAGACACCTCTCTGTAGAATTGTTAGTCGGAAGTATTCTAAATTTTAAAACCTTAGGAATTTTATTTGAACACTGTAGCTGAGAACAGATAAACGTACCGTTTATGTGTTCTCAGCTCATTCAATAAACATGGCTGTTACTATATCCATCACCCACTATGAATGAATCATCAGTGTAGGGCATTGTCAAAGCTTTGCATTATTTAATGGTCATCATTGATTTGTTGTACGAACATCTGTGTGTGAGTTTGTGTATGTGTGCATTTTTTTAGACAATTTGATGATCTTATAATGTTTTTTTTCTCTAGTTTTCAAACTAATTTCTTTTTATCAGGGTCCAGTTGATATTAAAGTTACTCTAGGTTTTGCTCCCAAGCGGTCTGGATCACATCGATTGATCAACATCAGATGGACCTTTTTGGATATTGTTTATTTTTGTTCAGTTTGTAAAATTAATAATGTTTGGGTTTATTTTTTGTGATGTACTTTTGTTAGCGTATTATTCATTGAAGATTTTTAGTAGGTTAGTGCTTGTGTTGAATGCTATTCAGTTTATATTTGGCTGTATTTTTTTTTAATACTGATGATTTCAAGGATTGTAGGGTTTTTATGTTATTTTCATATATAATGTTGATGATATTGGTGAAGATTTTGTGCGTTTAAGCAGATTCCACAACCAAGCAAAACTAAAACAAACAATATCAACAGAATAATTAAACACCCAGAAGAGGATCAATTGATATGATCGAAAACACTCGGGAACAGAGAATATAGGACAATTTCTATATTAACTGGACACAAATAGAAAGAAACTAACAAGAGATCTAGAGAGAAAAATGTTTATAAAAAAAGATAGTTCACTAGTATTTAAACGAACTTTTTCTAAACTTGTGTGAATACAGACACACCATCACATACGCATATATATATATATAGGCACACAATGTATTTACATACATGGAAAATCCTGGGTCATGAAGATTTATAATTTATGATAAAGTTAATTAAATTTTTGGTAAGTTGAACAGATGTCATTTAAGGTTGGCGAAGTTGATTGGAAAATGTCAGAATTCGTGACTTAAAAAATTCAAACGCACAAATATACATTAAGAATGAACACACAAATGGAATATATATATATATATATATGCATGCGCATGTCAACATAATTATCCTTTCTTACATTTTCCTTACATTCGATAATTATGAATCCGAATTTTTCGGATGACAAGCATCAAACTGAGACACAGTTTTCGTAATATTTATCTTCATAGGAAATGGAATCGTAGAGGGGATTTCAAATCCTGGACGAAGATTTTAGTTTCACTTTGTTTTAATGACCTTGGGAAAGACATAAATCCATAATTCATTGTCTCAGTAATTGTGTAAATAGTAAAGTAGACCCGGCAACCAGTCTCATTGAAGGAAATCTCTGAATTCAAAGCAGCCTTACACCGCAAAAGAATTTGGGCATGTATCACACCCAGCTCGAGGTGTATTGTTGCTATCTTGTTACCTCTTTGGTTGGGTTGATGGAATGTCGACCATCGATCGTTTAATTTATTCCGGAGTTAATTGAATAATTAGGTTATCTGAAATATATATAAAGTATAAGGATAAGAATAATCACCTTATCTGTTGTATAAAAAATGTATTTTCGGTAAATAATCATGATCTCAAACAGATAAATTTAATGGAAATGTAAGCGGTACCAACACATTGGGTGTAAGATTCGGTTGTTCGGAAAATACTCTCAGACTTTGGTATAAACTGTTTGATTATTTTCTAACGTATTTTTTTAATAGCCGTAGTATAAAAAAAATCTTATTCCTTATGATCTATGTACGTGATTGTATACCAGTCATGGCACCAAATGTGATACTATGGTTGCACGTTACCGAATATGAAGAGTGCAACACCGAAGAACCTTCTCGAACATCGATTTAAGTTTCAGTTCATCAAATATACAATACGACTCAACCGTTCCAGTTACGGTGTTTATTATTCAGATTGCATAGTTTTTCTAGCAGTCATTAGACGAGAGAGAAAGAGAGAGAGAGAGAGAGAACTGGTAAGGGTCTATGAACAAAGACACATTTGCCGTTACACAGTCACCAACCCCCTACCGCTGCCTTGAAGGATTCTGTAGATCTCGACTTTAACTCAACTCAACCTAATTAATTTTCAAGATTCTTTAATTTTTATATATTCTCAAATTAAGTATATCATTGATGTGACGACATCTCATCAAATCATTGCGTCACATCATCATGATCATTAAACGTGTCCCTAACTTACATTATGTTTTTATTACAACACAATCAAACTCTGTGACACGATGCAAATGTATTTTATTTACATCTGGGTTTCGGAGCGAGATGATTGGTCTTAGTTTCATAACTTACTGCATGCATATGGGACGAGGATTAAAATTAAACTTAAATCCCCTGGAACAGTTGCAACATCCCCAAATTAAGAAATTAAATAATATAATTATCCTGATTATTTTATGTGTACCTTTTGTTAAATCCTTTATCCCTTCTTTCAGAATTGGAAATTGAAGGTTATATGCCCCTAATCCTGAAAATAAAAGAATTAATTCATTTACTTTTTAAGCTTGGTCATATTGTGACTTCATGACAATTCTCCTCCACTTGTTTACCAATTTGGAATATGAGACTTTTACACATGCACAGTATTCTTCTGATCTTTCACATCTGACTACCATTTATACAAAAATCTGCAAATATTTTACACCAAAAACATGACTTTCCAAAACAGAGTTAGACTATGGATATAATGACTTCTTGGCATCAAAACTTTTAGTGTTTTATCTCTCAGGCATAAATAAACTTGATAATCAATAGCAGAAATCCGGTGATGACAAGCGATATATTTCGACTGAATAAAAGTTTGTATAAATTCATTAACTCATGAATAAAGGTTTATTCTAAAATCAGACAGAATTTTCCGAACAATCAATTAGAAACGAAACTTTGACTGAATGCTTCTGAAAACTCTAGAACCAGAACTACATTTAAAATCATATCCAGGACACAGGTATTTGTTATAAGGCAAATGATGGGGATTTGCTAAGATATAACTGTTGTGTGGTGGCTAACAGCTATGTTGATTCTATACGTTTATATATATATATATATATATATATATATATATACATATATATATATATATATATATATGGCCATGAAATATTTAAATGTATTTTGGTGATTGACAATGTAAATAAATTTGTAAGCAAACTCTATTAGTTTGTGTTGTCAAGTTTAAAACATTTTCATTTAAAAACACGTCCAAGAATATGCAGATATATTTGATGTTTTAACTTTGAAAAAATGAATTCTCACCCTGATTCAACCTTTACACATTCTGTTTCTATTGTAGTTGTCATTAGGAATTCTTTTTAAATAGGTATTACCCAACCCCGACTCTGTGAGCTGGAGAGAACATAATAATCAGTGTTTGTAATATTTATACGCAGAATCAATTTCAACAATGAACATAGAAGACGACGTAACAGGCACATTAAGAATTACGGAGTAGAAAAATGGGGCAAGCACTAGCAGCAATAAATTTACTAGGTAAATATTTTTATCTCTGATTGGTTTGGTTTGGTTTTATGGTATATCAATGATTGTTGGTTATTTAATTCCAAATACTGTTTTTACATATATATTTAATATATGAGTTGTAAACACATTTAGTGGGTACACACAGTTATATAATCAAACATTTCTATTTCTGACAATTCAATTAGTCTTTAAATATAAATGGTTACAAATATTTCTAAGTATCACTAACAATTCAATTAAACATCTGTGATTTATTTAAATGCATTTGAATGATCAAACAATTCTATTTAGCATATATAATTTATTTACTCTCAGTTTAAATGTCAGAGAGTTTTATTTGACTCATCGATAGGACTCTATCAGGAGCTACCACTCTGTGCCAGATGGGAGCTGAGAGCGATGGCAATGTATGGGTACTCCGTATTCCCAAAAGTTCCAGCATTACTGGCGCCTCACCATCGGATTCTTTAAGGTCAATGCCAAAACACTCATTGGGAAGTCTTACCCTTCGGCAGAGATGAAATCGATGTTTTATCAAGCTCCAGTTGTTTTTCTCTAAATACAACAAGGACCCCATGAATATATGTCGGCATAGAATTTATGTAAATGTAAGTTTTGTGTACTCATCTGCTGTGTTCCAGCCTTCAGGAAACACTATATATATATATATATATATATATATATAATACGGAGACCTTTGATTGCCCAGTCTGCTGAGGTAGTAGAAAACACCGACTGCCCCTCTGCATATGGGTAAACCTCACCAACGAGTCGCTTGGATATGACACTAAACAATTTGATAATGGGGCTACAGTAATGCTGGAGCTTGGAGGAATGCAGAGCACCCCTCCATTGCCATTGCTCCCAGATTCATTCTGGCCCGGAATGATAGCACCTGATAGAGCCCTATCCATGGGTTAAATAGAACTAAACAGTGTATTTATGCTAAACTGAATTTTTTGAATAGTTTTTGACAATTAAACTGCGTACTTATGCTAACCTGAATTGTTTGATATAGAACTGTTTTGATATGTAATTGTATGTTAACAAAATCTACATTTATGCTAAACTGAATTGGCTGAATTAGAACTGTTTGATTAAACTCAATACCTTAAAATAGAAATACTTTTGGCAATTAAACTGTGAATTTATACTAAACTGAACTGCTTAAAATAGAAGTTTCGACATCGAAACTGCGTACTTATGCCGAATTGATTTTTTTGAATCAGAACTGTTGATTAAATTGAATAGCTTGAAATAGAAATGTTATTATCATTTAAATTGTACTTATGCTAAACTGAATTGTTTGAAATTGAATTATTTGCATAAAAATGGATTTGGCGTTGAATAAACTACAAAGGCTGATATGCCATAAAATCCACCCAACCAACCAACAGACCTTTGACACCCAAACAAAGTTTCAACATTTTCCACGAATCAAATTGCAGGAGGAAAATATAACTTATTTTCTGGAATATTCAAGCTACCAAAAACAAAATGTTGGAAATTTGTAATGGCCTTTTTATTTTAGAATAAATAACTAAAGAATTAGGATCAACTCTATGAATCAGAACTATCTAATTTTAGACAAACATAACTTCCGCACAAAAGGTCAAATCTTCAACGGAGATGCAAAATTCATAATCTTAGATATAATTTTAAAACGTACACAGAAAAAACAACAATTGTAAAATAATGTCGTCCATAAAATGAACATCTGAAACATTTAGATTTTATATGGAACTTTTACAACTATAAAAAGAAATAAACCCAATAAATCCTTTCCGATTTGAAAGGCCGTCCCTTGAAAATAATATTGAAAAATTTCACATAAACAAACAAGTTGATTAAATCACCGTTATATATATATATATAAGCTCAACTAAAGACCCTTTTATCCAACAATGTCGTTCCGACAAATAGATGTGCTACCTACAATATATTTTACATCGCTTTTCATACAGCCTATCGAGTTTTTAACGCTCTCATATGCTTAAAAAGAAGAGAAGATACTCAACAGAAAACTTAACAAAAGAATGAATATTTCATTCAACCTAAATAACAAATTAACAGAAAAAAAGACGAATAAAAGTCCCAATCCGTAATACTGCCGGCCAAGCTATTACTGAAAATCTTTTTCCCGCTGAAGTCCGTCCGACTATCTGTCCTTTCGACTATTATCCACCCTAAAAGAACGATACTTCTATATATATTATCTTGTGGCGCACTACTTTCGTCCTCTGGAAATCGTTATTCAATAACCAGTGTCTCACTTTATTCCTACATGACACAACTCTTTTATAAATGCGTTCAAAAAATATTCTTAAATTAAGAAAAAATAAAAAGAAATTGAACAAAACTTCAGTTTCCCTCCAAAAGATTTTTTTTTTATGATGACGATCACTGAACGTCGAAACTAGTTTCGAAGCATCATAAAATAACCTACGTAAAAGTGATATTCGTATTTTATTTGTTTTATATCTTTTAATCATCTTATATACATATGTTGGGGTTTTGGTCATATATATATATATATATATATATATATATATATATATATGATATCAATAAAAGAAAACTCAACGGATAAATACAATGGCATTGTAAATTTATTTCGAGAAGTCATAAATGGCGGTTCGCTTCATCAGATAACTTCATATAATATACAAAAATAGATTCCCAAAAATAGTTTATCCAGGGGAGTTTAAAAAATACTTTTTAATAAAATTCATAATTAGAATAATGAATGATGATATAATAATATATTTAAAAATGAATGATATAAACATAAAAATGAAATATATTTATAATAAAACATCGAGTTTGTCTACATCTATATATTTTCTATATATTAATAGCTATTCATCGAACATATCGTTAGAATTTCATGAAACTTCTGATACATTCTATATATAATTACTCCCAACACATTGTTTCTGAACATTATGTATATATATATATAACCAAATCTCTACAACGATATTGAGAGGGCGTTAGGTCCTTTTTTTAGCGGAGTAAAACTGATTTAAATTCACGGTATTTGTTCTGCTCGATTGGTTGTCTAACCAAAGATAAATAACCTAATCTCTCGTAATGTTCACTATGAATGAGAGAGGGACAAATTAATTTATGTCTTTCTCAAAGATGTTAACGCAAAGTGATATGTAAACAACCACAACTAGGATTCGATCTAATGTTGAGACATATGTGGATTATGTAATGTAACTCAGTTACCGTGAGGGATAGTTATTTTATAACTTTGTTTGGTTAGGCCGCGAGTTTTTCAGTTAGCATTAGTCAGTTGGTCAGCTGTCAGTTAGAAGTTTACATTCAGAGAGTTCGGTCGGTTTTTCGGGGTCGTGTTTCCTTGTGTCTGTTCATAGACCCTTACAGATTTTCTCTCTCTCTCTCTCTCTCTCGCTACTGTAAGCACTCTGAACATCGAACACTAATTGATTGTTAATAGTTGATGGAGAGTTCTTCTTGTTATTTAGTTGCCAACTTCCTGACAATATTGTTTCAATGGATCACCCCGACTGTTAGAAGAAGTTCCAGATGGATTTTGTCATTCCTTTTCTGTGGATCTTTCATATACAGAGGTGGCTCAGAGAAGATTGATAAACGAACAATCTGGAAACACATTTGGTACCCGACCAAGCGATTGTGTTAAGATTAGTGTCGGGCAAACCTATGGTACTATATTTTGTACCGTGCCCAGACGGCGTAAACTATAGAGTTAAATTTGGTACCGTTATCAGTATTCGATCCTGAAAATCGACGACACAACCAGACGCAGAATTCAATACAAAAAAATCATCCGGCACAACCATAAACAGGATTCGATCCTGAAAATCCACTGCCAAGAAAGAGTACAATATTTGGCGCCGTGCAAACATATTAAGCATATTGTTCGGCACGGGTAACCGGACCAAACTATAGTGCTACAGTAAATAATACTTGAAAGAACATTTTTTTTAATTTCATCTTATCACATCATTGTTTGCTTACTGATGTCAAAAGCGATTAAGTCACAGCTTGTTGCGGTAAAATTCTGCTGCAGTACTGTTCGGATTTAATTGACTAAGATTTGCTTCGTCAGGAACTCAATACTCAGATTACAAACTGTTTCTGCAGTTATGAAGTGGTCATCCATGTAGGTAGTGAGCAGATTTATTTCAGATTTATTGAGACGTTCGGGCTGTAATGGTTAGCGTCTTGAAAATAGACACAGCGACCCGAGTTCAAATCCCGGATGAGGCCGTTTACATATCACATAGCTCTAAAACACTTAGGAAAGGTGTGAAATTTATTCGCGCTTCCACTAGGCAGGATTTGACACACGGACTTTTTTATACTGTTGATTTAGGGGAGGGAAGGTCCAGCACAAAACGAAACACATGCCCTGCTGACCAATGCTCATCATAGTTCACATTACACCGAGTAATCCTATGTAAGCCTTTGCTATGTCTCCTGGCATGAAACCAGCTGACTTTGCTGGTCATAAGTTCACCAGACCCAAAGGTCGGATGGAATGTAAATCTATACCCATACGAGTCCGGGGAAGATATGAATTCAACTATTCTCCTGTCAACTAAAGGCGAATGGCAACATATCTTCTTGAAAGAATGCTTTGAATTCAAACCTGTTAAACTTCTCTTAAAATTTAATCTTGTGCACATCCTGTGGATTTGGCAAATATAAATTCCAGATTAATTTTCATGATCAAACGTTAATGAAGGATTTAAAAGCGACTTAACCGCTAATCCATTTTGATAATGCATGTTAAATTAAATAGTGTTTGTCGGGTGGTTGCCTAATGATGGACTCAGTTCCTCGAGTTTAAATCCTAAAAGTTTGTTTATATTTTCATCATCTTGTCTTGCAACCAGCACGGATATTCCTGACGCTCTTTTACCACTCCTCCCGATCGTTCATCGCTTCTGGCAGGCCCTCAGGGCTATATCCCGTATTCTCACAGAGCTACTGTATGTAGGTTCGAGCAAGTCGTCCTGCTTTAGCTTGGTCATGAGCGGGGGTCCATAGGAGAATATTACTTATGAGGTCATCCCTGCTTCTCCAGCAGTGTTCTGCATGTCTGGTTCGTCTAACTTTGATAGTTTTCGTGATGGGAGGTTGGTGGCCGTACAGCTGCTACTTTGTGGGATGTTGCTTCCAGGACTTGTTCAAAATTTCTCACAGCATTCTTGTGTTGTAGCTGTCAATCTTTTTTTTCCCCTCCGTTTAGTTAGCGTCCATGTAGTGCATCCATATAGCAGTATCGACACGACTGCTGCTTGAAAGAAACTGCGTTTCGTTTTATCGATCAGCTCGCAAATACACCCAAGTAAAGTACTAATACATAAAGTCTCCTCTAGCAATGAATATATAGTAATGTTGTATAGCCACAATACAACTATACGTATACATATATATGCGGAACATAGTCAACTCTAATGACGACTTCAATGAACGAACGAACACACCTCTTTACAAAAATAGATCTTGCACACTTTATTCTCGAAAGGGTTCATGTTCATTGTGTGTGAGATATGAGCTGGAGACGGGGAAAGACTGTTATTTTGACCTAAAATTCTTCTGACCATAGCAACATTTCTTTCTCATCTTGACTGGGTTGCTCAACCGTGGGTGACTGAGTGTCCAAAGCCCTCTGTCTGCCGCTGGCTCTCAATTCGGCATCTTGTCTCCAACTGACTCAAACCGTCTATGCCCTGTTGATGTCATATTCTCACGCCCACTTGCTTCCGCTGTTCTTCCGCTTATTTACACAGGTGCATCTATTGATTGACGGCTCGGTTGAGGGTCAATATGTTACAGTAAGGCAAGCGGGTTTGTTTAATATTGGTATGGTAACAAGTCGAGGAAATCGAAATCTCTATTTTTTGGTGGAGATCGTCTGACAACACTACAGAGGATACAGTCTATATATCTCAAATTCTGCCGACAGAGCCAAGTGTGTAGCGCCCCAACAACCAAACCTAATTACATGACTAAATAAATGCGATTCTTTCCGAGATTTTAAGCCTATCAAGCCTTTTTGTCCGGAAACTTAGAAATAATGGTTTGTAAAACCTTAGCTTCATGGGGGCAAATGTCGCCTAATGGCTACAGTGCTCGACTGCAGCCTCGAATGAAGCGTGGCCGTACTCCGTTCACGCTATCAACCTCCCCTTCCTAATGATACTCTTGGAAGAGATATGAACCCTCTTATTTCCCTAGCAATAGGTTAAGTATTAACACTGCTGCTCTTATTCAAGGATTGCTTTAAAAGTTGATAACCTTTGAAGGTTGATATTCTAAGAAACATAAAAATTAGTCGAACGAAATCACAAGATTAATATTGCATTTATCTTAGGACTTACATGATAGGCTTAGTATTTGCTATTTCTAATATATTCCATAATTTTTATTTCTAATGTGCAGAAAAAGACGGCGTCGATTATCTGACTGATTTTGCATTCGAGATTTAAGATGATTAGATCCAATCTCTACATCTGGATCGGGTGATGCGTTTTAATTCAAGATAGATTTTCGTTTGTACCCATAGCTGCAGGGTCAAATTCAAGAATGCCAGCAGTAACCCAATGATCATCAGTTCGGAAATTGGAATCAGTAAGCCGAGATCGAATTCCGATCGAGATATTTTGTGTTCATTCATTTGTAATGTCCCTCGAAAGACGTGAATCCATTTCTTCTCCTTCTTGCTAAGCGTTAAGTGGCCGAGCAGAATTGGCATTCTTTACCCCTATTGATAATAAGAGGGGCGACAACACTATGAAGTCAAAACTAATATTAAGTTATTCTTCAAATGCTAATCACATATTTTATGTTATTATTACTGACATTAAATTAAGACTGAATTCTGAGTATCATACAGCAATGCGTATGGTTCTTAGACTAAACGTCTAAAACTTTGGAGACTATCGTGACACGTTATTATCTTCATCACTCACATCATTTTGGGCCAGAGTGGAAGAACCTGTTTGGATTCCATCTTTTAATCAAATTCATCTGCTTGTGACGATGAGGGGATTAGATTTTTTCAACGGTATGTATATATATATAAAGTTTTCGACAACATAGAAAAACAAAGTAAATAATGAATTACATTACAAAAATTTTATATCCCAAAAACACTTAAAAGTTATAGCGCTTGTAGACGAAAGGACTGCGAGGTAAAATCTTATATGCAAAAAGTGTTTGAGATCTCCCTTTCTTGCTATTGCTTCATAACTTTTATGTCTCCACGTGGCAGTACGAATCTGAAATGTTAATAAGTATTAGTTTTTATAATGCCCTGCCGGTCAGTATTGGAGCACCATATCATTTATCAAACGCTTGTAAAGCAATTGCTTTTCTCATCAGTTTCTCTCTCTCTTTCTCTCTCTCTCTCTATATATATATAACCTCCCCACAGCTATAAACAACAGGAACGGATGACGAGAAAGAATCCGGAAACTCCTGGTTACCACCATGATTTGATTTTATATATATATATATATATATATATATATATATAATAAGACCACATATATTGATAAGGATGAAAATTGAAATCTAAAGAATGCAAAACGAAAGGGAAGCAAACTCGTTTCGTTCTTTGCTCGTGTTAATTATCGGATTAAAGAACACATGTATATGAAGAGTGCGATAAATGATTATTGAGAAGGGGGAAAATGGGGTATTTGGATTGAATCTACATTGTCCATGCAAACGTTTCCTCTGTTTACTGAGCGAGGACTGTCTGGGCAGAATATAGATAGTTCCTAGATTGTTTACATGAAAGGGAATGTTTGATTTGCTTAGAATGGAAATCGCATCAATGCTAAGTTTATTGACGCAGTTATGATCATTAATCAGACAATCTGCAATCAATGACCTGTATGTATTATTTAGAACATAATTAGGGAGGAAGGTCAAATTCCAGATTTTAGTAGGTATATATTTTTTATCTATAAATTTAGCCTTAGATTGTTCTGCCTGTGTAGTGCAAGCTACAACACTAATTAAATAAGTTAACAATAAATATATTATAAATGAACAGAAGAATGTCATTAACTGAATTTGTTTGCGGAAAGTATAAAACTGTTCTACAACTGATGAAATTTGCTTGGTGAATCCATTTCTAATATTACTGGGCCAGGGAAGGCGTAAATAAACAGGACATCTTTGTGCCAAGGTTACTTTTTTTATTAGAGATGTTGATTGTGATTACAGATTACACAAGGTCTAATGGAAAACTGTTGTTACCAACAGGTATACGAATCGGTAAAAGCGGGTTTTCTTTATACCAACATGAGAAAACACGAAGTTGTCAAATAAACTTAGGCAATAAGAAAAAAATAAAGAACAATTAGTTACCATAGCTAGAATAAATTTAATGGCTGAGAGAACCTTCCCTCTCACTGTTGAGACAAAAGGTGTGATCGATATAATGAATATAAGCTTCTGTTTTTTAAGGACCTGACCTTTTTCGGGAAAAACCTTAAAGATATTAGACTGTGCCAGTTCAAAAAGCAAATATGCAGAAACGTCGACAGTCTAACTGAATATTATCCTATCCAAACTGGTTTCAACATTACAACAGATGTCATCAAATGAATGAAAATATTTTCCGTTAAGAAGCGGACTGACAACTGACTACGTTATAAAACATCACCATATATATCAATAATCTACGTGGTATTTTTGTAAAAAGTCTCGAAAACCTAACGGAGCCTTTGTTGCCGTAGGAATCTAGAATCGGCTGTAATATAATTAGCCATTAACTACTTTATTCAGTGAACACCCAATCATACATAATATTTTCATTTCTGTGCGAGTTTTTTCATTCAAGTCTTTCATTGGAGTGTGTGTGTGTGTGTGTGTGTGTGTGTGTGTCTGTGTGATAACAAATCCCCCCCGCCACCAAGTATTCAGCACTCTTCATAGTATTCTGGCCCATCTGAACTATTTTGGGGCTTGAATAATTTCTATTCTTTCTCTATTTTTCAACTCACGTAATCTTTTTTTCAAACTTTTCAGAAACGTTACAAGTGCACCATTTATGATTGGTACTTCTATCACCCCGATATTCAGCAGTGTTTATTTCTCAGGAGAGATCGAAGTATTCCTCTATCTTTTCTGTTTCTTTTATTTTCCCTCTCTTGTCCACCGGAACCGAAAAATTTCCTAGATGACAAGTTCCCGTTTTCTTCTTAACACTAGGTCACTTCTTCTTCTTCTTCTTCTTCTTCTTCTTCTTCTTCTTCTTCTTCTTCTTCTTCTTCTTCTTCTTCTTCTTCTTCTTCTTCTTATTATTATTATTATTATTATTATTATTATTTACTCCTTTAGAGTATTTCATATCAGTGTTAGCTGATGGTTTTTCACTGGAGTTTGAGTGACAGCAAGTCTCCTCAAGTCTCCAGGACTCATCTCAGGATTCTGGCCGTTCTCAGCAATGCTGTCGTTTGGATAGTCTCTACCCGTCTTTCAACTTTCAAGTCCTCCAGGCCTTTTAATAATCCTTTAGTTATTGTGCCTAACGCACCAATCACAATTGGCATAATCGTTACTTTTAGGTTCCATGGCTTTTTCAATTCTCTAGCAAGGTCGGGGTATATATCCTTCTTTTCACTTTCCTTTAGATTTATTCTGTGGACCACCGGGACAGCAAAGTCGAAAATTTTGCAAATTCTCCTTTTTTGTTGGTTATTATAAGGTCTGGTCTTCTGGTCAGGATTAGTTGATCCGTTTGTATGTTAAAGTCCCATAGGAGTTTACTCGAGTCATTTTCTAGGACAGGTGCTGGGTTGTGCATATACCATTTGTTTGTATGGTCGAAGTGAAACTTCCTGCACATTTCCCAGTGAATCACCTTGACGACGAAGTCGTGTCTCGCCTTATTTGAAGTAATATTAGTTGTATTTTCATTCTTTTTCTTTCTTGTTGAAAAAAAAATGGAAAATCGATTTTAGATGCCACAAATTCCCAGCACACATGCACTTCGTTATATAGTGTCAATTTTAATAGCCAATCTTTTTTTCTGGATTTGTCCACTGCTATTGGACTGACATTCTGTTTGCGTGAAATATTTTATTAAACGGGTGTCGACAGAGACTGGTTGGTTCGCAAGTGAACCCATCCCTTAAAATAACAAAAGTTTCTGTTGTCTCAAGACGAAAATGAGTAATAATTAATGCATTAGTCGACAGCATATTGATTACTGGTCGAGAAAAGTGACGAATGAATTAAATTCTAACGACAGCAACAGTAACAAAAACAACTCTAGAAATAATCGAACCCATTAAACAAGGAATTACTCCAAAAACAGTGACAATATTTCTTCTACCGAATCGTTTTAAACATATTCGCAAAATCAGTCCATTAAGTTCACAGCTGTATAATAAAAATTCACCTTGTCAGTTGAGTTTTGAATACGCCGAATGTATCCCCTGTAGAGACTAAGGTCAACGTCATTCAAAAAATAAGTGTCCTGGATACGACACTCGAGTGTATCTAATGCTAATTCGCCACGTCTTGAGATATAGGATTGTACACATTAATGGTAATTGTTCCAAGATCCCCTATAAGGTTAGATTTATAGAGAAATAATATCTGTTCGAAATTATTAGCATCAAATAGAATAACTTGATACCATAAAACTGAAAAATTATTTGTATTAAGAATAGTTTACTTGAATATTAATATAACTGTTTATGAAGGATAATTATCAGTTACTTTGAACAATACCACTGATAACAAACGGGGTTATTGCTAAATAGAAAAAATTATTTGAAACCATCCAAGTATATACGATTAGTATTTAAGTGGCATATTTACAATATCTCTTAAGAAACAACGACCCAACCATATAAATATAAAAATGTGATGAACAGGATTTTCTAAGATCTAGGTATAAAATAATTCCACAAAGGTTAACATACAGTTAAAATCAATCAATTGTAATAATTAAATTGAATAGAAAACATACGAGAATGCTACGTGCTATTTTGAATCCAGGAAAAAATACCTGACGAAATACCATCTGTAAGGCGACTTACCTCCCATCTCAAAAAACATCCAAGTATGACGAACAAAACATACGGGATACCGCTGGAAAAAGAAAATACGTTCTCCTATGGACCCCAAAACATAGACGTGCCAGTGCAAGCCGACCAGCAATAACTTATTTACATTTACTCACTGTGGACACTGGATATAGTTTGGAAGACCTACCGAGATGGATGATAGGGAGGGATGGATGGAGAGAGAGATAGAGAGAAAGCGGGTTACAAAATCAGTCGGTTTCAGCGATGGTGCGTTATGAGTCATGATAGTCAAAATTCCGCATGGGTTGATAGGAATAAAGACCCGAGTGAAAGAAAAAGCGATGATGAAAAAATGAAAAAAAAAAAAAGGATGACTGAAAAATAAGACAGAACGTAAACGAAACACGAATTGATGCTAAGAATATTCTTTTTGAAAAATAAAGCTTCTTTTAATAACATGGCTTTTGTGAATTATTATTCTCGTTTGTTTCTCGTAAACGCATTATTTGGTGTTGGTATTTTTTTTTTTTTTAGTTGTCGTATACATCAATTTTCCTATTTCACATCTTCAGGTTGTTTAGCCGTGACGAAAAAAAGAATGAAGGAGTACAAAACTTGTTTAGAAAAACATAACTATCTCTTCTTTATAACTCGAAAGGTCGGAAATTGACCGCAAGTGTGGGAAAGAGAGAGACGAAGTATTTGGAGACAGACTGACGGAGGACCGCTCTATTGACACTTTTCTTGACAAGGTTGGGAATTTATATTCAAGACCTTACGTATTTGATTCTTTGACGAGGTGTTCCTAGCTGGGGTCTTCCAGTTGCCGTTTACTCCCTTCTCTGTACACTCACAGGCTGCACTCTGAATCCGATTCCCTACTGACTGACCGTTCTCTGATTTTCAAATCTTCCCACCTTTTTACCAATCGTTTGGGGATCGTTCAAAGCGCTTCAGTTACAAGAGGTAACACTGTCACCCTCTTGGCCGTTGCTTTTTAGTTCACTGACAAGGTCTAAGTACTTGTCTCTCTTTTCGTTTTCTTTCATTTTTTTTTTCTGTAATCCGTGGAGACAACATATTTCGCTATTAGGCAGGTTCTCTTTTTTGTTAAATAACACTAGGTCTGGTCTTCCGAGGGGGATTACGGGATCCGTTTGCATCTTAACATCTCAAATAATTTTGTGTCTCTCTTTCTCCAGCATGGTTTCCGGTTTATGTATATGACATTTGGCAGTATAGTCAAATTTCAATTCCTTGGACAATTCCTCATAGATCACTCTCATCTCCCAGTCATGTCATTGTCGTCATTATTATATAATACTGCTACTCCTACTGTCATTTTTGGCTCGGTCGGCTTGGGCTGTACAATACAATGATTGCTTCTCTACAGAGGGGTAAAACTCCCCCCAAACGAGTGTACTGGATATGACACTAAAAATCGGATGGAGAGGTTCCAGTAATACAGGAACTTTGAGGAATGCAGAGGACCCCTTCATTGCCATTGCTTCCAGGTCCACTCTAGAATTGATCGGTAGCACCTGATAGGGTTCTATGTAATATTCAAATAGAACTAAGCTGCGTACTTATCCAAGACAGAATTTTTTGAAATAGGAGTATTTTTGACATTGAAACTGTACTTAGGCTAAACTGATTGTTTTGAAATAGAACTTTTTAAACATTTAACTGTGTGAACAAAAACTGTACTTATACTAAAATAAATTGTTTTAATTAGAACTATTTAATTAAATTGAATAGCTTGAAATAGAAATGTTTTAACAATTAATCTGTGTACTCGTGCTAAACTGAACTCTTTGAAATAGAACTTAGGTGTTTAAAATGGATTTAGCTTGATATAAACTGCAAACATTGATATGCCATTAAACCCAAACAAACCAATCAACTACTGTATTTTTATTGTTATAACATGATCGATGTTACAGATATTTTTGTGGTTTCTTTGTTAAATGGAATGTCAGTCTTTTTCGGTTATTTGATGCCAAAGCCATTAATGTAAAAATATATCACTGATATTTCTTAACCCATTGCTGCGGACATATCTTTCCCAAGCAGTCTGAAAGTGAACGTAATAGTTGGACTCGAGTTCGAATTCGCTTACTTCGCGGTTATAGGCCATGACTTTATCTTTTACGCCATTCATACTCCCCACCACAGATTTTTTTTTTTTTTTAGTATTATCAATATTATATGTTGTTATGACTTTCACATCTATACTTCTACGCATGTCTGGAGACAAAATCTAATGATAGAGAAAACACTTGTTCTCTTGCCAGCAGACAGCAAAATGAAATTGAAAAGGCTGGCTAATAAAACTGTATAAATATAACGACTTGGTTGGATGACAGGAAAATATTGAATCAAAAACAACTGGAGAGCTTACAATTTTGAACTGCAAATCCTTCACTATCCAAGAACCTGCTGTAACCGCTTGAGAGATTTTTTTTTTTACCAATATTTTCTCAAGAGTTGTTTCCTCTCTGATTCAGTGTTCCTCTTACAACGTGTACTATCGGTATATTCTTCGCTCAATTTGTCTTCTATTATCATTCATCTTTTTTCTTTTTGTCATTGTCTTCAAATACTGTATCAAATCTATTGTACGTAATTGTTATTTATCTCATCACTTGTTCTGTCTCTCTTGTTTTTTTTTATGTTTTAAAAACCTGATATCTTTACTGTTTGACCTCAAACATTGCTATTAGTTTCTGTGTCTTCGAGCAGACCTTTCAAGTTTCGATTTTTGTCCAGTACAAGATGACCATCTCTTGATTACATGAAATAATACTTGATTGTAATAAATCTCTGTGTTACTATGCGTTTTATCAGGATTTTAAAATGATATTCTGTTTCCAATAATATTTTCTTTATTAAAGTATACTCGGTAACCTATATAATTATACAGGTGAATATTTAATCAATAACAGATTTCATCTGACTCACCTTGTCTACGCGCTTAGTGTTACGTTTATCTTTGTAGGAAAGGTGTAGTCTTCTCGGAGAGGTGTACAGGGGGAGTGAGTAAATGATATATGAAATAAGTCAGCGGACGAAGGAAAGGGGAATTGATAAATTTCTCAAGTGTTTCGCTTCGTTAGTTATAACCTGACACGCTTGAACTAGCAATCATGGCTGATATTGCTGAGGTTACCATTTAGAGAATTATCAAACTTAAGCATAGTAATCTACAAAGCTTTTTGCTTCGATGTGGCACAATGCCGAATGAATGGGGCGCCCTTTGAGACTCGAACTCACCCGTGTAGGTTTGCTAGTTTAGCTTGCTAACCGTTACACCACCAGAGGTGCCCCATCAAACTTAAGAATAAATGGAGGGTTTTTTTTTGTATAAGCCCCAGTATATATGTCTCATGAATTTCAGGATTCGGTTTCTTTTAGTCTTTTGGTAACTGAGGTGCTAGGAGATATATGTTACCGTTAATGGTAAACGCGTACTCAAAGATCTTAGAAGAGTCTAGTTTTTCAAATAACAAAGAAACTACCATGTTGGGTTCATCATCCATTTCTCCCAGTTTCTACGGCCTCGGAGACTTAAAGAAAAAGGAGTAGTTCCCGCGGCACAATGGCTATATTACTGGAATGCAACCTCTAAATCAGTGAGTTCAAAATCAAGTAACGCTATTCTGTTCACTTTCGGATTAATACCTCCTTGAAAGGCATGAACCCCTTATGCTCTTACTTTGGGTTAAATATCACTTCTATAAGGGTTGGTTTTTGCATTAAATAACTGATGAAACTTGTTATGCCATTAAATCACCAACCCATGTTCAAATCCGTGATGAAGATGCTTATATTTCATTTTGCATCAATGGGAATTGGACAGGCATGGATCCAACTATTCTCCTTCCAGCTACCAGTAAATTAGTTAGGCAGACTAGACTTTTTATCTTTGCGTAGGCAACCAATCTAGAAATAAAACTTTTAATTCAAAGCTGAAGTATCCCTCTTGAAAAGTGTCCTTGTGTCGCATCCTGCTTGTAGTGTAAATATTTTCTCGGTTTCACTGAATACATATATATGTGTAAGAGAGCAATTAGATAAGTTTAAATCATTAGAATTCTGATATTTCTTGACGACTGAGGGAAACGGTAAATTTTGAAATTAGTCGAGCCCCTGTTGGTTTTTAAGATGACTGCTATCTGATCATTGATATCATCCGAAATAACCCAGTAATAAAAGAAAGAACAAAAAGATATAACAAATAATAAATAAATCTGTCTGTCTGTCTCTCACTCTCTCTCTCTCTCTCTATATATATATATATATATATATATATGTGTGTGTATAATTCTAGGAAAAAAATCAAGGGTTAGGAGTATCCAATTTGAGTGCTTAAAGACAACGTTTATTGATGTATAATCAATATAGGATTAAGAAAACATCAAAATTCACCGTGCAGAGCCAAATGAATTTTTATCTAAAAAGAAAATGCAATTGTTTGGTACCATTTTAAATTTATTCCATGTGCATGATGATCCTCTTCAGAAGTTAATTGAAGAACTTTCTATTCTTATGGGAAGCAAGATAAGCACACACTAATAATTTGTTCATTGAACATCTGAAGAGGGCCATGATAGAGCTGAAATAAATTGATAAACATACAAAAGAATTGAATATATATATATATATATATATATATATATATATATATATATATATATATATATATATATATATAAAGTTTTCAAGAATTTTTGTGCTTTCTTTTATTGCATATCAAGTATTTTAAAACCCATCTAAATCTTTTTTTTTCTCTCTCAATACGCTTTCTATGACAATAAGCTGTGGTCGGAAGTTTTTGATTGTTTCTGATTAAATGGCATATCAACCTACTCGTAATCTTTAATGTCGAATCCATCCTTTTAGAAGGACAGTAGTGGTACTATTTAACTCACAGATGAGAGGATAAGGGGGTTCATACCTTTCCCAAGGGTTTTTGTCCGAAAGTGAACGTAATAGCTCGACTTGAGTTCGAGCTTGCGTACTACGATTCCGCAGTCGAGCGCTTTAAATATTACACCACACTTACACCACAAGAACTTGTGAAAATAAATTGTCCTATTCGTTTTATCACTTTTATTCCTCCCCACCTCTCTCTCTCTCTCTCTATATATATATATATATATATGTATATAATTTGTGTGCATGCGTGTTTGATTTGAATTATTTATGGTTTGTCGCATATTAACCAATATAGGCCATTTAATGTCAAATCTCTTTTATACTTATATAATGAATATATGATTTCTAAACACATTTTTTTGATAATATTTTTAAGCGAGCCTGAGAAAATTGTTTTTATACAGTTAAATGATTTCAGTTATTTCTATGAAATATAAATAATTATTTTCATTTTTAATCATTTCTTTTGTTCACAATCTAATGTCTTCAAATATTGCAATGCAAAACTAACAATTCAATCATGCATCGGTCATTAGTTTAAACACAGTAAAATGTAAAAACAGTTATTTTTTAAACATTTCAGTTTAGCTTAAGTACAGTTTTGGTTTACATATAAATATAAAAGCAATATCATTTGCAACAATTCAGCTTAACATAAGAACATTTTTTTATTTGTTCAAAGCCATTTGTTTATAAACAGGTAAATGATCAAATAGTTCTATTTCAAACAATTCAGTTTAGCAAGTCATCTATGTGTCTGTGTGTGTGATTAGGTAGCAGTACTTCATTTAAGCATGTTGAATTAAATAATAAAGACATATTCTGTCTATATAATTTTATCATGAACTGTTCACGGTTCCTGGCAAGTTTTGGTTTTAGCTTGGGGTCGGTAGATGAATTTACCGAAATTGTCCTGAGCGGTTTCTGACGTTTTATAAGCCACCATCAGAGGTTGTTTGCAAGAGTAAATATTGTTTTTTTAAAGGTTTTAGGTTATACATACATATATATATATATATATATATATATATATATATATATATATATATATAAATTCTTGAAAAATAACATAGGGACCTTCCAGCAAAATAATGTGATTTTATTCCTCATTATGATTCAAGACTACATTGCGTGTAAATGATTCCGCTTTGCTATAAGGGACATTTTTCTTTCGGGAAAGGAATGCCTTTAGGTGTATGGAAAGATTGTACGAATATTAAATTCTGTCATTTGCATCTCAGTTTTTTCCAGTTCTCAAATAGTGTCGTTAGTGTCCACATCGATTTTTAAAAAATAGGTACATCTCCCACGAAATAACATAATGTAATAGCTTCCATTAGCAACGGTTGTATATTTAGATTTTGAAGACATTCGACTGACTGCAAATTATCTGTATTAGATTGGAATACTTGGTATCATATAACTGTCTACAATTTCTCATAAGAAAAATCTACACAAAAACGTAAATATATAAAAATACAATTAGCACGATTTCCTAACCTCGAGAAACACTTAAAAGAAAAATAACCCACCTTCTAACTTGAATAAACGTGTCTTTTAAATAATAGAAATACTTTATAATTAAGATTGCATCTAACAAAGAAAATATTATTCTCGAATACGAAACTTAAGTCTGAAGTGCCTTAGCAAAAACAAATCACGAAACGACAAAAAAGTTCGTACAATAAATTGCTTTTAAAAAACCTAATATCTTCAAGTCATACAAATTACCCACCCAACAAATAAATTCGATTTATTTATCTCGTTTAATATCATATGCGCGAAAAAAAAAAGCACACTAAGCAATATTGTATTGAGAGAAAAAAATAAACCACCTCATCGTCCTTAAAATTTACTTCTACTCAAGAAAAAACTGCTTGTTACGCTAATATGTCAGGATGTGAGGTAATTCTAGGTAGAGACAAAAATATCACTGTTCATTCTATTCAAATTTTAGACTACCAACTACTCTATCTCTTAATCCACAACCATCTGGAAGACCTTTCAGCGGCGTCTTGAATTAATCTGATCGCTGTCCTTTTATTCCTACCAGCCAAACCCAACTCCGTCAAGTCTTTACAAAGCGACTGAACAACGAACCTTCTGCACCCAGTTTCAATCGGGTCACAATGAGCCCGCCATCCTTTCTTCTTGCACTGCTCAACAAGTTCCTTATATTTAGTGGGCTTACGCTCACGGGGATCTCCTATGTTTTCCACCCACGGTACCGTTAACTCCTACATAACAACTTGTTTCGTCACATTCGAAACATGAATCATGTCAGGCCGAAGTTGTGTTCGATCAGGGAATTTCAGCTGCTCATCCAAATCAACGAAAAACTCCCAATATGTGGCTGTGCTAAGCAGTAATGTCTTTTCTGACAAGACTGATCGAACATTCTCTCCCGTTCTAAAAAAAAAAAAAAAGATCATCCTTCTGATAGACTTGTTTGTGCCTGTTGGAAGGCATTTGTTAAATATCTCTGCACTCGTCCTAAGCACTTGATGACAACGTCCATCACCCAATACCCTAGGGCAGCTATCAAGTATGTGTTTGAGTGATCTTCTCTTTACACAAAACGGGCATTGTGGAGTTTCAGCCTTCACCAAGGTGTGAAGATTTTCTAGGCTCGGTAATGTGTCATAAACAGCCTGGATGAGTAATTGTATCGGGACAAAGTTTGAACAACAAATGTCCGACCAGCTAACTTTCATTTTTGAAATACCATCCCATCGAGGCCAGGCACCTAGCTGGCCTAACGCAACCATTTTGCCAAGACATAATTCTTCTACACCTGCCTACACATTTTTCTGGATGAGGTGTCGATATTCTTCACCCGTAATTCTTCTGATATCTTTGTTGGTATAATAGCCCATTCCAGTACAACATAGAGATACCATTAGACAGGACAATAGGATATTTTCAATCAAGTTGTACACAGAAAATGCTTCTATAGAAAAATGTACAAAACATTTTAAAATTGATTTATAATGAAAATAAAACCACTAGAAATTAATAACATTTCGATATTGAATAAACTAGAAGTTAATATACCATTAAACAAATGAATTTAAACCAAATGTTTTTGTTACTCACAAGCACCAAATGCTAATCCATTCTTCAAAATTTTATAATGATTGGTGAAACTTCCAACCGCCTGACCGGCAGTATAGCTTAACCTTCCCCCTTCTTCCTAACCCGATCTTACCAAAATGTTAAGAATTTTTAGAGTTATGACAGAAAAAAGTTTGCTCTCGACAAGATCTCGCTTAGATTTGTAAAAGCCATCTTTCTTTATACAAATGCCTTTGTTTTCCTTTGCTCTATATAAATGTACTTATCATAACGCTTACCCACACAGTAACTGGTACGAGAAGATTGTTTTCTCCTTTCAGGTAAACATTCAGAAAATGTATTTCTAGAAAAGTAGCATCTCTTTCGGAACTGGGAGAAAAAATCGAACAAATATAAGTGGATAATTTCTATATCCAATTTTTAATCGCCTGATTTTTCTTAGATTGAGTTAAATTTAAACTATTCTCATTTTTCATCGACTTCATAGGGAGCTATACAAGATATGTATGTAAATTAACCGTTTGTAAAACTCCTGACATGGATGCTTGCTTTGTATGCAAAACTTAGAAAACGCTGACTTTATCTCCGTCGATACGTTCGACTTCTTAGAAACAGTTGTCCTGGATATGATACTTAGCAGTATCTAATGGTGATGCTTCACTTCCGGAGATTTTGGGAATATGAAATATCCCTTCATAGACATCTTTCCTAGTTCCAATCTGACCCAGAATAGTTGATCCTGTAAGGGTCCCATCTATGGAAGAAATGAACATCATTCGTACCCGAGTGGAATGTTTGAAAAAAAGATTTAACGGCACAAAAATGAAAATATTATGAACGTAATTCTCTAACCTATGAAAATGAAATAACCGTAGGCAAGTTGACACTCAGTCAAAATCAATCGATCAATGAAAATACTCCAAGGCCTTTTGAAAGTTGACAATAGCTGGTGTTCGAATTCTATTTAATATTTTTTTGTTTTTGTTTTTTTTTAATTCATATTAGAACAGCTTCTGTAACGATTAGTACGAGATTAAAATAATACCTTAAATTATAACTCACTGTTTGTAGTCACCATTGTAATGTATTGATATAGCAATCTTATAGAAATATGCATTTGGACTTTAGCAGAAGCCATTAATAAAAGAAATATGCAGTAAGCATTCGATCTTTTCGTGGAAATCAAGTCTCTTCGTCAGGTTGTTTGGCTTTAAAAGGAACACAACGTGTTAACGTAAATTCCTGAGATTCCAAATCACAAAACTGGACCACCATATCTTTATCACAAAAAATATGTAAAATTTTATTCCCATTTTTACCTCTGTGTACGAATAAATAATTATATTTCAATATCGTAATGTCCATCTGCTTGTTCGCAAAAATTGCCTGGTGATTCGTGAAATTTGCGCTGGACATGATGTCGATACGTTTGGAATAGCATATGCCTTTCAGTAACTGTTTTGTTTTTTTTTTTATTTGATTTCTTTCTTTACCAATACTCCTGAATGACATGTCAACGTATAGACGAATTATCTGCTGGCTATGTTTCTAAAATTCCTCGAATAACAGAATCAGGGGATATCAGGTCCCTGAGACACATTCTTGTGCAAAAAGCAAAAAATAGAAGTTCTGAAATGCAAAAAGCATTGAAAAAAGATTATGTCTTGTTGACATGGGATCAAGTCGTATATATAATGGAAAGATTTATTTCCTTCAGAAGATTCATTTTGTTGATGGAGATTAAATAGGTTAAACGTTTTTCATATATGGTTAAACATTTCAAAAGTAGAAAGAAAACCTATCGAACTAGTGTAAACAAATGGAATCAGGGCGCAAATAAAGTTATTAAAAAAAGAGCTCAACATTTTTCCAATGGGCTAGGTTTACCATAATATTTTTGATCTAACACTTATAACTCGCCGTATCGAGGGCACCATCAGTCAACCACCCGAGGTGGATTTGGGATCGAGGTGCACTGGGAATACACACACACACACACATATATATATATATATATATATATATTCTTATATGATCCAAGGAGGAAATCCAAGATGAGTGCTCAATACTATCGGCTATTGTTTTATACTTAATTTAGGATTAATGATGCATCAACACTCAACCTGTAGAGCAAAAAAAAATTTATATAAAGAAAAAAGGAAAAGAAATTTTTTTTTCTTCCTGTCCTTATATAAAAGGTATCTATCTATCTATCTATCTGGTGTGTGTGTGACTGTGTGTTTGTAATAGACCTGCGGATAAATTACTGAAAAAAACAGGAATCAACAATTTTTTTTTCTTTAAACTAAGTGAAATGTTTGTTGAAAAACAGAAAATAAAAAAGTCTTTCTCTGTAAGTTTAGTTAATATTAGTTAAGTAAATATTCTTGAAATATTTACAGGAAGAAAAATTGCATTTTGCTATCGTCTAACTCAGTTTTATTTCGATTAACAGTCAAAAAGAACAAAAAGTCCATTAGTCCATACAGAAAGAAATATTCATAAAGACCAAAAAACTATCGTCATTGGAGATGATGAACGGAGTCTTCATGACGTAATGGCTTACGTGCTGGTCTGTGGCCTTGGAGTGTGAAAGTTCTAACTCCAGTTATGTAATTACGTTTGCTTTAAGACGAATGCCTTTGGAAAAGACATGAATCTCCTTATCCCCAAGCTATTTTTTAAGTAGCATCACTGCTGTTATATAAGGATAGCTTTGGCATTAAATTACCCACGATGAAGATATGCCATTAAAACAATGAGTTAAACTAAACTAATTTAAGATGAAATGTGGATCTTATATTTATCTTTCATTTCTATAAAACTATCAATCAAAAAGAATATCAGACTAGTAACTTCGATGTGAAAACAAATATTTTGTTTTTCGGGGTCAGAAATGAAAATACGAAGAAAGAATCCCTTTGATCTCAACTTTTTTCTGCCACCGCCACTCTAAGTTTTGGGCAAATAAAATTAAATAATCATTTAAAATATTTATTTACTTTCAGGTTTGTTCGAAGTTACCTGGTAACTTTAGGAGATCAAACATCGCTAAAAATATCTTGTTTGTAATGTTCGGGGTAAAGATAATTATTTAGTCAACTGATGAATGCATGCTGCTTTAATTTAAGTGAGAAGATGTACTGCAAATGTTTTACGTATAAAAAAAAATTATAAAAATCTAAAAATGTATTTTAATTGAAGATAATATATGGATCTAGATGCCTATCTCTCATTTGGATAAGGCTATTAATCAAGAAGGAAACGAAACAATGAAGGAAAAATCAATTAGAAGAAAACTATTCTCCTAAGGAAATTAAAATAAAATGAAAATAAAGAAGATGGACGGTGCCAAAAGGAATATTTGACTAAGTTTAAATTGTATTCTTACTGATGGTGACACAACAAAACTACTCGCTTAGAATATAGCAATTCTTTAACATTCGTAATCTCACGTGACCAACCACTATACCGAATTAACTTTCATGTCTGCAAATTAATATATTTAGTGCAAATTACTGAGTTGAAATAACTGCTAAGTGTCATTAGGCTGTTGAAAATACAATATGTATTTTAGAATGTTCATATTTTTCTAACTGGTTCTTTTCGCTCGATAACAATATTTCCATAAACACATTCCTAACTATTGTGCTGTCAGGTGTGGATGTTTTGACTATCAGGATGAAGTAAAATTGTGCAATTGACTCAAGTCTTACCACGGACAAATGTCATACGGTCAAATCAGAATAGGTTGTAGAAAATTAGACGCACAAAATTATGTTCAATTTTGAAAAAGAAACGGATCACCGAATCTAGACAAGAAAATCAGACTTGGTTTTAATCAAAAAGAAGAAAAGGACGTGTCAACTTAAGCGTATCAATTTTGCCGTCCCAGAAGTCTTGACCTAACAGGCAGAGATTAGCAAGAATACTTGAGAGCTCAATAAAAATTTCTCACTCAAATATTAAGACATATAAATGCGATTGTACAAAACAGTTTTCGGTCTGACTAAGAAGGAAATTATGGAGAACCATAAAACATAGTGACCAAAAGAACCATCCAACAATTCAACACTATTTCCACGTAATTTTTTAGTAATTAAAACCCCCACAAAAATTTTGAAAAAATGTCATTACCACCTTTATTAAGATGGGAAGTTTTCAGCTATTTATTCAGGAATTCCTTTGTAAATTTTATGTATTGATTAGAAAGATTCTGTCATGGTTAGATCCGAATCTTATTGTAAGAATGAGAATCACAAACTACCTTCAATATTCTTTACTTGTTGCTGGCTACGCAATGTTTTGCATATAAACTGCTTCGTCTTATTTAGCTGCCTAGGTAACTGGACTGTTTTGTGGAACAGGTCCCCATTAAATTCGATTCTCAGACACGTATTTTGTACTTTGATTCTTTTCTATACTTAGCTTGCACGGAAAAAATATCAAAAATTAAGAAAAAATAAAAAACAAAACAAACAAAAACGATCCTATGTTGAAATTTCATTTTGAAGACGAATTCTATTCATTCCAAATACAATTTAATATAACTTAGGTAAATTATATTTCATAGAACATATTTGAAGTTATTAGTCTTGAAAAAAACATCCTGGATGGTGACATAATTGTGAGATTTCGAACACCTATCACTTTCAGAGAGGATTGCAGTGTTATTTTTAAAAAATAGATTTCATATTAGATAACACACAAAGTTGGATAAGCCATTAAACCAAGGAACTCAACCAAACCGAAAATTGATGTAATCCTAATTCACTTTAGTTTGTATCCCCCCCCAACTTTATATATATATATATATATATGTGTGTGTGTGTAAGTGTGTAAAAATGTATAGAAGTAATTTAACTCATTTGCAACTTAGAAACGGTAATTGCACTAAGAGAGTTAAACTGTTTAGTAACTCACCGTGAACTCCAGCAATTAACAATGATGGACGCTCTGACCTCTTCCCTTCCATTTCCATGAAATTTATCGACCAAGTGCAGTTATGACTATTGTTGCTTTCAACAAAAGAAATTTCGCATTTAATTCATCTGTCACACGTCTGTGACATTTAGACACAAGTTCGATGAGAAAACAACAAATAGAAATAGATTATATGATGAGGCTAACGTATGGTATAAGCTTTTTTAGTTTTGGTTTGGTTAGGTTAGGTTTATGGCATATCAAACAGTTTTAATTGTTTAATGACAATTCTAATTTATACATATATATGTTTTGTTAACACATTTTGTTGAAAAAACTTTTTGATGTCTCTGAGCCCAATTTTTTGGCACTCAGGTAAATGTTTTCAAGTATTGCTATATTACTAACAATTCAATTTAATATCAGTAATTTGTTGACAGTTTAATGTTCAAAAGTTTCAGACAATACAATTCAACATCAGTCATTTGTTTACTCTCGGTTTAAATTTCAAACATTTATACAGGGTGAAGCGATAAATTTGTCGTCCTAAAAAAACAACACTACAGCTTTATTTTGAAACTTTTATTGAAAAAATCAATTCAGGTAACTTTATTATGTAGTAGAGCTGACATCTACAGGGTGGAACGATAAAATTGTCGTCCTAAAGAAAACAACATTACAGCTTTATTTTAAAACTTTTATTGAAAAAATCAATTTAGGTAACTTGATAATTTAGTAGAGCTGATATCGATTCAATGTAGCCGCCTTCAGCCGCGCAAACATCATCTCGATACGGATCCGGAACTGGGAGCATGCCTTTTCCACAAGCGCCGACTGGAGCTGGCGAACACTCGGCAAATGGCGGCGATCAGGATGGCTTTGGTGTTGTGGGAGGTCATGTTGGAAATGTTCTCGACGTATGACCAAACGAAGTAGTCCAGCGGGTTCAGGTCGGGGGAGGAGGGGGCCAATGAGAGAAGGGTACAAAGTCGTAGGACTCCTTCTGAAGCCAAGCCTGGGTCTCTTTGGACTTGTGGGCTTTCTCCGAGTCCTGCTGCCACACCGAGGGTCAGTCAGCGGCCACATGATTGCACCAGGGGATTACCACACTCTTCAGCACCTCCAGGTACACTTTGGTGTTGACTTTCAAGCCGACTTCGAAGATGTGAGGTGGCATCATGTGACCCTCACTTGAAACTACACCAAAGATCATAACCGTAGCCGGAAACTTTGTTTTCATCACCCTGGACACGTTGAACCGTCCGGATTTGCATTTTGAGGGTGCTGGCAATGGACCTGTTGTCATAACTTGGATCGGTAAAGATCATGTGTTGTACAGGGGCGCATCTCCGATCTCGCTCGTTGAACATTGTGTCACTTTCAGACATGATAGGAGGCTCCTATCACTCTTGGGTTTTTGTACAAAATTGGCCAACTAGTAGATCGTCTGCAACAAAAAAAGAAAACCGATTTTCATTAAACAGAAATGGAATTATGTCGTCTTTTCTAGGGCGACAATTTTATCGTTCCACCCTGTACTGTAGTTAAATGACGAACAATTTCATGTAACCCATAAATAAGACTCTATTAGGTATCATTCCAGCTCTGAGTAGATATGAGCGCAATGGCAACAAAGGTTTATTCCACATTCCCCAAATATCCAAAGCTGGAGCCAGGCCATCATTTGGTTTACACTCATATCCAGGGCACTCATTTGAGGAGTCTTACCCCACTAAAGAGATAGTTATTGTATTCTGCAGCCCCACCTTTTGAACAGCTGAATGATCTTTTCTTTGTACATAATTTAGCGATCGGAATAATAGTATAGATGAGGAGATGAAGAAAAATCACTTAGACAAAATATCATTCGGCATACGGGTTTATAGCGGAGTCATATAATGTATCTAAAATTGGCAATTAACGGTTTCTAAGATAAAGTCGAAGACACGTGTCAATTAATGTCTCTTCTTCAGCTATTAAACTTGTCATTGTAGATTATCTGAAGAGTATTATACATCCGACTATTATAGTGCATTGTGAAAACATTTATTTTAAAACCCACAACGTTTCTGAAAACACCACACATTTCTAGATTCCAGTTACAATTGGACGAAAAAGGATGTACTTGAAAATGATAAATAATTGCGTTCTTAAAACTCCAACAAAGACAAAAATGGCTTGATTTTATCCAGATTTGATTTATATTTACTTTAACTTAAAATAGCGAAATGAAACATTAATCAACAAAAGATTTAGGATATATTTGAAGAAACGCACGCGCCCACAAACACGCACGTTAGGTCTATTTCTCTCTCTCTCTCAACACAATCATATATACACATATTTATTTATGAAACTAAAAAATGTATGTTGGAAAGACGCTATATTTGCTAAGTCTTATAAAAAGATAAATTTATATATATATTCCGCTACACGCATTTGGGCCAAAAATTACTTATTCAGTCCTGTTAGCACCTGACTCTTGTTTAAAAGGGGTTAATTTTTTCGGTTCATAGTTCAATCACTAGGGTAGATATTTTAAGTCAATTAGGCTTTGGCTATTTTGACCACAACTCATCAACCAGTCTCAACCATTTGGAGTTTGGCACACTTATGCTGACCTTGTGCCAGTCTTGTACCTGGGGTTCTAGGTAATAATTGTCATAAAAAATCACTGTGTTTAACTTGAAAAAGTCAGGTTCGGCTTTTTGGTTTCCTGGCATATCAATACTTCTGGCTTGTTCAGTTATATATACAGTTTGTATATATCATGTATTAATTTCTTATCTATATTTAATATAGATTCTTATCTGCGACCTCTAGTTTCATGCCGTCGTTTCAATCATCAGTCAGAAACGAAAGATATTGAAAAAATCGAAACGATATATTCAAAATAATTTTTAAGTTAGAATTGCGTATAAATCTTTTGTGTGTGTGTATGTCGATTATATTTGCGTCTTGTGTGTGGTCATATATGTGATTGTGTGTGTTTGTATAATAATATATGCGCCACGTGGCAGAATCGAGGTTGTCTCAGGGATATATGTATAGCGATGTGTAATAAAAGGTTATAGAAGTCGAGAGACGGTAGGGGATTTGGCCGTATACATTTTTGTACTGTATATAGTGATGATTTCAGTAAAGGAACAATGTTATCATCATCATTGAATAAGGAAGAAAATTAATTTCTGATTTTAACATGTAAGTATAATTGACAAAATGGAGGTATGGTTTAGAACATAAGAATAATAGGTGAAGTAGAAATATCATCGTGTCAAGAGACATGATATAATGTTATTTACAATGATGTTTTATGCAATTCTATCATTTATATGTTGGTTATATTCATGTGTTGGTTATACAATCAACATATGAATGATAGTATTGCATAATACATTCTAGTAACTAACATTATATCATGTCTCTAAAGACCATGACATTTCCACTTCACCTATTAATTCTTGCTTTTTTTAACCTTACATCCATTTCATCTACTATACTTACAGAAATTCATTTTTTTTCATTATGCAATGATGATGATATATTTTTCCTTTAGCAACAATCATCATTATACACAGTAAAATATTTTGTTCAGCCAAATCCCTGTTCATCTCTCGATTTCCTGTACCCTTTTGTTAACACATCGCTTCACATATATTCATGAGATGACCTTAATTCTGTCACGCAGTGCATATATTATCATACACACAAACTCAATATCACATATGACCACACACAACAATGCGCAATTATAATCCACACACACAAATAACATATACGTAAATCTAACGTAAAAAATATTTTGACTAGATAATTTCAATTTTATCGATTTCTCAAAAATCATTCTTTTTCTGACTGACGATTGCCTTGAAAAGACGGCATAAAACAAGTGGTTGCAGATAGGTATCCATGCTATCGAATATATAAAAACCTAATTTATATATTTTTTTTATTTTTATATGATAGCTCTATCTGAGATATCAAGCACTCTTCAAATTTTACGGCATTTGGTCTGGCACAAACCAACAAAGTGAGTTAGTGACAACATATACTGTTGTAATATATATATATATATATATATATATATATAAGCGATGTAAATTTTTGTGGACCTCTGAACATGGACGAGCAAAGGTTGGACAACCAGCGAGAAGCTATATACAACAGGTCTGTGCCAATAAAGGTTGTAGCTTGAAAAACCTCCCAAGAGTGATGGACGATAGAGACAGGTAGCGAGAAAGGTTCAGGGAAATCCGTGCTAGCAGCGCGTATGATTATTATTATTATTATTATTACATTTTATATATATAATTTGTAAGTGAATATCTTTAAAGTAACTTTATTTTTAAATGAGTGAGAGCTCATTTGTTTGAATACACTTAAATTGTTTCATGTAATGTAATTAGTAATGATTCTTTTTTATATTACTCATTTATTTGCATACATTTAATAGTTTCAAGTATTGTTATTTAACTCTAATAATTCTATTTAATCTTAATAATTTATTTAAACGGACTTTAAACAGTTTCACGTATTGCTATATCACAGCAAATAACCCTCAGTTACAGTGTTCTAGCACCTTTAAGATAAAAAATGTTCTGTGTTTTCCACGAGAGCTAAAACTTTGGAGAATGTCGTTGCCACAATAATATAGGTGCTAGGGCGTGACCTGACAAGACGACTGGTTGGACTGTGCCTTTCCGAGCGCCCGTCTTTCCCAGTCGGGGCCGGAATGGAATAATAAAATTCACAGGACCACTTTACCAGTATACCATCCTTAATCATTCCGCTATCCACGGCCAAAAGATAACTTAGTTTAATAGGGTTATCTTACTCGTCAGCAGAGGTATTTTCGGCGTATTCTACATTTTAAGCCAACGATGAAGAATGTGTTCAGTTCATTTAAATTGTCATTTACATAGATCATTTTTTGTCACGTATTGATATACATCACCTTTCAAGTAAGTAAGTAAACTTAAAGGAATTCTGACATATATATATATATATATATATATAAGCAAAATAACCCATCCTCAAAAAACTTTTGATACGGAATGGACAGACGGATTGCCACAGAAATATCTAAATAAACAAATGTCTGAGTTGAATATTTAATTAAAACAGTTATGGCTTATATAAAACAAACTAAAGCCACACCTAGGGGATTGCCAGTTCAGAGAGTCCCTGAGTAAAAATGATTATGATACGCTGAGATCATAAAAGTAATAGCACCAAATACTTTGATACTAAATGATAATCAGCGTTTAACGAATCGATATGGAATGTTATTGTCTCAATTTTGCCTCCTCTTTAGAGAAATATCTCTGAAAAACTCGTAAAAGTTTTATTAAAGAAACTTTTCTTTGCAATTTTCTTTTATTTATTTATTTATTTTTAAAAATTTATTTTTGCTGCGGAGGAGCTAAGTTCGAAACTTGTCGACAATGATTAAAATTTAAAAGTGAGTAATTACAAAGACACCTTCTTGTTTGTCTAATTACTTTTCTTAAAATCTGGCAATTGCAAAAACACAAGCCGAATCCCTGCTGTGTCGCCTATAACAGACAGCTAGAGACATTTGACCCTACAAGAATTCAGATAAAACTGAATTTATGTATCTTAAACAAGAATAAGCCATTTCTATGTTAAACATCTGCAATTATTAGAACAGTTCACACACCTCGGTAGCTCTATCTCATCCACTGAATGTAATGTATACATACCGATAGGAAATGCATGCTGCTATCGATAGATTATTTATCATATTGAAATCTGATCTTTCGTATTAAATAAAACAGGAATTATTCCAACTGTAGACCTGGACATTAACGAAGTGGTTTTAGAAAAACCTCTGCTGGAAATACATAAGAACGGTGTGTGCTGTTTTGAAAAAAAGTCCTGGAAGCAGCAACCCCCAACACAGCAGATGAACGACTACTTTCTTATCAAACAAACCATGATACTTAGACAAAGAAGTAATTCTGGACAGTTCTAGTGAAGCAGGAGAGACTCATAAGCAGCGGTCTCTAGTGGAATCTCAATATGAACACAATTGTGTGGTCCGACTAGCAAAACCTTACGTACATCATCTCTGCTCAGATCTTTGATACAGTCTATCAAAAGAGTTGGCCGATAGGGATAAATAGAGAGAGACAGAGAGAGAGAGAGTTAGGAACATGTGCGATCAGTCTAACATGATGATGATAATGATGATAATATTTGCCTAGTGGGTAGAATGTTTACCAATGGTCCGGAAGACCTGGGTTCAATCCCAGGTCAAGTCATACCAAAGACTTTAAAAATGGTACATGATGCCTCCTTGGTTAACATTCAGCAATATAAGGTATGTATCAAGAGTAAAGTTGAGCAGTCCAAAGAAAGGATTAGAGCCCTCCCCTACACCTCGGTGTAGTAGCTATTGAAAAAGGAGCCTTCAGTTCACCCTCGACTAAGGTCGCCAAATTTACTTTTACTTATGTATATGTAAAAGAAGCTAATAGAATCAGGCTCGATAGCAAAGTGCCACCGTGATAATACGTAGTTGCTCAGATATTTTCCTTCAGATTAAGTTATAATTTGTGGTTTGTAACTTGCAAATTATAGTTGTTTACGCACTTTCGTATATTTTGGTAAGCAGATAAATTTTCTTTAAATTACAAACACGAGAATAATTGTCTTTAATTGGAATCATTTTGAGATGAGGCTTCTTAATCTGAGAATTATTTTTTTTTTATTTATTGCGGACATTTTGTCCTCATCTTGGTAGTTTTTCTGTTGTTTCTTCTTTCTCTACGTTTCGGCCAAATTTCACCTCTGGCCTTCTTCAGGTGATTTCCGCGACCTCGGATAGAAATGCTGAGTCTTGTAACCGTATGCCAAGTAATTACTGCCTTCGATAGACAACAACTATGGAAGGCAGTAATTACTGGGTATACGGTTACAAGACTCAGGATTCCTATCCGATTTCGCGGTAAATCACCTGAAGAAGGCCAGAGGTGAAATTTGGCCGAAACGTAACGAAAGAAGAAACAACACAAAAGCTACCAAGATGAGGACAAAAGGTCCGCAATAAATAAAAAAATGAATTCTCACAAGAATAATTTCCACACTATTTGTGTTGTCTTAAGATTGTGTTGAAATGAAAGGGCATTCGATTTCAGTGATTTTTGATAACATTTTAAGTAATATATATATAAAAAGTGAGTGTGAATGACAGAGAAAAGACCAAAGAGAGACAGAGGAAGAATTGCAAGCGGATCTTTTGGAATGCGTCGAGCAAGGAAAATCATATACTTGTTCCTGAGAATATCCATGCAAAACGAAAAATCGATATGGATAAAATATATGAAGTGGTCTATTACTCCTCTTAACCCATATAATCCTTACTTTGGTAGGAAACAAGAACAATTGACTTGTCCATCACATTCAATAAAACGTGTCTGGATAAAACCTGCCAGTCCAGTCATCTATGGCTGTAGAATTGCATCTTTCTATCAGTGTAAGACCCTTTACAACCAACGAGTGACCTCGATATGACACTAAACCATCGACTGGGGAGGCTCCAGTCCAACAAATTCGGGGAAAGTGGAATACCTCTTCAATGCCATTATTCCCAAGCCCTCTCTGTCTCGGAGTGGCAAGTACCGGTCAATACCCGGTCTATGAATCAAATGGACGTTTTTGATAATTTACTTGACTTGAAACTGTTCATGTTGAATAGAATTACTAGTATTACATAGAAATAATTGAAATCATGCAATTATGTGCTTATAAACTATTAGTGCTTGATAGCAAAACTTGAAACCATTTAACTGTGTGCAAATAAAATTACTCGTGTCTGATATATATACTTGAAACCATTTAAATAGATGCGAATAGAACATTTAGTTTTTGATAACAATAAATGAAATATAATCAAATGTTTAACAAACAAATGAGATCAGGCTCATTTAAAAATTGTTGCATACAAACGATTCTTTTACCAATCAACGGGATTTGGTATTAAATTACCTTCAAGAGTTGATCTACCGTAAAAGACAACCAGCCAACCATAAACTCTACTGATCATATAAGGCTTCAATGATTTGTAATTATGGCTAATTAATTTGATATGCCAAAACACTGTTGCTATTTTAAAAATTGAATCTCTTAATTAAGGGCTTTTTTTTGCTTTCAGATGTAGGGCTCTAGGCTTTGTAGTCGTATCTTTTAGATTTCATGTACCAAAATATTTTAGCTATTTTACAAATTAATTCTATTGATTAAAGTTTTTTTTCTTTCAAATCCAAGAACCCCAACATAAAAACAAAAAAAGCCTATAATCAATAGGATTAATTTTGAAAATAGCGACAACGTTTAGGCTCTTGAAAAAAAAATCCCTCCGTACACGCAGGATGCAACACAAGGTTAATATTTAGCGGAGTTTAATAGCTTTATATTGAAGGTTTACTTTCCCTTACAACGGTTGCCATACCAAGGCGGAAGTGTGAAGTTTGCCCTTCTATTTAACCATAACTCTAGGAAGAAAATTTGGATTAATACTTTTCTCTCTGTTATTAGTACTATGTGAAATGCTACCAGTCTCGTCCAGGATTTTAACTCATGACACCGTGTCCATTTTTATTATGGTAAACATTACAAAAACTTCTCATATATATATGTGTGTGTGTGTGTGTGTGTGTGTGTGTGTGTGTGTGTGTGTTGGGATATCACAGTCAACCGCGCCTATATGAATATCAGACGTGGTATACTATATTACCGATTAGCATTCTTGATTCACAAATTTATCAAACTGCATTTTATATATATATATATATATATATATATATATATATATATATATATATATACACACAGTTTGTTTTTTATCGACCAAACAAGAGAAAAATATTTTTGAATGAATTGGTCCACAAAAAGTTTATATTTCAACTATTTTGTTATCGATTTTGCCCTTACATATTTTTCTAGCTTCTTGCTTTCATCAGAAAATGTTTAATGGTTTTGCCTATGTAGTTTTTGTTTTATATAGTAGTGACCCTGATTTTGCTGCTGGTCATTCTAAAGGTTTTAGTTATCTTTTTGTCTTTTTTGTTTTTATTTTCTAAATGTGTTTTTTTGTGGATGTGCTTCTTTTCCCTAGCTAGAATTTGATATTAGATATGCCATAAAGTTTACTAGTTGTTTTATTCTGGGTCATTGTACATGTGCATCTTTTGCGAAAGGTTTCCTCTGTATGTGCATAGAATAGTTCTATTCAATATTTTGGAGTTTTGAATTTTAACAACTTTATATATTAATTTTTGAGTGTGTGATTGTCCATGTGTTTTTTTTAGTCTCTTCGTGTATATAGTTGATATGTCATAAAGTTATAAGTAGTTTTCTTTGGGTCATTGTGTGTGTGTGTGTTGGGAAAGTGTTCTGTGATTGTTAATGTGGTAAAAATTCAACTGCTTTATAATTTTTTCTCTTTGAGTGTGCGTATGTGTTTGTTTGTGTCTGCATAGTTTAAGATCACTTCAGTGTAGACTTGATTTTTCTTTTTCATTTGAAGTAATGTAATCGTCAGTCTGGTATATTGGCATTGATTTGAATGATCCATTGCTTCACGCGTATCGGTGTTTTTAGTTATATTTAGTTTACTATTCTCTGGTAATTTAATGTTGCTTTTGGAGGGATATACTGGTATTTAAAGCTTGCATAAATCATGTGTACCCCTTTTTACACTCATTACATTTGTTTATATAGACAACGTTTTTTGAATTTCAGCATGAATTTCTATAATTTAAAATTTCCCTTAGTGTTTTCGTAGGTATAGGATCTTTCTTCTATATCTATTTAACATACTCCATATCTTCCCTGAATAAATAAGAGAAGAGTGTTTTTTTTTATAGATTTCTGTGTTACCTTTGGCTTTTAGAAACTTTTTTTCTATCTAATATTTCTTTGATTTTGTCATTGTTTTCAAGTTCTTCGAGATTTTTTAAAATGATTTTTGTTAATAGTTCTGAGTCGTATTTATTGTAGGTTGCAACGTATGCTAAGGATATTTCGTTGTTATGTTTTGGGGATTTCGTAGTTCTTTTAATTGTATTTTTCTGCGAATTCAAATACCTTATATTATAGTGTTTTTGGATATCCTTCCTGGTAGACGATTGTGCGTTGCTCTTTAAGGCGATTTTTTAAAAAGCTTTTATTAATGATTAAGGTGCATATTCTACGGGCTAGATTGTAAGGTATGGATTTTACGCAGTTTTTGGGGTGTTGACTATTGAAAAGGAGGTATTGTTGGGTGTCTCTGAGTTTATGATATATGTCTTTGATTTTAATGAGGATATCTAAAAATGGCTGTTGTTTAAAGCTATATAGTGAATTTTATTTTGAGGTGTAATTTTTAGGGTAAGTTGTTTGATTCGTTAATGTTTCCCCTTGGGCATTTCCAGAATATGAAACAATCATCTAAGTATCGCAGTTCTTAGTTTGTAGATATAATTTGTTATTTAACGAGAAAGAGTTTTTGTTCATGATTACTTTTATAACTTATGAGATGATTTTTTGTTGAACCTTGGGTATAATTTGGATATTTATCTATTCAAAATGAGATGGTTTATTTTCTTAATTCAACGAGAATATTGCTACATAGATTTGAGGCGTCAAATGTGACTATTATTGTGTCTGGATCGAGTTTTCTATGGTATAGAGATTTTTAAATGGATGTTATCTCTAATATAGATGTTTATCTTGTTTAGAAATGGTTAGGGTAAAATGTCTATTAGATTGCTGAGTCTGTGGGGCACCTGTAACTACGGGTCTAAATCTGAGGTCAGTAGGGTTTGAAATTTATATGACTTTCCTACAGCTTTTTTATTTCCTCGATTGGTGAATTTTCGGTATTTCGAAAAAAATTGTAATTTTTAAGAATCTGATTTGAAGTCTTTTTCTATTTTAGTTAGTGATTTGTTGTGCGTTTTGATGAATTTTGTAATTTTGGATTTAACAATTCTTCTCTTAGTCTTTCTTGGATTTTTGTTTTGTAATATGCTTTATTTATAGTGCTAATGGCGCTTCTCTTGTTTGCTTCTTTTATAATTATATGGTCGTTTTCCTATGTATTTTAAAGATGTATCTTTGTTTGTGTGAGAGGGTTTTTCGTATTGTTCTTTTCTTTTGTTTATTATTCCGTAATTTTTCGAAGAATGTGTTTAGTTCATTATTGTTGTTTTTGTCTGGGAAGAATTTGGTCTTATCATTTACTAGGGAGTCATCTGTATCTTTTTTATTTTTGAATTTTTCTATAAATTCTAATTTTCATTCAAATTCTTTGAGGTCTTTATTTAGTTCCTCCTTATGCTTTTCGTAATGGAGAACAATTTTAGACCTCATTAAAGTAAGTTAATTTGATTTTTTTAAATAAATTTCTATGTTGATAAATTTAATATTTTAAGTTTAATGTTGGTTTTGTTTTTATATTAATTTTTTGTCTGGTTTCTGTTATTCAAAAATTGGGTTCTGTTTGTATTTCCCAAAATATGATTTTTGTTTGTATTGTCTATTTTGCTTAAAAGATTATTTTGTTTATATTTTTTTTAAAAAAAGCTTTTGTGTTGTTTATTGCGTGTTTTATATTTTTTAAGGAACGGTTTCTTGTTTTTCTTCTTGGAATAGTTTTGTTACTTTTTCTGTTATATTGTTCTTTGCATTGGGTGTCACCTTATTTTCTTTGTGTTTGTGGGTATGTGTAGCAGTAGAGCCATTTTTTTTTGTGTGTGTGTGATAGTTCAGGTTGTCTCAAAATAAAGGCAACTTATTAATATGATAATGATTTATTACCGAGACAAGAGCAATGACGATTATTTGGAACACGTCCAGTAAAAACGCATCTCTTGATCAAGAGACACCAAATCAATGTTTTTTTTAATTGTTATCCTAGACGTGCATTCTTTTTTTGACTTTCTTATCTCTAATAAATCCTTGTAATTTTAATGGGTTGCATCTATTTTCAGACAGTTTTCACTGATGTTGTCTCTAAATTAGTAGTAAGTAATATGGCGGCTGTAGTCGAAGGCGACCCGAAGGGTCCCTTTTCAATAGCTACTACACAAAGGTGTAGGGGAGGGCGCTACTCCTTTCCCTGGATTGCTCCACTTTACCTTGATACGTACCTTATATTGCTGAGTGTTAAGCAAGGAGGTATCAAGTACCATTTTTAAAGTCTTTGGTAAAACGTGACCTGGGATGGACCAAGGTCTCCCGGGCCATTATCGAACACTCTACCCCCTAGGCCAATGAGCCGGTTATTTATCCTCACGTGGCTAAGGCATTGTGATCGAGAATCAATTGTTGTTGTAGTATAGTATTTTCACATCTGAAACAATAAACTACACAACATTAATATTAGTGGAGTTAATTGCAGTAATATCGATCCCGTGTATATTGAGACACCATATATGTGTGTGTGTGAGGTGTGTGTGTACATTTTTGTTGTGTACTGCTTTTAGAATTTTTCAGAGCAGCTGCTGCAGTTTTGAATATTTCTCATCTAAAGATGTACCCAAGCGTTTCGTTGAAGCCCATGTTATGCAACCGTATGATATTACTGAATCACATAAACAGCAGGTATACAGCCACTTGTTTCCCGTCTCATAAACAAACCAAGTTAAGTTGAACATAGCACGCTGGAAACTGCTGGAAAAGCAAAGAGAAACGCATCAGCGACGTTCTCCTGTGGAGTTAAGTACATAGACACACCATTGTTAGCCAACCAGCAGAAAATGACATACCTTAGCTTTCTGTGGACGGTTGATGCTACAAAGAGTAATTGCAAAGAGAAAAGGACCTAATAGTGAGGAAGATTTAACAAAACACGTTCTCTCAGTGCAACTTGATTTTATATGTATAGATATAATCATCCAACAGTATTGAAGATAAACTTGCCAGGTTGGATGGGGCAGTAGAATACACCAATTGCATCTCTACAGAGGGGTAAGTGTATCCCAACGAGTGTCCTGCATATGTCATCTGTGTATAAATAATCTGATGGTTAGGCTCTAGTAAATCTGAGCTTTTGGAAAATACGGAGTACCTCACTACTGCCATCGCTAACAGGTCCACTCTGGCTCCGAACTGGTGACACCTGATTTGGTCCTTTCTATGGGTAAAATATAACTAAACTGTGTGCTTCTGCAAAAGTGAATTGTTTGAAAAAGAACTGTTTTGACATTTAAGCTCTGTACTCATGATAAACTGAGCTGGTTTTATTTAAATGTGTGTAAATGAATGACTGACGTTTAATTTAATTGGTCCTGATACATTGCAATTCATGGAGCCATTTAAATTTTTTGACTAAACTGATAAATTTGAAATAAAATATTTTTGACCTTTAACCTGCATATTGTGCTTAACTTAATTATTTGGAAAAAAATGTATTGACATACAAAAAGAATTTTGCATTTAATAACCTACAATGGTTGATATGTCATAAAACCAAATCAAACCAACAAAAAGAAACTAGACGTTAAAACAAATTGATTTGGCATTTCCATCAGTATAAGATTTAATTGTTAGATATATAGGAAAATATGCGTAATGGCAGAGCCATTTGTATGTTGGCCGACAGAGGTCGAGAGTGACCAGAAAGCTCCCTTTTCAATAATTAAAACATTTAATCTTGATCTGTCCCTTATAGTACTGAGTTTCAATCAAGGAGGCATCCAGTATCATTTTTGAGTCTTTAGTATGACTCGACCTAGTATTGAACCCTGATCTCCCAGAGCCTTAACGGACACAGTTATAATTTTCTCATTTTTAATAAGATTTTAAAATGGTGATACAGAATTATCAAATGGAACTCATAGGAAGAGAAACGTCAGAGTAAATACATAATACTTCACCACATGGATGTTCACGTCTTATTTTTCTTCCATACATATACATAAATGTGTGCTGGAGATTTTGCGTGCTTGAATGTGAGTAGGTCTGTGAGAGAATATCTATTTGTGAGAAGAAATAGAAATCAACCATACAAACACAAAGAAATTCGCACCACCATAGAGAGATAGATAGATCATGATGGATTTTTTGTGATAATTTCAACTTCTGACTTTAAGAGGTGAATCCTAGATTAATTTTTATAGAGTATAATCGAATTATTGCCATAATAAAATGTTTTCTCCAATAATAAATATAAATGTATGTCTTTCATCACTCTCGTTTCTTTGTAGGTAGAAACCAATTTGATAATCAATACACACTAGGATATTGACAAACTAAGTAATATAGTTATAAGGCTTATTTATGGTCGACCGCGGGGCCAGCGACAATCTTAGTATCGATAAGTGTATATCGGAAAAAAAGAATGGAAAACAAAAGGTTAGCCGGATATCCGGCGAGACGTCGCATCAGGAGAACGGATGCACAATATTGATCTTTAGATGTGAGTTGTACCTAGTTGTACTTTAGTTTAAGTACGTGTGAAAAAAAAGAGATTGATAAATAAATGGAAACAAGAAAAGCAAAAGTAAACAAAAAATAGCAATGATATAGATTGCTATTATTTGAATTTAATTAACTTAGTGCACTAGTGACGTATGTCAATACAAATCAATTTATACTTATATATTTTAATACTTATTAATTATACTTACTTAAAGCCAGAGAGAAACGGGTTAATAGAAACAAACTGATTTGGTTAGGTCTCTCTGATGTTATATAACACTTCATGGTTTATTTAATGCCAAAGACACCCCGGTAGAAAAACAGCAATAATACTATAAAACTCCTAACTAGGCGGGGGCTATGAAGCTTCCTATCTTTTCCAAGTGTATTTAATAGATTTTGGTTTGTTTTGGTTGGGTTTTATTGCATATCCACCTCTGTGGGTGATTTTAAGTCAATCCGATATATATATTTAGAGAGAGAGAGAGAGAAAGAGATAGTAATAAGCAAATTTTGTAGAAAATATTCTTTAATCAGCGAAAGTTATTTTTTGCTCATAATAAAATTGTTTCCAATATTGTTATATTACGGTCAAAATTTTATATCAATCATTGATTTGCACTTATTGTTTGTTATATTTGACCTATAGATAGTAGCCAATCAGTTGCAAGAACCTCGAGTCAAAATGGAGTTGAGAGAATTGGCAATGACTCCACATTCCACAAATATCAACGGCTGGAGCCTCGCTATAAGATGATTTAAGGTCATGATATAAAAATTATGAAATGAAGTATTTAGAGGAATATTTTATTGCATACTTTATATTCACACACACACACACACACGCGCGCGTAGCTCTACTTGAAATTATATAAATATCCGTAAGCAAATGACCTCTGGATCGTTTAAAATTTGTTACCTACAAACTATTTTCTTACTGATCCTGTGTATCTAATTGTACATATAGGATCTGGCATTAAATAATCTGCAAGTTTTGATATTGCGCAAAACACATCAAAGCAACTAAACCCCTCCAATTCTTTGAATATGTCCACGAAAAACGAAATTAAGTTGGAAATCTTGGAAGCAGTCTATTTGGGTAACAGTAAGTAGTGTATATTGATTTTTTGGTGCCCGTGGTGTAATGGTTATCGTCGTTAGAAATGGAGACTGCGACACGAGTTCAATTCCTGGACGAGACCGACTGCATTTCACATTGCACTAATACCCCTGGGAAAGGTATGAATCCAATTATTCTCCGTCCAGCTATGGGTAAAATAGTAGGGCAGACTAGGTTCTTCAGCCTTGGTGAGGCAACTCGTCTAGGAGAAGGAAAACTCTGAATTCAAACCTGTTAAACTCCGCTAAAAAAAAGAATTGCTCTTTTGTCATATCCTACCCGAGCGGAGGGGTTGGTAAATATATGTATATTGATTTTTTTGGAGGGGGGTAACATTCCTCTAGGTGAGGACTCTGTGGTACAGATGTGCATTTTAGCCCTGGTATATAAGTCAACCCTTAGTATTAAAGATATTTTCAGGCTTAAATATTGGACTTGTACGCAACAATTTCCGGTATATGAAAAGTGTTAGAGAAACAACCAGATATATAGATTCATAGAGATAAATACATACATATTTACTAACATGTTTACATGCAGATAGAAAAAAATCAAAGCTGGACTAATTTTGACACGTTAGTACACTCCTTGCTAACGGCTGAATTAACACTTTTGATATGATAAATATCTATTTCATAAAACAATAAATTTTTGTCAATATATTTAATTCAGTGACGATAATTTCTTTATATTGATTACCTAGTAGAAACCAAATGTGAAACATATAATTAAAAAATAAATCAGTTTATGAATCTTTCGACAGCTGTGCACTTAGACATTGACCATACTACACACACACACACACACACACGTGTGTGTGTGTGTGAGAGAGAGAGAGAATTTATAATTTGAGAAAGAAAGGAAAAAATAAGAGAGAGACGAGACATCCCTCCTATAATGTTTTGTGGGCCAGGCGACTAAACTGTAAAATTACCATTGATTTCGATTTACAGTGTCTACTCAGTAGATCTGATCGATTGCTACAATTGATGTTATATATATATATATATATAGGAGAAACACGTCGTGTAATTCTTTTCGTCGTGAACCATGGACATGTCGACTCGAATTAAAATCCTAGGCGAAGCTGTTTTCATTTCATATTGCCTTAGTTCCCGTACGAAAGGTGTGAACCCAACTATTCTTCTTCCAGCTATGGGTAAATAGTAGGGCTGACAATACACTTTACACTCAGTAGGGCAAACAGCCAGACCAAAAAAAACTGATTAAAACATTTTAGATTCCCCTTATGATTGACCTTGTGTCATATCCTGCTTGGGCAGAGTTTTTGGATATATATATATATATATATATATATATATATAAGAAAAATATATAATTATATTTGCGATCAAATGTCATACACATAAAAGCAATCTTAAGGCTTTTTTAACGTACTTTTTTATTCACAATTATATTTCTGCTTTAATATGGTTTCACAGTCGATAATGACTACGCTAACCTACATTATAACTGTTATTTTATTAGAATATATCTCTCTCTCTCTTCCTTTAGCGATAAACATAGGTTTTCTTTATATTCTGAATTATATAAGGATTCAGCGACTGCTTTTAATACTCATTTAAACGTGCTTTATATCGTTTTGCTCAATTTACACAGAAATATATCTTTTAGACGACGGTAGGCTGAAATTTTAATAGGCTGAAAATATATATAATATAATGACGTCATATTCTCTGTCGACAATCTTTTTGAATAACAGAAGCAGAGCATTGCAATGCATATAGAATAAATGATGGACCACTATGGGGATTATATAAAATATAAACTTCATTTGGTCTCATTCAGTGAGAATATCTTGGTTAGCCTTCAAACTTTTCTGTTTACCCTCTTATCTTCATTCTGTTACGGACTTCTGTGGGTCAGTAACAGTAAATCTTCTGTCGTATCAGTATTCAACGTAGTTCCTTCTTTTTTTTTCTTTTTTCCGAGTACTTTCGATACTGTTTTAATTAGTCATCTATTGTAATCATTTTCACTTTCTATAATGTTTCATTAACCAATGAATTCACCTATTGAATGTTATTTCTCAGTATTCAATCGAAAATGATACTGTAGTCTTTTCAATTAATCATGTCTTTTCATTAATCTTAGGTTTGAATCTCTTCTATTTCTTCGATAATTTTCTGAGTGATACTTTTGCGTTTTCAGATTCTAGTTTACTGGATAAGTCCACAACTTTGATTTTTCCTAGATAATGATCTTAATGCATAAACCCTTTCTCAATTAATTATTGTTATTGATATGAGTATTATTTTATCTATTCACAGTCTTTTTTGCTATTTGTATAAACACTCAGGAATTTTAACTCGTCTTCTCCACTTTCTTTAATTCGTTTAATTACCATTACTTAAATGAGCCTGGTTTAAGTAATTTGGTTGGCATTTTGAAATACCCATATGTATGGTTATGGAAGAATATTTCTCGGGGAAGCTTTGGAGAAATAACACGGCCGGCTTATGAATGTGTATATGTGCATGCACACACACTTGCTATGCTAATAAGGTTTTACAGCACGTATATAGAAGATACATAAGCGGTGACAAATAGCAGTTGTAGTACTAGATCCAGAGTTAGGCACCTCGGGTGGCTTAATGGTTAGCAGGCTAGACAAGCAAACCTACACGAGTGATTTCAATTCTCAAAGGGTGCCACATTCATATGTCCTTTGGCCACATTTAAGTAAAAATGCTTCGTAAATAACGACTAGATCCAGTGTTTTCAAGTCGACGTTGCGCCGTACGCACCACCAACGTTCAAGTCTGACCTCAACTAAACCAACACCATATTTCTAAAGTAATTTAAAAAAAAAATAAGGGTTGTTATTTTCTTTAAATTACCCATTTAACCGATGTCTGTTTGCCCGTCTCTGTTTTTGTCTCTCTCTCACGATCTTTTTTTTTCTGACTGTTTTATTTTGTCGGGTTTCTTTTGATTTGTTGAATTTTCTCTTTTCATAATCAAATTGGAATGGTCCATTTTTTTTATCTCAACTGATAAAAGAGTATATCATTCGAAAGAATGTGATCACTGCTTATACAATTGATATTATAGATGCATATAACCATATACACTCCAGTATTTGACGTCCATTTTCGTTACTTGTCATTTGAAGTGAACTCAACTGCTTGTTTGAAAATAGTTTCCCAATTACTGAAAATGGCACAAATCTATTTTAGCTGCACCGATAAAATGAAACGCAGTTTCTTCCAGGCAGCGGTCACATCGATACTGCTATATGGATGCACTACATGGACGCTAACAAAACGGCTGGAGAAGAAACTAGATGGCAATTACACAAGAATGCTGCGTGCAATCCTCAACAAGTCCTGGCAGCAACACCCCACAAGACACCAACTGTACGGCCACCTGCCCCCTATCACGAAATCTATTCAAGTTAGGCGAACCAGGCATGCAGGACATTGCTGGAGAAGCAGAGATGAACTCATAAGAGATGTACTCTTATGGATCCCCACACACGGCCGCGCAAAAGCAGGACGACCAGCACGAACGTACATTCAGCAGCTATGTGAGGATACAGGTTGTTGTCCTGAAGACCTACCTAGGGCGATGAACGATAGGGAGGAGTGGCGAGAGAGGGTCAGGGATATCCGTGCTGCCAGCACGATATGATGATGATGATGATTTTAGCTGCAAACTATTTCAATATTATAGTAGGTAAGAATTAATTATATGGTGCTGATTTTTTTGTATTTTCATTTCCATTTTCTTGATTTTGTGAAATGCAATTGCATAAGAATTTTTTACTCAACCAACTGCAATTAATTACTGCCTATCATAGAAGAACTCAGTAAAAAAAAAAATCTAATTTACATGACGACGTAAAGAGACATTTAGAAATTTTCATAACATTTAAGTAGAAAATGCACTGTTTATATTTTCCTATAAAGATTAAATTCTAACCCTTGCTGACAATTTATTAAGTGCATCAATGTAGTCTGTAGTTAACCAAAAATGTCATCACCATCATCATGTTGCGTTATCAGCATGGGTATCTCTGACCATCTCTCGCTACAAATCCCTATTGTCCATTGCTTCCGGCATGTCCTCCAGGATACATCCCGTATCGTCGCAGAGCTGTTGTATGTAGGTTTATGCGGGACGTCCTGCCTTTGTTAGTCCATATGAAGGGGTTCACAGAAATAAATTACTTAGGAGCTCGTCCGTACTTCTCCAGCAGTTTTCCACATGTCTGGTTCGTCTAATTTTGATAGTTTTCATGATGAGTGGTAGGTGGCCGTAAAGCTGCTGCTTTGTAGGCTGCTGTCTCCAGGACTTGTTCAATATTGCGCGCAAAGTAAGTTTTAACAATTTCCTTCATTTTATTTTCATCTCAATAGTCGCAATTATAAAATACACAAAGTTCATCGGTCATTATTCAGCACTATCTTACAAAATGAATTTAGCAAGCTGAAGAAGTACTTTTAGGACTTGACTGCTCATTTAAAAGAAAGCATATGACTGACAATTACTCGCATCTGAATAGTGACTGTATTTATTACATTTCTATATAAAATATTTGTAAATTAAAGAAACAAGTAAATTTATGTAGTTGATTTCTAGAACAGCAATAACTCTCAGAAAAAATGGAGAGCGCTGGGTGAGGCACTAAAATACATCTGATGGGGATTGTCCAATTTCGAAGATCAGTGGTGGGAAGTATCCCTTTATTGCCATTAGCCTCATGTCTATTCTGATCCTGAGAGGTTTCAGATTTTAGTATCGTATCGGAGGGGCCAAGAGATCTGGTTTGATTTATTTGTTTAATGGCATATCATGCTAGCCCAGCCAGACTAGGCTACAGAATACACCGACTGCATCACTGCAGAGGGATAAGATTCCTCTAAGGAGTGCGCTAGATATGGCACTAAACAATCATGAAGCTTTAGTAAAGCTGG
>OY757912.1:104205490-104302990 GCA_963585895.1 Sepioteuthis lessoniana
TGTGTGTGCTCGCGCACGCGCGATGTATTTTGTCACTTTATCATTCATTGGCTGTGAAACAATCAGAGAAACGTCCCAAAGATACTAGGATAATCCTGTTCCAATACGAATGAAGTGGCACGTGGTGTATGATGTGCATTTCTTCCTACTTCAACAAGACTGATCGAAGAGTTAAAAAATATCGTCGGAATGCTAATTGTGTTGGGTCTTTGCATTTCCCTCCTCAGAAAAAAAATTCCTATCACTGCCATCGCAGCCGTCAGTAACCACGCTCTACACATGAAAATGACATTCATTTGAAAACGCTGTATGGCGTGATTGTTCTTTTGCCGGGGAACATTCCTTTATTCTAAGAACATTGTCATATGACATCTATTATTTCAATTTTGTTTTATAACCGACAATTTGCTCCGTGAAAATGTTGCCAACTTTTTAAGAATACATTAGTTCATTCTTCATATCCTGGAGAGATTTATTTGAAGAAAAAAATCACCTAAAAAAGAAAGAAGCTATTCCAACAATTCAAAGAGTCGAGTGATAATTGCCTTTTGATGTTTTCATTTCTAAAATATTTTATTCTGTCAAATTTCAAACAGAAGGAAAATGAAATCAGTTTTCATTAGATTTTGTCTATAAAAGAATCAACTATATCATCAATAAAAGAACTAATCATTAATATTCAGTATCGATTAATATTTATCTTTTCCCCAAATCCCTTTGATACATTTTTCTCACGTAAAATGTTCAAATTATTATACTGAACGCCTTCATTGTCAAAGAACAAAGCGCAAATCGGTAGAAGTTAATACATTTAAAGAAATTGACAAAAAAAGAGACCTTTTTAAGAATTCTGTCATTGCGTTATTTCAAATCATGCCATCGTAAAATAAAAGAAACAACGGAAAAGATTTTGCTGAATATTGGATTTTTATATACAGAATACGAAATGTTCCGAATGCAAGTTAAACATGAGTTTTTGATATCGTTAAGTCCAATCTCCATAGATGGGAGACGATGACTACTAAGATGTAAATTAAATTCTATGAGTTAACCTTTCGACAAATAAATCTATTCATTGATACATTAGTGTCACATCTCGTACTCATATAGTTTATTTCATGAAATTTAAACGGAGGGAATTGAAATTATGTTTGGAATGCAATCTTTGTCTACTGAACTTGTGTACTATCGCACTTCTATTTATTTACTACTATTTTAGTTTTAAACGAATCGTAGATATACAATATAATTTATATAGCTAGCTTTCTAGATATGCGTATACGTGTGATATTAGACATTTGATTGGTTGTTGGGTTTATGGCATATCAACGTTTGTAGGTTATTTAACGCTAAATCCATTTTTATGTAAATAATCTGTTCTATTTAAAACAATTCCGTTTAGCATAAGTACACAGTTTAAATGTCAAAAACATTTCTATTTCAAACAATTCAAGCAGTTGTATGTAACAATTCAGTTAAGTGCAAATACAGTTTTAATGTCATAAAACAGTTCTGTTTCAAATAATTCAGTTAAGCATAAGCATGCAGTTTAAATGTAAGTACGGTTTGTCAAAAACATTTTTATTTCAAGCAATTCATTTTACTCAAACAATTTAGTTTAGCATAATATGCTGTTCTATTTAACCCATAGATGGGCCCTATCAGGTGCTACCACTCAGGGCCAGAGTGGACCTGGGAGCGATGGCAATGAAGGGGTACTCCACATTCCCCAAAGCTCCAGCACTGCTGGAACCTCACCATCAGATTGTTTAGTGTCATATCCAGGACACCCGTTGGGGGGGGTCTTACCCCTCTACAGAGGTACAGTCAGTGTATTCTACAGCACCAACCGACTGGACAATGATATTTGGACTCCAGTTCTTATTTGATATATGCTTCATTGAAGGTGATATCATCATCATCATGTCGCGCTGGTAGCACGGATATCCCTGACCCTCTCTCGCCACTCCTCCCTATCGTTCATCGCCCCAGGCAGGTCGTCAGGACAACATCCCGTATCCTCACATAGCTGCTGAATGTATGTTCGTGCAGGTCGTCCTGCTTTTGCACGGCCATGTGTGGGGGTCCATAAGAGTACATCTCTTATGTTTTCGTCCCTGCTTCTCCAGCAGTGTCCTGCATGTCTAGTTCGTCTAACTTGAATAGTTTTCGTGATAGGGGGCAGGTGGCCGTACAGTTGGTTTCTTGTGGGGTGTTGCCGCCAGGACTTGTTCAAGATTGCACGCAGCATTCCTTGTAATTGCCATCGAGCTTCTTCTCGAGCCGTTTTGTTAGAGTCCATGTGGTGCACCCATATAGCAGTATCGATGTGACCGCTGCCTGGAAGAAACTGCTTTTCATTTTATCGGTTAGGTCTGATTTCCATATAATCGATAGTCTATTGATAGCCGTCCATGCTTTCGTTAACCTCGTGTCGATGTCCTTTTCGGTTAATTCGACGCTGCTTTCTAGGTAAGTGAATTTGTCTACTAGTTTAAGAGGGGTTCCGTCAGTATGTAAAGTAAGTAAAGTTGGTGACCGTGCTCCAAGGCGACTACAATTCTCCCCTTTTTAATAGCTACTACACCGAGGTATAGGTGAGGGTTCCATACCTTTCCTTGGATTGATCCACTTTACCCTCGATACATCCCTTATATTGCTGAGTGTTAAGCAAGGAGATATAAGCAAGGAGTACCATTTTTAAAGTCTTTGGTATGATGCGATCTGGGATTAAACCCCAGTCTCCCGGATCATCGAGGGTTTTTATTTATTAACATTGTTCTAACACTCCACATTTGTAGAATGTAACATCAAGTCATTTTCAAGCAGAATTTAGCAAAATAAAATAGCCAGGTCTCCCCTACTATTTACCTGTAGATGGAAGGAGAATAGTTGGACGAATCCCTTTCAGAAGATATTTCTTTGTGAAATGCCAACAGTCCTGCGTATTGGAATTTGTGTCACCCTGTTTATTTTCTACAATAGCAAACATTACACCACAAGCGAATCCATTTATTTTTGCTCAGCTTTCTATGCACGTGTACAAGAAAAACCTTGGGGGGGTCGGCTTTTAAAAGAATTTTCCGTTCGCTTTTTTTTTCCGCGAATCCAAGTGCTATCTTCAAAATTTGCTGTTGGAATTCCGCATATCAAAGCGTTTTTTTTTTTTAATATATATATATATATATATATATATAGAAAATAGAGAAACAAATTAATCCAAAAGTGATGAATTTATTAGGATATAAAGTCAACGTTAAAAAATTTCAGTATTAATAAACCATCATCAGGACTTTAAGACAGTTAAAAATGTCGTTTGAAAACCGAAACATTTTAACACTGACTTTCCACTATAATAAATTCTTTACATTTGGCTTAATTTTTTTTTCTTTTTTTTTTTTTTTGTCCTGTCGGATTTATTTCCAATATTTACTTTTTCATTTCAAATCAAAAAAAAAAAATACTAATATGAGTAGGTGTATTTTAATTTTGTGCATAAATTTAAAACCGGAGAGAAAACAGTAAAAAGATAAAACTATTCAAAAACGGAAGAAATTGAATTTGTTGGAACAAGTACCACTATACAAAAATTAATTTTCATTAAAGATGTAAAACAATTCATGGCTCAAAATGTTTTAGCGTAGAGATGTTTCCGCGATCTGTAAAAAGTTTAAAAATATCAACGCAAAACAAATTTTTATGCGTTTATTTATCCACACACACCGACACATGGATTTCTATACATGCACAGCTATTTTTTGTAGATTTTTGGCAATTTTTTCTCATCGGTTTTAATTGGCAGACTTCACTAGATTCTAAGCGAGAACAAATGTCTTCAGGGCTCCAGGACTCTTCTCAGTATTCTTACTGATCTTAATAGTGTTGTGGTTTGAATAGTCTCGATTCTTCCTCTAGTTTCCAATTTCTCCAGTCTTTTTTTCCAAAACTTTTACACCATTCCAATCACGCCAACTACAATTGGTACCACCACAATACTTATGTTTCACAGCATTTTTATTTGCGACGAAATCATAGTATTTGATTATCTTTTCCGTTTCTTTCATTTTCACTCTTTGATTTGGTGGATTGGCATCATCAACAAGATGGCAGGAATTTTTCGTTTTTTTTTAGTTCTTCTTAATTAATATTGGTCTGGTTTTCAGGACAGAAGTAAGTAACCCATTTTTATCTCAAATCCTCCAGATTTCATGCGTCCTTCTTTCTAGACCGGATAACTGGTTTATGTATATATCATTTGTTTTTATGATCAAATCTTAATCCCTTCTTGATTCCCTGTGAATTATTATTTTACTCCTTTTCCCCCAACAGCATTAGCTGGTTGTCTTTCACTGGAGTCTGAGTGATATCAAATCTCCTCAGATCTTCAGGACTATTCTCAGAATTCTCGTTGATCTCAGCAGTGCTTCAGTCTGGATATTGTCGATTCTCCCTCATATCTTTAATTCTAGTCTTTTTTTTCCAGGGCCCCTGGGAACCGTTCGAAGCGTACCAATTGGTATCACCGTCATCAGCATGTTCCCCCATTTTTTTTATTGTTTTGGCAAGATCCATATACTTTTCTATGTTTCATTTTTTTAATTTCTCTCTCTGGTCACCGAAAACGGCAAAATCCACAAGAGGACAAAGGCTGTTTTTATTTTATTACTTAACACAAAGTCTTCTGGTTGGGATTAATTGATCCGTCTATATCTCAAAATCAGAAATAATTTTATGAATCTCATTCTCTAACATTGATTTAATATGTTTGTCCACACTTGAACGCTAAACTAATAGATGAAAAAAATCAAAATTTGGTATATATACTTGATGGGCTGATGGAAATATTTTTACGAAATTATTTAAAATTGAGAAAGGACTCTCATTGACAAAGTGGGTTACTGTATTAACGTATCTCGTAAATATACGTAGAAAACCCGAATCTTAACTCATTAAAAGTATTAAAAGGCACTGCAAATCCTTGTTTAAAGAATTTTTCCCATGTACTTATATATGATTAATTAGGATTATTAATAGATGTTTACTATATACGGTTAAAAAGATTTGGTTTATCTAACCTAACCGAAACAAGAAAAATCCAGTTTTGTATACAAGTTGTTTTGTAAATCTCTCTTCTCTAAATAAGTACGACAATTTAAATCTTCAAAACAATGAACACACTTTCTAAACGCTCTAATATTTCTAGAATGTCTGAAACAATTTCAAGTTGTAAGCATTCCTAGTCAGTCATTCACATGACAAAATGACATCCACTGAATGCCCGATTCTTCAATAGTAATTTAAAGGATTTATTTTCACTAAAATTCAACGTCAAATTGCTATATACTTTTGACTGCAATTTGCGTATTACTTATGCATAAGTTGTTGGCAATCTTAGTTGAGGGTGACCGGAAGGCTCCCTTTTAGAGGGTGACTCGAAGGCGGGTGGACGCAAATCCATTCCCTGGATTTCTCCACTTTAACATTGATCCGTACCTTACAACGCTGAGTTTTAAGCAAGGTTGCATCAAGTATCATTTTTTGATTCTTTAGTATGACTTGACCTGGAACTGAACACCGGTCACCAGGACCATTGGCGAACACTCTACTTATTATCTAATGAAAAAGATTCGGTTTACCTAACCTGACGGAAACAAGAACAATAGTTTTGTTCTATACTGCGACTGATTTGTAAAGCTACTCTCTCTCTTTCTCGAGGCATGTTATGTTTTGAGATATTTTATGAACGTAAATGTTTTATGTTGACATGGAAGCCAATCAGTAACTTTAGAAAACATATTCATATCTTCTGCAAATCGGCCTTCGGGTCATTGACCTTGTATTGGGTCCTGTCTGGTGGGAGGCAGCGCCAAATATCATATTCATATCTTCTACTCTTCTTGAGATTGATTGAAACATGCAGATCCAAAAGAAAAGTTCTGGATGACATTGTAATATATAAATATAATTAATCTGAAAATACAAAGAATGCATTTGGCGTGAACATAACAATGGAACCCTTAGAAGACAACGATAAAATGTGGTGGTGTAAGGCAATTGCTCATTGTCTTCGGAAAAAACGACTGTGTGACGAGTTCAAATCTTGAATAAAGTCTGTTACATTACGTCAGGTGGGGATGGTACTGATTGCTTTAAGATTATGTCTGATGAACAGATTAAAGAAAAATAACCTAGTCAAACCGAAGGAATCGAAATGAGGGTCGAAAAAGATATAGACAAACAAATAAAAAATGAAATCACAGGTCAGTTGACACATCAAATAAATGAAAGTAATCTGAAACCAAAAAAAATTATAAAAGACTAGGCTTTGTCAAATTAGAAATGGGATATGCAAATATAGATCTACAAAGAGACCTTTTGACGTTTACGTAAATGCAACCAAGAAAAAAAGAGGGTAAAGTTGTGACTAATAAGTTTTCAATCAATTTTCGTGTAATATATACTGGGACGTATCTTGATATAAACAGTGGGTAGGAGACTGATTTAATAGGGAGTATGCGACCATCGAATTCGACGGAAAGATTTGATCTTCCAAATCAGAGTCTAATTCATATCAGAATTAAGTCACAAGAAAAAGCTGTTAACATCTCTACCCCCACTCACTCTCTCTCTGTCTCTCTCACTTTTATTTCTTTTTCTCCCACTCTAAAGTTTGTTGTCTTAATGATTATTGGAGGACAAATGTCAAACAATAGCAATAAACAGAAATTCCTACAATTTGTGTCTGTCGGATTACCTTGACAAGCAAATATCTTCAACTCTAGAAAGAAGTTGGGACCAGTTTGCTTTTTAGAAAGACGAGAAATTAACAAGAATTAGACTACTCTTAGCAAAAGGATAAAAGATGAATCGACGTGGCCATCGTGTTTCACTCTCGACTTTTCGTTACTAGAGAAAGTATTAATTTATCTCATACCACCTCGCTGCTATGCGTATATAGAAGTAGAGATGACGATCTTTGGACATAGTACGGCAATCATCTAGATGAAGGAAATGTCTGAATGAACATCAGTAGTAATTACCTTAAATATTTACCTAATATAGAATTCTACATGTGGTGAATAGGTTTGGCAAATACAAAACTTTGAATCAAATTCAGGATATCGAATTCGATTTAATAAATTAGACGACTCCCATCTCCTGTGGAACCCTCGATGTAGTTTCAAAAGATGGCAACAAAAGAATTGGGAAATCCTGAAAAAGAAACAGTTAGTTTACGAGCTACTTAGAGAGCAACAAGGAAGGACATACATTTGCGAGGTAGCTAAATTGCCCCACTTATCGTAGTGGCATTGGGCTACAATTTATCAATTCGTTCATTGACTCAAAATTTCAACTTCACGGCTCCGTGCTTATAGAATAATCCGTAAGATTTAAAACCAATCATAAAGCAGGTTTTTGTGTGCCAATTTGCTTGACTTTTTTCTTTCCAAAGAATACAGTGCCAACTTTTCATCATGTATATGTATCCGTTAATTTTCTCCAAGGCATCGCTAACCAACAGTGGTTGGGTAGCAGATATTTTGTGATATTGTAGTCTGCTCGACAGTATATTTTTTATACCTTAATTGTTGGAGCACTGTGATATATGAACGCATATATATATTTTTATCTGCACATTTTCTGTATTTTTATAACGTCTCCTACTTTATCAATTTGTCGTTCGAACTATGAATGTATGCGTAAGTGTGTGCATGCATATTAGTAATATCAAGCACTTGCTCCAAGAATTTGTGGATAGGATTAAGTAAATAATTTGGCACAATGGATTCTAATTTCTACACCCCACTGAGGTATGAACTATCCACTAAGAACTTAGATAAGGTGTCGAGTATTCCAGGTAGCATCAGGGATGGGCAGTAAGCCAAATAAGTTGACAGACAAAACCCATAGATTCACTGAATGAATCGAGAGGGTAATTCCAATTACAAATGCAATATGAGACAGTTTATACGCATCCACCGTACATACAAGTAACGCGCATGCTTATAGGTATACACTGCTCTCTCTCTCTCTCTCTCTATATATATATATATATATATGTGTGTGTGTGTATTACAAAGCACGTCATAATTTGGTGCTGTGCCACAATATCGCCTCAAAGATGGGGATCACATTCGCAACACCTGCGAATTGTTGCATTAGATTTGCTTGGGCTTATCTCTCTCTCTCTATATATATATATATATATATATATATATATAATCATGTGGGAGACTGCTGGAGAAGTAGAGACGAACCCAATAGTGACATATCCTGTTGACCCCTTCACATGGACAAGCAAAGGCAGGACGACCAGCTAGAACCTATTATACAACAGCTGTGTCGATACAGGATGTCGCCTTGAAGACCGATCGGGAGCGATAGACGATAGAGATGAGTTGGCGTAGAAAATTAGGGACATCCGTGCTGGTCGTGCAACATGATGATGATGATGATGATATGTGTGTGTGTGTTACAGTAGAGGTGAAAGTAAGAATCATACATTCACTAAATATAATATTTATAATCACTAAATATTATTATCTTACTCTATGCGAATTTTCCCAAACTGAACTTCGTTTTATTTTTCAATAGAATCTGAGTCATCATAACAGTTAATTCTCTCGTATATTTAATTATTTGAGGTGATTTAAAAAAAAACTGTGGTATTGATTGCGCCGATTATTCTTCTGATCTAAACTTTGCCCAATCTATTTTTCATACCTTTAGGGACCATTCCACTGGCATCAAATCTAATTGTGATCCGTGTCACTTTCTTGTTCGATTGCTCTTTCAGCGCTCTCGCAAGATACAGACATTTATCACTCTTAAGACTTTCTTTTATTTCAGGTTGGATTGGGAGATCGATTTTTTAACTAATTCACAGAAAATTGCATGCGTCTTGTTTTCTTTGACGAATTCTGTTTCTTTTCTTATACCATTTTTCAGAATGGCGAAATTCTAATCTTTTGCATAATTCCCAGTTGATCACCTTTCTATTCTGGTCTTAAATAGTCTTGCATTCCTTTTGTGATAGTTTACTACATTCATTTATGATATTATTAACTGTTACTTCTGTGTTACCAGATAACCTATACTCATTCTGCGTATTATTCTAATTTACTCATTGAGACTTTTTCACATCAGTTTTAGCTGATGGTCTTTCACTGAAGACTGAGTGACAGAAAGTCTCCTCAAGTCTCCAGGACTCTTCGCGGTATTCTGGCCGTTTTCAATAGTGCCGTAGATTGGATGGTCTACATTCTTCCTCCAGCCCCTTTAGTAATTCTTTGGAAGCTGGTTGTCTTCCCTTGACCATGTTTTGTGTTACCGTCTCTGGTTGTGTCGGTACTTTAAATCGTCATTCGTGTACCTGAAAAAAAAAAAACAGCCAACATTCGCTGGAACTCTCAGGCCTTCTTTGTTGTCTATCAGGAGAACACCTTCCGATCGTAACAGCCAAGCCTGTGGTGTCATATGTTGATTCAACATTTTTATTATGTGTAGTATATTGTGGCTATACCAAACCCAAGGCTTGCTTATTATCTGCGTGCCTGACACAGATTTGACCGAGAACAGTCACGATTATTATTATTATTAATAATCCTTGAGTTTTTCACATCAGAGTTAGCCGTTGGTTTTTCGCTGGAGTTTTGGTGGCAGAAAGTTTCTCTAAGTCTCCAGGACTCTTCTCATTATTTAGTCGATTTCAATGATGCAATTGTTCGGATGACCTCCATTCGTCCTCTTATTTTCAAGTCGTACATTCCCTGTTGTTATTATCATTATTATAATTTTTATTATTATTATTTAATCTTTAGAGAGTTTTTCATGTCAGCGTTAACTGATGGTTTCTCACTGGAGTTTCAGTGACAGGAAGTGCCCTCAAATCTTCAGGACTATTCTCAGTATTCTGGCCGATATTAATAATACTGTAGTCTGGATGATCTTTACTTGTCCTCTTGTTTCCAAGTCTTTTAGTCTCTTTACCAATCTTTTGGAGATTGTCCCAATTGCACCAACTACAATTGGTATTACCGTCACCTTCATGTTCCATAGTTTTTTTAGTTCTCTAACAAAGTCTTTTATTTTCAAGGTGTAGTCTGCTGGGATGGCCAAGTCCACTATTCAGCAGGTCTTCTTTTTTTTTTACCACTATCATTAGGTTTGGTTGTTTGACCGAGATTAAGTGATGCGTTTGTATCTCAAAATCCCAGAGAGATTTGAGTTTTCTCCGACGGATTTTGGATTGTACATAAAGCGTTTGTTTCTATGGTCATATTTAATTTTTTTTTCTCAATTCCGAATGGATAACCTTACCCACCCAGTAGTGTCTAATCTTATACACTTTTTGCTATAATGTTGCGCATTTGCCTATTATATGACTGATCGTTCAACACATGCCCACACTCACATATTAACACATGCAACAGAATGAAATTAACAGGGTAGATATATATATGAAAAGGCAGATAGATTGATAGGTAGATGGATCTTTTCATAATATTATCGGGGAAATATTTTTTACACAAAATGTATAATTCTCAAGATAGTCTTATTTCTGATAAATTCGTTTAATTCGGAGTTCAATATTATTTCCTTGCCACAGATAGATGGATAGATTCTTAAGTATTTTTATAAAAAAGACCCGTAAATCTTATATCTAACTGCGACATTTAAAAAAAAATCTTTTTTAATTACCATCATTGTTTTTTAACATCTAGGTGGGTTTAAAGAATAATTCATTGTTTCCTTTCATAAAGATAAACAGGAATATCTTATTAAGAGCAGAGTTGAATAATTCAATTCTAAAAGATCCCCAAGCCAAAATCCTGCGAAAATTCTGCGCCAATAGATTTTCTTAAAATAACTTAGATTACTTGGTTTTTTAGACTTCGTGAAGCAATTAGTCTATGAATTCCAACCAGCTTTACTCCGCTTAAAAAATAGTTTGTGTCACATCACACCTACTGTCGAAGGATTGAATAAAATCATAGACCGTTATCCTTGGAGAGTAGTTTGACGTTTACGTAGAAATCAACACTAAATCTTAATTTTCTTGGCTTGAATTCCGACCTCTGTAACTCTAATATGATGTTCTAAATCATAGTTTTTACTTCAATGTGGATTGATATTTACATAGAGGAGTTTGGCACAACGTCGATATATCTCCACAAAGATTCTGTTTGTGCCAATCTTTTCAAAGATGTGAACTTTCCTGCTTTGAAAATACACTTCAACAACCAGATATTCAAAACTGTCAATATATTTGGTTAGAAAAACGCAACTATCTTGGACACTGGACCAGTTTAATATGTAATGATTAAATAAAAACATGTCATTTAATCTATTGGACCCGAGCGGTGAGTACAGATATCCTGGTGGTTCGAGTTTTGGTAGAGAATGCCTATGTATCCTTTGCGGTTGCCGATGTATCTTTTTGTTATTTAATTGTCGTAAATTCTGCGATTGAACATATAAGAAAAGACCCATTCCCAAACTACCCAGTCTAACAAGACTGAGTAAACTATTATTCATTGCAAAGAACTGAAGAACCTAAAACATAATCCTATAAAATCTACATTTGAACATATTTTCAGTACATTTTTATGCCCAAACATCGAGCCAAAAATTTTTAAAAAAGTACATTTAAGAATTATTTTCTCTTTTATTCTTTGCCGGCATAAAATCAGTATATTGCTCCGTAAGATTCTCTAGTTGGCCCATTTAAGAAAGTCCATGCGTACAACGTATGGCCATGGTCGTTCATAGTACTTAAATGGGAAATGAAAGAAGCTAATGCCTCGGGTATTAAACGGGTTCGATTAAACAACCCGCGGAGGAAACAGATTGTGAGGCTTCCAATATATATGTACAAGCCTCGGAACAGAGTGCCAAGTATCTTAAGGTTCGCTTTTGATACGTGTCGGAGGTCTTACGGTAACCCTCGACCATCAAGAAGCTGATGACGATGAGCGTTCTCCTACTGATCGTTAGTGACTTCAGGCAGTCCACTGACTTATGGTAGCTGTGTACAAGATACCAGATAATTATCGGAGAATAGACGATTCTCTTCAGAGCAGATTGTATGTCCGCAAGGTTTCGCACTACTGCTCGTTTCAACTCAGACGTATTAGCGAAACGCACCAAGGAAAGAGGGCTAAAGTTTGAAAACTAGGGATATAGGAGCATTGAATTGTTTTGTACCCGCTGAGCAGTCCTTTAGAATCATTCAAGTAAACTAACAAAAACATGTATCCTTCGTGTGCAAATATTTATCTTTTAATGCAATAAAATATTACCTCAAATTAGACTAAAGAATCTAAATAGGAATCCATGTAAAAAGACTGTATTGGCATTAAATAACCCGCGAAATTTGATATATCATTAAGTAATGAAATCAAGCGAAACCAAAACCGAAATGATTACACTGTTGTTTTTTTTTATTTTAACTATTATCTCTGTAAAAGTATTTTTAAGATTATTTTATGTGTTTAAATATATTTTTAAAAAGTTGATATTGAACAAAGCAAATAAATAACTTTTTGCTTTAAACTTATTTCAAACAGTGGGAGTAAAACCAAAGAAGAGAAGAGCTTATACAGTAAAGAAAGAGTACGCTTATTTTTTTCTGTTAATAGATTTCTTTTACAATTTTTGACGGCATTTTCGTTTTCGTTCATCAAAGCAAAACTAAACGATTAGAAATAGATATCAAGAAAATATTTAGACTTATTTCAAACAGTTGGGGTAAAATAAAAGATTAAAACTAAACGATTAAAAATAAATGATGTCAAGAAAATAATTATTAAAATGCACTTTAAGATCATGCAAACTGTACCATAGCCATGATATGGCTATGTGTGAAATATACATTGAATGTCCATAAAGAGAGAACATAGGAATCTCGAAATTCGAAAAATATGTAACGACTTCTCAGTTCAGGTACGAAACCTTTTATTACCTTTGAGTAAAATTTTTCGAGATAAGGAAGAGAGATACGCATTCTTTCTATTCTGGCTTTTTTATCTGCACCCTCCATCTCGTGCAGCACCCGCCACAAGGCCTCGCAAGCTAGCGAAAGCCAACCGTCTTCTCCCTAGACAGGTCTCAACTCGACTAACTTTCTTCAAATTCCAAAAGTCCTCCGCGCGTTTCCGGTGAGTGACATCATTCGCACTTGATAGCCCTGTTTCCCATGTCGGGCTTTTGTGACATTTCCGAGTGACACGTCCGCTCCGCGGGCGATCACGTGAACACCTGCGTTAATGTTGTACCTAAGTAACCCATGCACTGAGCCGAAAGGTTCTCAACCGAACTAAACCCCCCCAAAATCCCTCGGCCATTACAAAACTAGCCTTCCGTTAACATATGAACAATTACTTGGTTGTATACATGAATACAATTTGTTGTTATTAGTACGTAAATGAAGCCAACTGTAAAATTACAGCGAAACAAATTTCTAAAGAAGTGAAATTTAGATAAAAATAAAATCATATATAATGTGAAGTAAATAACTTAGAGAATATTAACGTTGGTAGTGACGTAGTTTTATAATAGACAGTCACATAATCATCGTTCCAATAACTTGTTCTGATATAACTGCTGGAAAGGGATAAAATACGAAAAGAAATGTTATAGCGACTAATAATTTATGCTAGGAAATATGCGAATACCGAGAAAAACAATAGTTTTCATGACTGTTTGACAAAAATGTTTACTTATAAAAGAGAACAGAGAAAAAGTTAATAGAGTTAATAATAATTGGGCCTGAAAAACTAACTCCGAAATAGAGGCTGCTTCACTAAGCTAGGGGCTGATTGGATCATAGAATATTGGTTTACGAAATTAACTTTTCGACATAATAATCTATAAGAGCAATATTAAAATTACTTTGCCAGAAGCAGAGAAATATGAGGAATATGAAAGTTCGGATCATCAACATAATATTGGGCACGTTTGGAGCCCTGCCAGGAAAACTAAAACTGAATTTTCCTGGATTAAATTTCAAAGAACGGACGCAACTATACTCGCCACGGCATTGCTAGCATCTTACATTGTACAGATAGTTATGACGGAGATTTGAAGAGATTTGCTGCTTTTCATTCTTCTGTGATGATTACCCGATAATCTGGTGTGAAGATGATAGTTCATTAATTATGAAAATACCTCAAATATAAAAAATATCTGTTACACTCTTGAAAAACGTGGACAAATTCTTGATGAACATAACGGATGTCACAAAAGAAATGTGGTTACGAATGTTTTTTAATACATTGACCAATATAAAAACAAAGTATAATGTGTCCATGGCATAGAAAGCAAAAAAGCATACAAAAGAATCCAACAATGATGAATGAAATAATTTCTGACAATATTTAGGAAGTCGAAAAATTTCCAGCAGGAGAACTTTAAAACTGCTGGCTTGAACAAATTGCTTCAAAAAAACTAGCGAAGGTAAAAATCCTAAAATACATCTTCCAGGAGATATATTTTTGTCATTACAATTTTTAATTGTAATGATATCCTGGATTTTATTGCCTGGTTAATGTGAACACTCAATTTTTTAATTATTGACGGATACATAATTAGCAGATGATATAATTTTACTTTTTCTTTTCAGTTAGAAGGAAGTGTCAGGTGCTTCAGAGTTCTCTGGGTTAATCGATAACACGTAAATTAGCAATCAGGATATTTGTGTGAATAATTTAACGAAAACAATAAGAAAGGTGTATGAAATTGATTCTGTCAACACCATAATAAATAGTGGGAAAAAGCGCTTTACGTTGACATCATAATGTGCAGTTCTCAATTCTTACTGCCCATGGTAACTTGCAGGAAGTATAGTTTTCTTTTGCCTGATATATATATATATATATATATGCGAGTGTGTGTGAGTTTGTAATTGTTTTGCGAATGATACTTCACTGTTGTCACTGCAGAATACGTCTGTCTAATAACAACGTCTCTTAACGCTGATAGAAAGTCGACAGGTTCCGGAAAAGATGCCAAGGATGCAAGTGAAGAGATCTTAATCATATACTCGTTGAATAATAGGCGGAGAAATATGAATGGCTGCAGCGGTCTAGGGATATTACTTTAGCATTCTAGTGAGGCCATAAGTGGTTATTGTCATATTCAGAACAAGTTGAACCACACCTTCGTTGGACGCGGCCATTTTATTTAAAGTATGATCTCTTGGTCAGCTTTTGTGTTTGTGTCTCTCTTTTTCTCTTTACTCATGTCTATTTCTCTGTCTCTATTAATCATTCTTTCTCTCTCTCTCTCTACTTTTATTTCCCCTCATTGTTTTCAGCGCGATTTTCCATGCTCTTTCTCTGTTTCTCTCATTGGCTTCCTCTGTATATAACAATCCCTTTTAATTCTTTCTCGATAACAAAAGAAAAATGAGAGTTTTTCAGCAAACATGTTTTAGAGATGACACATTTCTAAGCTTGTTTTGTTATCTATCTCTCTATCTTATTCTCTCACTCTCATAGTCTTTCTGGAACTTGTTGAGCGTCCAAACAAAGTTATTCACACCAGACACACACACACATATATATATAGGGGGAAAGTGTAAATAAATTCAACAGAACGAAAATGCCCCCAAATGAAAAAAAAAAAAACACAATGTCTTCAGATAATGATTTTTATAGTTTAAATTATTTGCTAGCGATAAGTTTTTCGGTTTAAAACTTCATCGCGGAATACGAATTTAATTATTTAAACAATAATAAGTATAATAATTATATATATATATATATATATATATATATATATTAAGAATAATAAATTTCAGAGTTTTGACCCTGAATGAAAAATAGAAGTGTTTCTTTTTCAAACAGACCGTTAGTGAATTTCATGTTTATTCAAGATATTTCTGCTATAAAACTGACAGAGGACATGGAATCTTCTTCGCAAAAAAGAATCACTAATATGATTCTACACGGCTCGTCCAAGAGAAATTCAATAAAAGTAAAGTAGATGACAGTACTCAAGGGCAACCCGAATGCTTCTTTTTGAATAGCTACTACACCAAGGTGCGGGAGAGGACACTATTTCTTTCCCTGGATTGCTCCGTTTTACTCTCGATACTTACCTTATATTGCTGAATGTTAAGCAAGGAGGTATCAACTACTATTTTGGAATCTTTGGTAAGCCTTGACAAGGGATTGAACCCTGGTTTACCGGACCATTGGCGAGCACTCTACACATTAGTCCAATGGGCCGGTCAAAAGTGACTCATATTTAACTTTTGAAAAATGTTTGCTTTATTTTTTCATGTTCCTTTCATACTTTAAAAAACATATTTCTTATCGAAAAGCAAGACATTGCATTCGTTTCCGCACATAATTCTATGGATTGAATTTTCATCCAATTACTTAGAGTAATCTTCGCTTCAGCATCATTTGAAAATTTAAAAAGAATTCTGGAGACTTGGGGACATTTGTTCTCACTGAGATTCCAGTGAAATTCCACCAGTTAAAACGGACGTGAAAAGCACTCAAAGAGGAAATTTGAGATACACACGGATCTTCTAATTTCGGCCAGAATACCAGGCCTTATAGTAATCAACAACAACAAAAAAAAGAGAACATGCAAAATTGTGAACTTTGCTGTACCGGCTGACTACAGAAAAAAACTGAAAGAAAGTGAAAAGAAGAATAAGTACCTTGACCTTGCAAGGTAATTGAAAAAACTATGGAACATGAAGATGGCGATTTTACCCATCGTGATTGGCGCATTCGGTACAGAAACAAAAGATTATTAAAAGGACTGGAATACGGGGAAATAAGAGGTCGATGGGAGACCATCCAAACTACAGCATTATTGAGAACGACCAGAATACTGAAAAGAGTCATAGAGTCTTTAGTAGACTAGCTGTCACTCAAACTCCTGTAAAAGGCCACCAGCTAAGGCTGATATGGAAAACTCTCAAGGAGTAAATAATAATAATGATGATGATGATGAGGAGGAGGATGATAATAATAATAATGATAGTTCTCTTCGACAAGAAAGGATATAATAGAATAGGCTTAACTCAACAAAAATTGACCAACAAAACAGCCTCAATAGGTTTAATGAAATACGTTGACATTTCAACAGATTGGATGTTTCAGTTTGTAAACAAACCCCAAAACCAGAAGAAAAATGTTTCAATTAGCAAAAGAAGTGATCACTTATCAAATAAAGTTAAATCTCAAACCGAAAGACATAAAAGATAATGCAATAGAAGCATAAAAGCACAGGAAAGAAAGCCTTAGGACAATATCAACTAAAAGGAATGCTGTGAAAAAAAAAACTACCCACAAATAATTAGAAATAATGATATAGATAAAGATTACTCAATGGCTTAAAAGTACTGGATTGAAGGAAGAGAAAAAGGGGTTAAAATGACAGTACAGGAATAGACCCCACCGTCATGAAACTATAAACATAAACAAATATATAAATTGTGCGAAAAAGAAAAAAATGAATCAATTGACCACTAAGTGTCCGTTTGCCCAATCCTAGCATCATAGGAATATAAAGAAAAGCATGATAAAATATGATATCATATTCATTAAAAAAAAGTACGTAAATACTATGAAATATTGGATTGTGGAAAATGTTATTAACACCAACCAGAATCAATTACAGAAGCCAAAGGAATCACTACTCTCTAGGACATAGCTATCCAAACTGATAGAAAAATAAAAAAGCAATAGACAAGATATAGTGGTTAAGGTCAATATAAAACCTGCTTTCTAATTGACATATCAGTGCCAACGGATTAAGTAAATACACAAACCCGGAAATAGAAAATGAAAAAAATGTGGCATCTTCAAACTGCCATCGTGCCAGTAATAGTGAGAGCCCAAGGTATGATCAAGAAAGGGATAGATAGAGGCATTAACAAGATACCTGGAAGTCCCTGCCGATATGTAATACATCACCCTAAAGAGATAGCAAAAAATATTAATCGGTAGAATGCATGTAATCGATAATTTCCCACACCGTACGCCTTCATTAAAGATAACTGACTCTCCCAGCCTATACGAAATACCTAAAATTGTAAAATTTACAAAAATACTATAAATAAGACATGAAAAGTATCACCTGAAAGAGGTAACGAAAATATGAATAAATAGAATGCATGTAATGGAAAAATTTCCTCACCTTAGGTCTTGAGTAAAAACCTAGTAAATGTTTGTAAGAAACCGGATATAAAACTTAATATTGAATAATAATAGTAATAATAATAATAATAACTCTAATGAGTATTTAATAATAATAATAATAATAGAAACTATGGAACATGAAAGTAACAGTGATAACAGTTGTAATTGGTGAACTCTGAACAGTCACCAAAAGATAGCAACACGGACTGGAGAACTTGTAAATAAGAAGACGAATGGAGACCATTCAAACTACAGCATTGCTGAGATCGGCCAAAACAGTAGGAAGATTTCAAGAGACTTTTGGAGACTTGAAGTCATTCTGACTCAGGGAAGAAATCATCAGCTAAGTGAAGTGGAAAAACTGTCAAAAATAGAAATAATAATTAATTCACAAATCAAGTTCCGTTTTAGAAAATGAAATGCATGAAATTCTCGGGGATTTTGAGACACAAACGCATCACTTCTTTTCAGGCAGAAGACCAGACTTAGTTTTAATTAATAAAATAGAATAAAAAATCGTTACTTTTTGGATTTTGCTGTCCCGGTGGACCATAGATTGAAAAAAAAAAATCGAAAATATCGACAAATGTGTGAACCGTACCAGAAAAAAAAATGGAAATAGAGGATGGTGGTGATACCAATAGTTGTTGATGTGCTTGCAATAGCCCTGAAAATCTTTGAAAAACAAGTGGAGAAAAGAGAAAATCAGATGATGTATCAAGGCCATCCGAGTCAGATAAACCAACCCCGGTTGGCGCTGTATACTGTTAACAAAGAGATCAAGGTACTGGGAATTTGGGGAAACTTGAAAGTTAATCTCCAGTGATAGACAACAAATGAATCTTGTAAGCGATTCCACAAAGGACAAGAAAGGAAATCTAATCCGAAACATAAGAATATCATAAGATACAGAAACAACATAAAAGATCTGACAAGAAATATCGAGCCCTAAACATTAAAATTTCAGTGAAGATATGGGCACAGCGGAGCAGCTTGTTTAATAAAGAGAAGAGTCTCGTGGTGTAATGAATACATTCGTAAGAATTGAATACTGTGACTCGTGTTCAAATACGGGACGCAATTGTTTGCATTTTACATAGCACAGATATGCTTAGGAGAGGTATGAATGGAATAATTCTCTTTTCAGCTCGGTGTGAATAGAAGAACTGATGGATTCTTTAAACAGATGAGGAGACATCTGAACGATATTTAGATGAGTAATGGCAATTAAGGATTACTCCACTCTCCACAGATCTCCAGATCCATAGCCTCACCATCAGACACGGTTTAGTGTCATACTTAAGACACGCCCTTATTTTAAGAGGTCTTACTTCTCTGCATTATAGTCAGCTTATTTAAAGTCCCGTTGATCAGGCGGTGAAAATTTGAGTACGCAGAGATCATTAAAAGAAAGGAGACGTCACAGCTTCAAGCTATCTCAAAATAATTGTTTCAGAACTTTCATTACCAGTGAATATTCCACTAGAGACTATTCTGAAGAAAATATTTCATTCATTGTTTCTTTTCTATCAGTGTAAATACAGCTTCAGTCACGATACCTTTAATACACCTCGTAACTGATAAGAAAAGAATCCTAAATACAAACACTCAAATAATCGATGCAGGAAAAGAAGAAACCACTAATATGTTTAGAATCAAGGAATAGGAGAGCATAAAAACTGGAACGAAAAACGTCTTTAGGCCTTTATAACATATTAGAATTAATGACATAATGGAGCTCAACTACTTTATATACGCGACTTAGAAATTGAGGCGGATATGTTAAGAACAAGAAAAAATCGTATTAAGAGAAACAATAAATCGACTTGGATAATACGATTAGTAAAGACATATCCCTAAACTACAGTCTCACCAGACGGAAGAAAATATTATCAATTGTAAAGGGACTAATAATCAAAACAAAATATCAAGCCAGCTGCATCTGATAAAAAAAATGTACACCCCAAAAATCTACATAAAATGAAATACTGCAGAAATAAAGGGTGCAACAGAAATATCTCCCTCATTTTTAACTGCCATCTGTCTGATGCAATTGAACTTAGGCAAGAGGTCATGGCAGCTCCTTCGAACTATTCTCTTACTATTTGTTTTAGATATGATCAGTTACTATCATGACCCTGACAGGTTATGTTTTTTTTAAGTTCGATAAAAGTACCACATCAGCTTATATTCTGAAAAATATTTCACTGTTTTTTAAATAAAAGGCCACAATTTTTATTCATCGATGAACCTGAGCTTCCAAATTGTTCACCCAATAGCAGCATGGATTTTCTATTCGGAACAGCATCAATCAGCTGAACATAAAATAATCACAAAAATCTGTCAAGCAATTACAGTGTCACCGGTCTTTAAACTCGTTTCAACAACAAATACACAGGGAGCCCCGGTAGAAATGATGAATGTAGCGGATCATATTTTTAAAAAATCAGACATTTGGTAGATGAGGTTACCATTATAACGTAACAACGTTCATTTACATCAGACAGGTTAACGTTTACAATGCAAGTGTTATTTCTTGCGCACCTGGTATAAAGACAGCATTGTCAAATGCTCATACCAATACTCATACAAAAGTTTAAGTAATTTTTTCAAATATCATCATCATCATGTCGCGCTGGTAGCAGGGATATCCCTGACCCTCTCTCGCCACTCCTCCCTCTCGTTCATCGCCCTAGTTAGGTTTTCAGGACAACATTCCGTATCCTCACATAGCTGCTGAATGTATGTTCGTGCAGGTCGTCCTGCTTTTGCACGGCCACGTGTGGGTGTCCATAAGAGTACATCTCTTATGAGTTCGCCCTTGCTTCTCCAGGTCTGTCCTGCATGTCTAGTTCGTCTAACTTGAATAGTTTGCGTGATAGGGGGCAGGTGGCCGTACAGTTGGTGTCTTGTGGGGTGTTACCGCCAGGACTTGTTCAAGATTGCACGCAGCATTCTTGTGTAATTGCCGTCTAGCTTCTTTTTCAGCCGTTTTGTTACCGTCCATGTAGTGCACCCATATAGCAGTATCGATGTGACCGCTGCCTGGAAGAAACTGCGTTTCATTTTATCGGTTAGGTCTGATTTCCATATAATCGATAGCCTATTGATAGCTGTCGATGCTTTCGTTAACCTCGTTTCGATGTCCTTTTCGTTTGATTCGACGCTGCTTCCTAGGTAAGTGAATTTGTCTACTAGTTTAAGAGGGGTTCCTTCTAGAGTGGAGATGTCCCCCGTTTGATTATAGCACATATATTCCATTTGGTGTGCATTAACATAGAGGCCTATGCCTGCGGCTGCTCGTTCCAAACTATGCATTAGTGTTTCGGCTTGGTTGGGTGTATTTGCCTGTATCGCTATGTCATCGGCGTAGTCGGCATTAGTAATTGTTTTTGCGGGGTACCTTCTGCTTCTTTTCTTCGGCAGCTCGAAGCCATTCTCTCTGATTTTGTCAATCGATGTTCTAAGTACGTAGTCAAGACAGATGATAAAGAGGTACGGAGCCAGCGTGTCCCCTTGTAGTACTCCTGCTACAATGTCGAAGTATTCTGTGTCTCCATCTGGTGATCGTAATTTTACTTTGGTGTTTCTATAGAGAATCGTTATTGCTGCTACGGTTTCTTTAGGTATGCCGTACGCTAGTAGGATTTGTTCCATCTTTCCTCTGTGAATGGAATCGAAGGCATTGGTAAAGTCAACAAATATTAATGTCGCTTGTAGGTTTTTTGCCCGTACACCTTCAAGGATTCTACGGATGGTCCATATTTGTGAGGTCGTGGATCTATTTCTTCGGAAGCCATTTTAGTTTTTCCTAAGTATGTTGTCGATTTTGGGTTCTATGCGTTTTCGTAGTAGGGCATTGTAGATTTTGGCTGCTATGGATGTAAGTGTTATGCCTCGGTAGTTTTTGGCTAATCCGAGGTCCCCTTTTTTAGGGAAGGGGAGTATGCATCCCTTCATCGATCTATCTATCGGATTTTGATTGTATACTGCGTTGCAGTGTCGGAGCAGTATGTCGTCTAATTGTCTGGTCTTCCATACTTCTGGAGGAATCTCGTCCAGCCCTGCAGCTTTCCTATTTTTAATTTTTCTGAGAACCGAGTCGATTTCTTCTTGTGTGAACGGTCCTAGTTTAATGTCTAATTTTTTTTACAAATTATTCTGGTGATTGGTTCATGCGTTATTTTCGGTGGGTTTCCTAGTAGGTTTTCGAAGTGCTGTTCCCAGAGTTTTATTCTTTCTTGTTGGTTTGCTGCTTTCAGTTTGTTTTGGCTGTGTTCTAAGAACACAGCTTTTCAAATATAAGTTCACAAATATGAGGCAAATATTTAATTCTAGGAAGTATACCAAATGTGACAGTCTTAGTCAACTAGGGCTGCAGAATACACCGACTGCATCTCTGCAGAGGTGTAAGACTCCCCAAACGTGAGCCCTAATAAGACGCAAAACAATCTGATGGTGAGGCACCATAATCATACCAAAACACATTACAAAGTTTAAGTAATTTTTTCAAATATAAATTTACAAATATGAGGCCAAATAATCTCGTACTTTGTGGAATGTGGACTATGCATTCATTGCCATCGCTTCCAGGTCCACTCTGACCTGCAGCAGTTTCACCTGAAAAGGTCATATATTTGGGTCAAATAGAACTAAACTGTGTACTTTTGCTAAATTGACTTGTTTGAAACAGAACTATTTTTGACAATTAAACACTGTACTTATGCTAAACTGAATTGTATTAAATAGAACTGTTTGTGTGCATAAAAATGGATTCGGTATTAAATAATGTACAATGTCTGATATGCCATAAAACCAAACGAAGCAAAACAAAAAATCTGGACAATGACAGGTGCAGTACGCTGAACCTGAGAAACTACACGAATTAGTTAATCTATTATATGAATTTCTCCATTTGGCCTGATTAGATCAATTCTATTTCGTGTATTGCTGTTATAGTGTGTTTTTTTTATTGCTTTCTTTAATGGCATAGCAACTTTTGTGGATTATTTCATTCCAAAGCAGCCCTTGTAGAAGAACAGTATTGGTACTATCTAGACTATAGCTGAGGTGATGATGGAATATATACCATTCTCAAATGTATTCGTCCGAAAATAAACGTAATAGTGCGACTGCAATTCGAACTCGCTTAGTCATGTGTACTCCAGTACGTTAGCAACTACGCAACGAGAAGTCTTCGGTCGTTTTTCAGTAACAAATCGATAAAGCTGAAAAATAAAACGATACTTTGATTTTTTTAGTGGGGATAGTTTTTTTTTTTTCTGGAGAAGCTTAGCTGGTGATTTTTATTAATCCCAAAAATAAGTTAAAAATACTATTTGAACCTATTCCATGTGATATTTGGGATAAAACTCCAATATGATATGTAATACATGTTGGTTTACCTAACACACTGTGTCCCGTTTCTGTTATTAATATATGTCGTTTCAGTTGAATATTAATTTTAGTTTACTTAGGCCGTTAAATATTAATTTAACAAAAGATATCCAAGTTTATTTACTGACACGTAAGCAATCCCATTTGATAAAATACCTCGAAACCACTTCTAATTTTTTGGTAAATATTACGTGATTCTTTAGGAAATATAAGGTCTGCCGAAGATGACCTGTAATTCAATAATGATTAAAGCCCCGGGGGCCTTCCAATATTAATTTTAATTCCTAATACCTGAAAATATTTTTCTTCTTTCTTCAAGAAACTTCTACAACACACATTTGCACCAATACAGTATTAAACCTATAACAGAAGTAATCTTTCGGTAACTCTTAGTATAATACATTTACATTTAGTTTCTTTTTCAGGTAGACGTTTTACATCTTTTACAATAACTTGGTTTATATATAGATATGCACATAAAAGACGTTTATGGTTATCACAAGCTCTCTTGGTGAGTTAATAGAGGACGAAATGTTGCAGTATTATTAAAGTAGTATTCAATATTAATGATAGAGTATATATATATATATATATATATATATATATATATATATATATATATATATATATATATATAAAACATGGTATTTTCTGTGACTCTGGGTTTAAAGCAATCAGAAATTGAAAGCAAGAGTAAAGATACAAACTATTAATATGGTGGATTTTCGTTCTAAATGTTAGGGTTTTGGGTGTGTGCGTAAGTTTGCGCGTTATATGCCAGTACGTAAATAAAAAATACACACTAACGTATGCACGAGCAACAGCACACACACAAACACACAAACATTTAATAACACACAAACTTAGGCACACACACACACAAATAACCCCCACTTTTCGAACAAAAAATAACTGTTTTAATCGTTTTTTTAAAAAAGATCTTTATTCTTTCCGACGATTGCTGATTGCATGAAATCCAGGATCACAGACAGTACCATGTAATATATATATATGTATTTCTCTCTCTCTCTCTCTCTCCCTATATATATTCACACACACACACACACATATATATATATTTCTCTCTCCACCCTCTCCCCCTCTCTCTCTCTCTCTCTCTCTATATATATATATATATATATATATATATATATATATATATATATATATATATATACACACACATATGTGTGTATGTGTTTATACACACACACATACACGAGAAGAAAATTACCTTGACAAACCAATGAGCTATCTGGACAGTCACGGTTATTGTGAAATGCATTCCTCCGAAACCTATGATTGAAGGACCAAATGAGAAAGTGTATTTACAAGGTACTTCACTAGAGTTAGAAAAGGTTAGTTAAATAATTTTTATTCAAGCGATGAATATTCTAACCAAGTAGACAATTTGACGTTACTTCTCTTACAGCATATTAGATACTTCAAATCTTTTTGAAAATTTCCTGGAAAAACGTTCTTGTCATGAAACAGTTTTCTTTCTCTGATGACCAAAGGTCGAAAGTAGATCTGTACAATCAAAAAGAAAACAACATAAAAGATATACTCCAATTTATCTAATCTTTTTTGTTCATCATATATATATATATATATATAAGAAATCTGCGTCTGTTATATTTTCTGCAGGATATCGTCTGCTTCTTGCTTTTTTTAGTGTGAAGCCATTTTCTTTTATTAAATCTATCGACGTTTGAAGTAAGAAGTCTAGACAGATTATGAAGAAGTATCATGCTAATGTATTTTCTTGCAAAACTCTTCCTACACTGTCGAATAAGTCTGTGTCTCCATCAGTTGAGTGAACCATTACTTTTGTGTTTCTACAAATCATAATTATAGATGTAATAGTTCATTTAGAAATACCATATACTAGTAGTATTTCCTCCATTTTACTTCTTTGTATTGATTCAAATTCTTTAATAGTGTTTCAACAAGATTTTTTTGCACTAAGATCTTCCACAGTTCAATGGATAGTGATGATCTATGGAATTGTGGAACGATTTCTCAAAAAGCCTCTCTGGTTTTTCGTAAGGATTTTCTCAATTTCAGGTTTAATACGATTGAAAAGCAAATCATTAAAAACCTTAGCAGCTCTAGTAATAAAAGCTATGCCTCTTTACATAGAGATTACGAGGTAACCATTCCTAAAAAGAAGGATCATGGGGCATTTTACACCATTCTCTATTTCAATTATAGACAGTGTTTCATAATTGAAAAAATATCTCAGAAAATCTCCATATTAACATCGAGGCATGCAGCTTTTCTGCTTTTGATATTCGTCTACACTACGTCAGGTTCCTTTTCAAACTCTCCTAGTTAGATGTCAAATTAGGTATTGATCATTTTTTGGATAGGTTTATAAGTGACCTAAGGTGAGTTTCGAAACGAATTCTTGAAATGTACTTTCTAATTATGTAATATTTCTTCTTGACTCGCAGCTTTTTGTTCTCAAATTGTTTTTCTTCCCCAACCGCTATTTACTTTCTTCCATACTTCTCATGATTGTATACTTTATATAATTTTATTTTATTTTATTGATTTGTCTTTCAATACAGTCGAGTTGGTCGTTTTTATATATTATTTATATCTGGCCTTTCTTATGACTTTAGGCATTGTCATTTGTTGGGTTTCTTTTAGCATGTAATGATGCTATTTACAGGTTATCTCGTTTTTCCCTCATTGCTTTGCTTCCCATGTAACACTACATTTGGTTTTTGATTTGGTTGGTTGATACTCGGCCGCTACTTCTAAATAGCATTTAACAAAGTTTTCGCAGTCGTCATTCAGAGTATTTTTCAGATGTTTCCTGCAATGATTCAAACTTATTTCCATCATTTATCTTATAATCCTGAAGTAGCGTTTTTCACAAATACACGAGTCCAAACCTAATACCTACGGTATAATCTGTAAAAAGCAACAAGAGGCATTGACCTCAACATGAATGTGAATGAAACAGATTTAATGTGTTTTAAACGAGAAGGAGCTATCTCCACTTAACGTGGCAGGTCTCTAAAATTAGAAGACGATTCACATACCTAGGCAGCAAAATCTTATCTAGGGAAAGGGATGTCAACATACGCCAAGAGAAGCAGTTGCCTGCTATCATTAGGTTATTGACCATATGGATGTTTGATCCATTCGATAAAATTTAAAAGGGATTTTTCCAAGCAGTGCTTGTATCAATACTATTTCATGGATACAGAAATGAACAATAACGAAACACATTGATAAAAGCTAGATGAGAACTACAAAATAATGCTAACTACTTTTTTGAACAAGTCCCAGAAATCCCCCCCACTTAACAGCTGTTGTACAATCTCTTACATCCCATTTCAAAAAAGAAAGACGAAATAGACTTGCGTCACAAAGCTGGAGAAACAAGAACAAACAAAAGACGTGTTAGCGTTGGTGGACAGCAAGAACTTACATCAGCTCTGTTGGGATAATGGGTGTAGTCTGAAGGACCTGACGGGAGACAATGGGAACTTATGGCGAGAGAAAGTCAAGGAAATCCGTGTGGTCAGTGTGACTTGATGCTGATAAGATATATAAACAAGTCACAATCATTGTTAGCAAATAATTGGATATTTTGACCTCTGCGTCTCTGAGAGCAGAACTGAAGGAAGTTAAAACATCACCGAAGTTACAGGTGGGAATTTGTATTTTATTCAGTGTTCTCCCACAGGAAATTCCTGCGTAATTAAAAAAGGAAGTGATCTTATGAATGGTAGCTGATCATATAATAGAAAATAACCTTCAGATGCAAGACAGATTGGATTAGAAAGACATATAACAAAACTACAAAGTCTCGAAATACTAAGTGAACTGTTATCGTTTGAAAGGGACTGAGAGCAAAAGTAAAATGTTATTCTTGCTGCACTTGAATAAATTCACAAAGGCTAGTTAGAAATATAAGCACAAGATTCTAACAGACAAAAAAATCCCTTTTCAATATTGAAAGATAATTTTACAGATAAATATGAGAAAACATAACAAAACATTAAAAAAACAACTCATAGAGACAAATAACTTCCGCAAGGAAATATGCAAATGCCAACGGAAAGACAATAGAGTATTAATTAATTTTTATCACTTATATTATTTGCACTGCTGCCTTCATCTTCATTGTAATACTTCAGGTGATTCATGATGAACACGAGGGCCCACACAGAATTTGAACAGAAGCCTTTTTTTAATCCATGGTGGGTAAATTATTCTACTTCTGTTAACAATGAACAGGTACAAGTGTTTATTATTCCTCGTTATTTTCATACAGCTAGGATCGAACCAATAACCTTCAACTGATTTCACTTAGAGACTCATTTAAACCAAATTCCTATATCTGTTGCCCCATGTATTCAGTTGGACAAATGAAGAAGGCCGAAAAACTCATTTGCCGAAACGTTGTGATTATAACAATGAAGACGAAGACAATAGTCAGTTGGAAATTATCAAGCTTCCACTCAGAAAATTTAATTTTTTCATAATTTTTTACAAATATTCCTTCTCATAAACATGGAGCATGGATATATGTTTATAGAGTTAATGATGATTTGGCTTGAAAAAGACCCAAAATATCGACAGCTCTATTGACTTAGACGCTGATTGTATGAAAGGATATGCTTTATAAAAGTTACATCAAAGTCATTTTTCTGGAAGCTGCGAAATATGAGGAATATGAAAGTTAGTATCATGAACAGTAGATTGCACGCACTTGGAGCCATGACAGAAACACTGGAACTGAAATTTCCTGGATTAAAGTTTGGGTGAAGAAGGGGACTATACAAGTCATGGCATTGCAAGTATCTTACATCATACAGTGAATTATGGTTAGGATTTGAAGAGATTTGCTGCCATTAATTCATAAGGAATGAGTACCCGATAATCCAGAGTGAAAATGTAAGTACATTTATTGAAAAGTAAAGAAGCTACTGCCCTAACGTGCAGGATAAAAATAAATAACACTCTGTGACCCGGCTGACAAAAATATGTCAATGAACTGCCAGTGTATATGGACGCTAGCGTAGCCAATCCTGGGCTGGCTGCCAAACACCTCACAGGGAATGGACTAGACCACGTGCACAGTGTAATGCAACACCTAAGTACAAGATACAACAGAATTTCGACAAAAAGAATACTGAATTTTGACCATTCTGCTAAATGTTTTGCGCAAAAACAAAAGTATGTCCCCATAAATCAGGCACATAAATTCTCTTAGATATATAGATACAAACGGATCGCCAAATCCCGGCCAGAAGACTAGATATACCAATTCACAAATTATAAAAGAAACTTAGTCATCATGTGTACTTTTCGTACAGTTGGCTGGGGCTGTAGAATACACTGCAGAGGGGTAAGACCCCGCCAACGAGGGTCCTGGTAATGACACTAAATCTGATTGTGAGGTTCAAGTAATTCTGGAGCTTTGGGAAATGCAGAGTACCTCTTTATTGTCATCACTCAAAGGTATACTCTGTCCCAGAGTGGTAGTACCTGATAAGGGTCCTATCTATGGGTTAAATCAGAGGAAGAATCGAGACCATCCACACAACAGCATTAAGGATATCGACCAAAATATTCAGAAGAATCTAGGAGACCAGAAGAGACTCGCTGTCACTCAGACTCTTGTGAAAGTCCCCCTGGTTATGCTGGTGCAAAAACTCGTGAGATACACAAGATTGTTTGTGATTTTGAGATAAAAACAGATAATCTAATTTCAGCCAGACGACCTGACCAAGTGATAGGTAACAAAGAAAAGGGAACCAGCGGATTAGTAGATATTGCCGTTCAGTCTGATCACAGAGTAAAACTGAATGAAAGCGAAAAGGGAGATAAGTAGCAACACCTTGCTAGAGATATAAAGAAAAAAAACTCCCGAACCTGAAAATGATGGCGATAACAATTGTAATTAGTGCACTCGGTAAAGTCACCAAAGGATTGGTACAGGGACACGGGAACATGGAATTAAGTGGAGGGGTGGAGACGATCCAATCTACTGCATTGTTGTGATCAGCCAGAATACAAAAAAGTGTACCGGAGATTTGCAGTCACAAAAAAAGTAAACCTGCCTAATTGTCGACTTGGCTGTACCGGCTGACAACAGAATACAAATGAAAGTAAGTGATAAAAAGCATAAGTACCTAGACCTAACTAGGGAATTAAAAAAAACACTATGGAACATGAAGGTGATAATTATACTAATAGTGATTGGTGCATTCGGTACAGTAGACTATTAAGTGACTGGAGAACTTGGAAGATGGAGGACGAGTAGAAACCATCCAAACTACAGCATTATCTGGCCGTTCTGGCCAGAATGCTGAGAAGAGTCCTGGAGACTTGAGGAGAATTACTGTCACTAAAACTCGAGTGAAAGACCTTCAGCTAACATTGATGTGAAAAACTTTGAAGGAGTAACAATAATAAAACAAGAAAAGATAAGCCGCAACAAAACAGTAGATATAGATTATATGGTATTAGACAAAACGATCAATGAAATATTAAGCGAATTCAGAAAACTTGCACAGAAAGAGTATACGACTTAACACGACTGGGTGGGAAAAGTGATCCACTGGGAACTGTACAAAGAAATTGAATTTGACCCTACGATCAAATGTTACATGCTCAACCCAGCATTTGTACAGGAGAATGACATGCACAAACTCCTCTAGGATTTTTGAAATACAAACAGATCACCTACCAGACCTTATGATTGTCAAAAACAAAAGAGAACTAGCTGAATTGAGGAATTTACTATCCCGGCTGATCAGAGATTATAACTGAAAAAAAGCAAAAAGAAGGATACGTTCCTTGACGTCGCAAGTGAATTGTTATACCAATTGTCGTTGGTGCTCTTGGTACAGTGACCAGAGGATTGGTAAAATGACTAGAGGACTTGGAAATAAGAGCTTGAGTGGAGACAATTAAAGACTACAGCATTGATGAGATTGGCCAGAATACTGAGAAGATTCCAAGGGATTTGAAGAAACTTGTTGTCACTCAAACTCCCGTGAAAGCCCATCGGCTTACGCTGATGTGAAAAACTCTTAATGAGTAAAATAGTAAACAACTTTTTTTTGTTGTTTTTTGCTGTTTTGAAACGTAAAAAAAAAGAAAGATAAACAAACACTGGGACTTTGTCAGAGAGTACAGAAAACTGACACCATTATGGATGACCATGATACTCTTAATAGTTGGCGTGTTACAATCAGTTCCCGAGGAATTGGAAAAGAAAATGGAGGAATAGAAAATAATAGGAAGAATCAAGACCATATAGATCACAACTTTCTTAAAATACCGAGACGAATTGTGGAGACCTGAAGATATCTGATGTCATTTGGACTCCGATGAATGCAAAAATATTTTAACAATAACTATTAATCCCTTGAAAGCTTCGAGCTCTTTCCTGAAGAACAGAAAACACTTGATGCGCACATGACCTATTTTATATAGACTAACAAATTTACAAGGTAAAAGCAAGGAGAAATATGTACACATGACTAAGATAGCCAATAAAAAGATTTATTACATGGTCACACAAAAATGTATGATAAAATGTATGAAAAGGTTTCAAAAGTTCTTGGAGAATGTCACAATCATCACCATCGGAACTGATTGATAAAACTAGCAGAAGCTAAATTCTAAAGGTCAATCTTTCCTGGAGACTACTTATAGCCACTATTATTTGTAGAACTAAATACAAAAGAAGCTTCAAATTTACGAAGTCTTAAGAAAAGATTAAATCACCACACGTCCATGTATAATATTACGCTTTTTTCTAAGAAAAAAATAATTAAAATGCCGAAAACAACGTGTTAGAGTCTTATAGTAATATCTTGGAAGGTAACATACTTTTATGCTATAAAAGGAAGAAGAGTAAAAAGTAAAGGAATTGAAATTCCCAATCCATTCAATATTTCTTGGATAATCTTTTGACATTTTTTGCCGTACATGATTGCCTACCAAACTCGGTATAACTCGTTCTTCGGATGTCTACTGACCCCCTAGACTATACCAACAATATGAGGTATACCAAACGCACCAGTAAAAAGGTTTATAAGGCGCACAGCACGAAGGAACTATTTTTTTAAAAATTGCTTTTCAAAACAATTGGCCGCCTATTAAAGATAGAGTATGTTACCAACACCTTCGACCATCAAGTTTATACAAATAAAAATCTTTGACCTATATTAAAATACTTATTCCGGACTATTTATTTACAATTAATATTCATTTACATATATATATATATATATATATATATATATATATATATATAATCAGAATTTAACACTCAATGACACTTAAGAGGTTGATTTGCCTTAAAACACAACTATCACCAACCTAAAAATATACGTTTACAAATGATATATATATATAATATATTGTTACATACATATATTTATAACAGACGCAAGAAGGAAAACGCAGGAAGACTTCTTTACAAATATATTTACCTCTCACTTTATTGCAAGGGTTCGAAAGGTTAGCATGTGAGAGGATGCTGGAGACTGAACATAAACTTCATATTTTGACCCCACTGTTATGACCGTCACGTTGTGTCTTTCTTGTTCTCTTAGATGCTCAAGCAGAGGTCTTGGGGTCCACTCCATCGGGGCTTTTCCGAGGGCCCCCTCGGTCTGGTGTGACCCTCACTACCACATCTGGTCTCTACGGTCTGGAATTCTGCTGGCAGCAGCTTCGGGGGTTTCCGAGGTCCCCCTCGGTCGGGTGTGGCCTTCCCTACCACATCTCGTCTCTAACTCTCAGGGAGTCTGCTGGCAACTGCTCTGGGACCCAAACTCAACTGAGTTAAATAATAACACAACGCCCACACGATCGCCTACTGGATCTTTGAAATCGAACGTTTCATCATCATCAAGTGGAAATAACTATCATGCAGTTCAGAGGTTACTCTCTTCCGGTGCATGACTGTAATGGCACATTGGGACCTTCACCTTGTCCCATACCATAAGCCTTAATTCTGCCCACGCGATCTCTTTCGATTACTGGCCGTTGGAATGTGTCACTTCCTTCCGGTGTATTACCTTGGAATAGTATTTTGGGCCAGGTCGAAGGTCAAAATATAACAATATATATAAAAAGGCTCTTGCATTAAATGACCTATAGAGGTTGATATGCCATTAAATTAAACCAACCATCCAACAATAAAATACATATTTTAAATACATGTGTAAAATTTTTTTTGAATAATGTAAGTGATTACGAAAAATAGCATCTCCTAGTTATCTTTTCGTAAACGTGGTATAGCGTTAAACGTCATTGAAAATACATCCGATGACTCAAGTTAAAATTCGTGACGAGGGAAGTATGCCTCTTAATCTACCCGCTATACGATGTGGAAAATATCCGAGCTGAATGGGCTCGGTAGGCTTGACACAACAATAGGTTTACAAGATAAACTTTGAATCTAAACCAGCTGAACACCACTGTAAAACCTTACCTTGAGCCGGACACTGCACGTGCCAGAGGGATTTGGTAATTTATTGATTGAAGAATTTTTACACATTTTCTCACAAAAAATCTTGCTGCGACATACAATTTTTACTGTCACCCAGTAATATAAATCCATAAATATGATATAATATAAATTATTATAATCATTTAATGCAAGTTTTTCTCACTGCATTTAACTGGTGATTTCCCCAAAAGTTTGTGATAGCAAGTCCCTTCAATTCTCAAAGATTCTCCGAAGTATTCTAACTGATTTTAAGTATGCGGTGCTCTAGATGGTCTCAAATTTTCTCTCTGATCTCGAGTTTCTTGGGACTCTTGTGAACGTTACTAGACCACGCACTACACTGTGTATCAACGAACTTTCATGTTCCATTAATTATTTAGCCCTATAGGAAAGTCCAGGTATTTCGCTTCTGGGTTTTTTTGACACAGAAATTGTCAATGTCATTTCTTATGTGTAAAGTATTGTGAATCATCATCGATTTCCTCGTTCTTTTGTCTATCTGTATGGGTTTCTGCGTTCTGCATTTTATAAATCTGCCCAGATATTTATATCTTAATGAAATTTTAGGAGTTGAGTTAATTTTTGATATGTGCTCTAGTTTTCCAGCAGTACTCCTTTCTTAGTTTTTCTTTCGTCTCTATTTACTTGATAATGTCCGCTTTGAATATTCCCTGACATATTTTTTTTTTCCTAGCAAATTTAAAAAAAAAACAATTTTACATGGTATTATTCATTTTTTTTTTTTTTTTTTTTTTTGCTTTTTGTTTAGTTTTTTTTACTAAAATATGAGTGACAGCAAGTCTTTTCTTGTCTCTATGACACTTGAAATAATTCTTGCTGATCTTAATAGAGCTGCAGTCTGTAGAGTCTCAATTCTTCTTCTGATTTTCTGTTCCTTCCCTATCCTTTACACGTTCTTGGGGACCGTTCCAAATAGACCACGTAAAATTTTTAACACCAGTAACTTTCTCATTCACAACCTCTTCACCTTACTGGCAATATCCAAAAATTTCACTATATTTCCTATTTCTTCTGTCTATAGTCTAAATTTTGTTAGAACAGTAAAAAAAAAAATAGTTGACAAGGTCTTGTTGTTAATATTCCTTCAGGTCTGTATTTCGAAACTGTTTTGTATATCGGTCCAAGATATATTTATGTCTCATTTTCCAGAGTAGATTCTCGATTGTGGTAATACGATTTGTCAACAGGGTAAAATTCTAAACTCTTTCACAATTTACAGTGGATCACCTGTTCTAATCTGCCATGCTTATTTTTGATAACTTTTTCTCAGTTTCCTGCATTCGATTATTCTGGGATTTACCGTTTAATCACTGTCACAAAAAAAAACATTTGCTCCTTGAGAGTTTCTCAAATCAGCATAAGCCGACGGACTTTCACTGACTTTGTGACAACAATTCTCCTCAAATCTCAAGGGCCCTTCTCAGTATTCTGGCCGATCTCAATGATGCTGTAGTTTTGATTGCCTCCACACGACCTTTAATTTCCAAGTCCTCAAGTCCTTTTACCAAACCATGGTGATTGTACCAAGAGCACCAACGACAATTGGTATAGCCGTGACTTTCATGTTCTACAGTTTTTTTTCAGTTCCTTAGCGACGTTGTAGATCTTATCCTTCTTTTTGCTTTTTTTTTTCCAAGTCCACAATTCGATTTTTTTCTAAGTCCACAATTCGGGAATTTCTCTTTTTTTTATTATATGGTCTGGTTGTCTGAATGAGATTAGGTTTTCCGATTGAATCTCGAAATCCCAGAGGTTTTTGTGCCTCTCATTATCCAGGACTGATGCTGATACAAAAACTGATTTGTCCGTATGGTCCTATTCAGATTTTATTATCTACTCCTTTAGAGTTTTCTCACATCAGTGTTAGCTGTTGTTATTATTATTATTATTATTATTATTATTTAAATCCTTTCAGGGATTTGTTTACACTAGTGTTAGCTAATGGTCTTTCACTGAAGTTTGAATGACAACAAGTCTCTTCCGGTTTTCAGGCCCATGTCAACAATGCTGCAGTTTGGATATTCTCCACTGATCCTTTTATTAGCAAGTTCTCCAGTCTCTTAATCAATCCTTCAGCGACTCAACTGAGCATCCCAAATACAATTCGTATTCCCGCCACTTCCATGTCCCATATTTTTTTCAGTTCTCTAGCGAAGTCCAGGAATTTATCTTACTTTTCGTTTTCTTTCAGTTTTACCCTGTGATCAGCGGGAACGGTAGAGCCCACAATTCGGCAGGTTCACTTTTTTGTTGTTGATTCTATCTAGGTTTGGTCGTCTGGCAGAGATTAGATGATCCGTTTTTTATCTCAATATCTTAAAGAATTTTTTATGTCTCATTCTCCAAATTATTATTATGATTATTATTATTGATAATAACAATACTACTAATGATTTTGTTATTTTACTCTTTAAATGTTTTTCCATCAGTGATAGCTGTCGGAATTTCACTAGAATTTGAAAGACAGCAAGTTTTTCTGGCCTCCAGAACTCTTTTTACTATTCTTGTCGATCTTAACAACGCCGTAGTGTGGATGATCTCGAATAATCATCCGATTTCTTACTCTTCCAGCTCTGTATCCAAGGCTTTTGGGTTCATTCCAAGTGCCCCAATTACGATTAGTACCACCGTCACTCATATGTTCCTCAGCTTTCTTAGTTATATTATTTTTATTATGTGAGGGGGTTATGATAACTGCTTTGGCAGGATGTTTGCAGTGGTTATAGTGGAAGAAAGTTATAATCTTTCACATGTAGTATTCCTTCAAGTCAGTTTGACAGTTCAGATGGTAGATAAAAACAATTACTTTGTATGCCAAATAAAGTTTTGCTAAACAACACGTAAGTTTGAACACCATGGTAAACCAATAATAATAATGATAAAGTGCTACTAATTTTGAAAGAAGAAAGAACTGGGCATGTCTGCCGGGCACTGAGTCAGCGCTGAAACACAAAAGAAGCTAAATGCGACCCGTTACACATTTGAATCTTGAATTTTCTCCAAGATGAAATTCAATTAGTTTCTCACTACATTTAGCTCTGATTGCAAGCCAGTTTATTAGGGTGGGTCTGAAGCGTGTCCATCCTAGCCTTTTTCTCTTTGTATTGGAGAAATTTGTGGCTGATCAATCCGTTCATCCGATACCACCCCCCAAACTTCTCGTAATTGGCACAGCGAAAAAGGTTCGTTTGTCGAGGTATTTTAAACTATAGAAGTAGGTGGCCTGTGTTGAGTCTTATTTAATGTTATATATTTGGGTAAGCAAAAAGAAATTAAGATCAGAAAATTGTTTCAGGCAAATCTTGATGAAAATATTTAAATCAGAGTTGGATATTCTTGTCACGTTATCAACCACTCTCGGTGGAGCTATATATATATATATGTGTGTGTGTGTATGTGTGTGTGTGTGTATGTAAAGGGAAAAATAAAGAAAAATGTGATCAAACATAGGATTTTTTTTTGTATTATTCATTTTTTCATTGTTCCAAATTAGTTTCAACCCAAGGACATTGTCAAGGGAAAACTGCTTCTGAAAAAGTTTCTATGGAATGTTTTTTTCAATAGTTTGTAAAATCGTTGATATGTGAGGAAAGAAGCGTCGAAAAATGAACTGGTGACATAGCCTCTTCATTAGTTGAAGGACAATTAATTTCTATTATGAAAGTGTCTTTAACTGAACGATATATACCGGCTGTCAGAACACATATAAACAAGATCTCCATTAGGTAAGTTTCAAATTAGCCAAGACAACTTTGTTCACTTAGTTTTCTATATCTTACACAAATCTGTCCATCCAATTTCAAAGCACTGCCAGTCAGCTTGATGTTAAAGCCATTTGGCGGCAGTGTTTGGAGACATTACATATATACATATATTTTTTATGTGTGTTTGTGTGGGCCTCTGTGTGTATGTGTGTGTACACATGCGTTCGTAGCGATACGTTTCTTGTCGTACGGGAATGAATTTGTCGAATCGATTTTAAGTCTTAATCAGACTGCATCTCACTTCACATTAAAGCCTTTGGGAAAGGCATGCATCAATCTCTTCTACTTCCAGTTGTGTCTAAAATGATACGGCTGAGTCGGTTCTAGATCTTTGGTAGCAAATGATTCAAGAGAAGAAAAAAACTGACCTCACAAGCTGAAAAATGTTGTTCAGGAGAACCGATAGTACTTTTGTAAGGGGCTTATCCAAAAATGTTGCACGGTTTGCATAAGACTTCACCGCTATAAAATAACTATGTACTTACACTCAGGAGGTGTCCGTGGTTTAATGGTTATCGTTGTAGGAAATGGACACGACGATACGAGTTCAAATCCTGGACGAGACTGATTGTTTTTCACATAGATCCAATAATCTTAGGAAAAGTATGAATCCAATTCTTCTCCTTCCAGCTATGGGTAAATAGCAGGACAGACTAGGTTCTTCAGCCTTGGTGAGACAACTAGTCTAGGAGAAAGAAAACTCTGAATTGAAACCTGTTAAACTCCGCATAAAAATTGTCCTTGAGTCATATCCTGCCCGAGCGGAGGGGTTGGTAAACATGTATGTATTTACACTAAGGCTTTATATATTTAAATGAATTCTTGTGCCTCCAAACACGAATATCGAAAGAGGAATTCAAAATATGTAACAATTTTAAAACGTTTGTCTGTCAGATTAGTCCAATTAAAAAAAGAAAATGCGATAAATCCAAATGTTCCTGAATAGCTCTATAATTTAAGCGTTTTTTTTTTTTTTAAATTAAAATTCAGCCCAATATTAGTGAGCGAGAAATTTAGTGAGCAAGAAAAGAAACGACAAAGAATCTAGGATTAGCTTACCGCCGAAACTAGTCAAATTTTCTTTGTCTACTGTATACCCAGTAAAGAAATAAATTACAAAAAAAAAGAAAGTTTTTTAAGGAAAAGATGGAGGGGAGGATTGAACAATACACGAAAAGAATGCTCTTTCACTGATCTCGCTACGGCAATAAGAAGGGACCCCTCAAAGTCAGGCTAATGAATTGAAAGTCCACGATTAAACTTTGAGGACAGCAATTAAACAAGATTTAAGCCTAAATCACTCTATTTGGAAAATTTTAGAAAATAAAAAAAATGCAACTTCCCATCCAAATAAGGGTTCACTTAAAACTGCTATTGAGGAGGAACTGAATAAAACGTCTATCTTAATTTGTTGTTTATTTTTAAAATTAAAATGAATCTTGCTTTTTGATTGTGTCGGTTATCATTAATGTTGAATATTTCTAATTTTCCTTCCGCACCCAGTGCGAAGATTATAGAATAGCAAAGAACTGAAAACGCCCATCATTATTCAAGCAATACTTTTTTTCTATCATAAAAACCTGATGAAGGTTTAATTGAACCGAAAGTTTTTAACGTTGATTTTGCAATCTTGATAAATTTAACACATTTGGAATACTTTGTTTTAATATTTTCTTCATACTGTCGGGTTTACTTCCTTTATTTACTTCAATATATATATATATATATATATATAGTAGGTATCATACAATGAATGATGTTTATACAACAGGATTGCTTCAAACAAAGCCTTCATTAGATGATCACTCTGGGTTCGGGCATGGTTTCGGGGCTGAAGCATCATTACCACGAGCTCAGAGCGCCCCAGCAGTATCTCACGACACCAACAGACTTTGTAGGATTGTTGTCGCTTTATAGGATAGCCAGATCCACGTTGATGCAGTTAGAGCCTTATTTTGGATCTTTTCATATATATATATGTTTGGTTTGAGTGAGAGTCCAAACTCGAACTAAAACTTAACCCCCCCTTCCTCCGCCAAATTACTTAAAATCATAAGCACCGTACATATAGCGACACTTAAAGTTAGAACTTTTAGTAGAATAGGCCAACTACCAGAGCTGACAACGCCAGCGTCAGAACATAATAGACATAGTGTGCGTAGAAGACCACCGATACCATCAAAGCGAAGTAGAAGTAAATATCACGATACTGGCAATGGTTGGATGATTGTCTCAGCATCTACATAGAGAAACTCTGCCAATGCCATCGTATGGAGTGTAAGAATAAATCTCTGTCCCCGCGCCCTAAAAATCCCTTAATAGCATCGAGAAAAAAATACAACCGAGAATAGTGGTAGGTACGTCTAGTGACAACCTCAGAACAATTGAACCCCTTCTGCTACAGTTCTCATAATGATAAATATGAAACGAACCTCTCAGACTTCTACAACAAGCTATCCTGCCTGGTTCGTAGCATCACCAAACCCAATGTTTTAATCATCGGTGGAGACGTGGATGCTCAAATAGGTTGAGCCGAAAACAACAAATTCAGCTTGCACAACTTGTCAAACAGAAATGAGGAACACCTAACGGAGTTCTTACAAAAAAAAAGAAACTAACATGCCTTAATGCTAAATTTCAGAAAAAAGTTGGTTGGGTTTTATGGCATATCAATCTGTGTAGGTTATTTAACGCCAAATCCATTTTTCTGCAAATTGTCAGTTCTATTTCAAACAATTCAGTTTAGCATGAGTACACAGTCTAATTGTCAAAAACATTTCTACTTCAACCTATCCAGTTTATTCAAACAGTTCTAGTTCTGCCAAGTATAAGTATAGATTTTGTTTATACAGTTAAATGTCAAAACAGTCTAATATTAAATAATTCAGTTTAGAGTAAATACAATTTCAATATCAAAAACAGTTTCATTTCATACAATTCAGTTTAGAACAAGTACACAGTTTATTTGTCCAAAAAATATATTTCAGGCTTTTCAATTGACTCAAACAGTTCTAATTAAAACAATTCAGTTTTAGCCTAAGTATGCAGTTTGTACTATTTGACCCATAGATAGGACCCTATCAGGTTCTAATAATCCGGGCCAAAGTGGACCTAAGAACAATGGTAATTAAGGGGTACCCAAGATTCCCCAAAGCTACAGAATCTCAGGAACTTCAACATCAGATTGTTTAGTGCCATATCCAGGACACTCATTCTCTCACCCCTCTGCAGAAGTGCAGTCGGTGTATTCTACAACCCAAGCCAACTGGACTATACAGAGAGTTAATGTCAAAACAGTTTTATATATAATTCAGCTGAGCATAATTAAATAGTTTAGATGTCAAAACAGTTCTATTTCGAGCAATTCAGTTTAGCATAAGTACGCAGTTTAAATATCAAAACAGTGCTATATTAAACAATTCGCTTTACCATAAATACACCGTTTAAATGCAAAAAAACAGTAAAGTCAAGAAAGCACGGTTTAGTTCTATTTAACCTATAGATAGGACCCTTATCAGGTGCTAGCACTCCGGGCAAGAGTTGAACTGGGAGTGATAGCAGTAAAGGGCTACTTCGGATTGCCCAATGGTCCAGTATTACTGGAACCTCACCATCAGATCCTTTAGTGTCATATCCAGGAGACTCGTTGAGGGGGTCTTACCCCTCTACAGAAGTACAGTCGGAGTACTCTACAGCCCCAGTCGACGGGCAGATTCAGAAAAAGAAGTTAAAACTATGAACCTACACCTCCGCAAATAATACTAAAGCACAGATAGACTACATCTTTATGAATAAGAAATAGATCAATAGCGCTTTTAATTGTGAAGCATGTTCTTTTGAAGGAGCATCCACTGATCACAGAATTGTCACAACAAAGATAGGTCGGGGCCAACGCAGGAATCAGTTTGGAAAAAAAAAAACAAGACAACATAAAAACAGCATCCCTATGTAATGAAGAAACCTGACAAATGTCAACTTAGTAAGTTACAAAGGGAACTAATTAACGAAAAAGAATAGATTACATTCAAGGCCAGATCAATTAAATTAGAGATTCAGTAGAAGGTAGACAATTTCGAATGGCGTCGCAGACAGTAAATGAAGTGAGTAAAAGGAAAAGAACCTTCAGAGATAAACTAAAAGCTGCCAGCAAGCATAAACGAACACAGATGTGGAAAGAACATTTGAAGAATCTGCTCTGAAAATCCCTTAAAGCCACTACTAAACCAATCACATGGATTATTAATAAGCAAGTAGACATCAGAAGTACACTACGTTGCACTAGCAAAAATTAAAAACGGGAAAACTATCCAAGTTAGACGAACCAGACATGCAGGACACTGCTGGAGAAGCAAAGACGAGCTCATAAGTGATGTACTTTTATGGAGCCCCACATATGGCCGAGCAAAAGCAGGACGACCAGCTCGAACATACATACAGCAGCTATGTGAGGATACAGGATGTATCCCTGAAGACCTGCCTGAGGCGATGAACGATAGGGAAAAGTAGCGAGAGAGGGTCAGGAATATCCGTGCGAGCGGCACGAAATGATGATGATGATGACTATGAGCATGAGAAGTATGGAAGACAATGAAATTTGACGACTTAAGCCCCGATATTGCAACGACGTGTATAACCAGAATGCAACTGAGAGATATACAAAAGGCTGCACTCAGAATTGCCAAGAACTACCAAGAGATAACTCTTACTACCATTGTAGCTAAGATTTATTATGCTCTGCGACCCAACCGCAACGAACTAGAAATTGAGAAAGTTCTTTTGAAGAAACAAATGGTTTTATAAAAAACCGATCCATAACATCACAGATTCTGACAATCCGTCGACATTAAGGCGTTTGTGCCAAAAACCTCGCGGCGTCCCACTTATTTACAGATTTCTCCTAGACATTTGTATTCCATACAGAGGGAAGATAGAGCAAATATATCTAGCCAATGGTTTCCTAAAAGAAACTGTTGCAGCCAAAAAGATGCTTGATATAAATACGGAAGTAAAAAATCGCTAACTAGATGGAGACATAGGCTTCTTAGGCATTATTGCTGTTATTCTACATTAGCTCGATTTCTGTTCATAATCTGGCAAGACTAGTACACTCTACATCGATAGATTTAACAAAGGAAAATGGCTTTACGATAAAAAAAAAAGGCAAGTAGAAGAAGATACCCCGCACAAACTATTACGGACGCAAACTAAGCAGATGACATAGCACTGCTGGCAAGAATCCCAACCCAAGCCGAATTCCTGCTGCATAGTCTGGAGCAAGCAACAGGTGGTATTAGCCTCCATGTAAATGATGACAAAACGGAGTTCATGTTTTTAATTTAAAAAAATGAGATATCTCCGCACTAGATTGTGGCTCTCTGAAACGAGTGAACAAATTGACTTACCTCTGAAGTAGCGAATCATCTACTGAAAATGATAACAATCTTCTACTAGAAAAGGCATGAACTGTAATTGATCGGTTTTCGATTATATGGAAGTAATACATCCAACAAAAAAAAAAAGCATTTTTCTAAGCTGCGGTCGTGTAAATTTTACTATATCAATGTACCTTATGGAAATTGACTAAGCCGCTTAAGAAAAAGCTAGTCGAGATTGTACAAGAATGCTACTATCTATATTGCAAGCAACATCCCACAAAACAACAGGTTTACGGCCACCTACCTCCCATCTCTAAAGCCATCAAAATTAGACGACCAAATCATAATGGACCCAGCTGGAAAAGTAAAAACGAACTCATAAGCAACATTCTTCAATGGACCCCTTCACACCGACATGTAAGTGTTAGACTACCAACTAGAATTTATCTACAACAGCACTGTACGGACACAGAAAGTAGTGTAGAAGACGTGCCGGAAGTTATGAATGATAAAGACGAATGCTGAGAGAGGGTAAGCGAAATCCGTGTTAACAGCACGTGATATATACTTCCTAATGGAAATGCTTTCTCTCGTTCTAAAAAAATTAAGTGTAATATTGCTCTATGCAAATTTTCGGAGTGAAAAATAATTCATTTCACTTTGTTATTCCAAAATATTGAAATAAAACTTTGCTGTAATACTGAAATTCTTAATTTGATCAAATACAAAGGTAACAATGAATTCAGAATTGATGAGATGAATAAACACAAATAACATTATCAGCTATAATATTGGTAAAAATGTGTTGTATAGTCTTTAATCAGAAAAATTACCCAGTCGTCTGGAGCTGTAGAATTCACCAACTGCATCTCTAAATAATCTGATGGTGAGGTTCCAGTAATGCTGGAGTCTTGGGGAATACGGAGTACTCCTTCCTTGCCATTGCTCCCCGATTCACTCTGGCCCAGAGGGGAAGTACCTGATAGGGTCCTATCTATGGGTCAAATAGAATTGAATTGAGTACTTATGCTAAACTGAATTGCTTGAAAAAGAACATTTTTGATATTTAAACTTCGTACTTATGTTAAACTGAATTGATTCAAATGGAACGGTTTTGACATTAAACAGTGTATGGACAAAAACTATACTTATGCTAAACTTAATTGTTTGAATTAGAACTGTTTGATGAAACTGAATAGCTTGAAACAGAATTTTTCGTCAAATAAACTGTGTACTTATGCTAAACTGAATCGTTTGAAATAGAACTGTTTAATTGTATACAAATCAATTTGGCGTTAAAAAAAACTACAAAGGCCATTTATATGCCATAAAACTCAAACACCCACCAGGAAAAAATCTCTCTTACTGGCTGATCTTTAATTTATTATAATCAAAATAAGTTATTTTGTTAAGACTTACTTAAGAAACATCGTCGAGGTATTAAGTTGTTTTGTGCTCTCTTGGCAATTGTTCGAAGTAAAGATAAAACAATTTCCTAAGCCTTAATTTTCTGGTGATATTAAAACTATTATAGACAACGATTCATATATTGTACTTAAGCCTGGGCTCTTGTGTGGAGATATGGAAACTGGAGTGTAATATTGAGATTGAAAGTTATACAAAGTAGAGTGAAAACCTAATAAAAAATGTAGGATATTACTTTTGCGAGAAGATATTATAAAAGTTAGCCAAACTGAACAGAGATTAAGAAGTGATTGTATAGGAACTTTATTAATAGTATTTCTAATTATGGTAGACATGTTTCTGTTCAAATTAAAAGTTTATTAACAAGGAAGATTTTAAAAACTAAGTCTATAAACAAATTGAGTTTTTCATGAGTAGAATTATATATTTTTGGAGAAAATCACCAAATAAAATCCAAAGCAGTGACTGTGTAAAGACATATAAGATTGAATTAAATGATTTCAGAAATAATGGCATCAGAAAAAAAGCATTTGAGTGAACTAATGTATGGATTACTCAACAGAATTATATAATGCTGCGAGCAATATAGAACAAGTTCTGGAAGCAACATACCACAAAGCAACAGCTATACGGCCACCTACCACCCATCACGAAAACCTATCAAAGTTAGACAAACCAGACATGCTGTATACTGCAGGAGAAATAGGGACGAGCTCATAAAAGATGTACTCCAATGGACCCCTTCACATGGCCGAGCAAAAGCAGGGCGATCAGCCCAAACCTATATACGGTAGCTCTGTGAGGATAAGGGATATAGCCCTGAGGGCCTGCCAGAAACAATGAACGATAGGGAGGGGTTGGAGAGAGAGGGTCAGTGATATCCGTGCCGATGGCACGACAAGATAATGATGATATATATATATATATATATATGTTCTGTTCAGTGATGATTACTCTTTTCTAAGGTTGATCTGAAAAGATAGTAAAATGGGGTGATGCCCAAAGTGGCATGAAAACAAGTAAATAAATTGGAAATTTCATAAATTGGCTTACAGTGAAAAATCTCGCTTAGCTTTTTATTTTATCACTCAAATAAAAAAGAACGTTTGGTACTGCTAATCTCATGAACTCAAAAAAATATTCTGTTTATAATTATTACATTTATGATCTAAATTAAAGTTCAGGCTTAAAGCTTAGATAATTTTGAAATCTTTTAAAGATTAATATTCTAAAACATGCCCCAGTTTTGAAATGTAAAATACAAAATAGTAAGTGGATATAACTCTAGTTATACTTGCATTACAGGTCCATAACTTAGTAGGGAGAATGTTAGCCAATGACCCGGGAGACTGGGGTTCAATCCCTGGTCGTGTCATACCAAAGACTTAAAAATTGGTACCCGTTGCCTACTTGCTTAACACTCAGCGTTTTAACGTACAGATCAAAAGTAAGTAGACCACTCCTGGGAAAGGAGTAGCGCCCTTTCCTTAACCTCAGTGTAGTAGTTATTTAATATGAAGCCTTTGGATCGACCTCGACTTCGGTCGGATAACTTTATATATATGATATGAGAAATATAGAAGCAAAAAAAAAAATGGCCGTTACAGAACACTTTTAACACATAACACATTAAACACTCACTTCCAATAAGTATACAATCACGTTACAAAACAAAATTTAAAATAAACTCAATATATTTAAACCGAAACGTTCATGATGTTAAAATATAAACAAATTATTGAAGACATGTGGTAAATTATTCAAGTATATCTTATTTCCCGACTACTTGGACGCTAACAAAACGGCTGGAGAATAAGCTAGACGGCAATTACACAAGAATGCTGCGAGCAATATTGAACAAGTCCTGGCGGTAACACACAACAAGGCACCAACTATACGGCCACCTGCCTCCCATCACGAAAACTATCCAAGTTAGACGAACCAGACATGCAGGACACTGCTGGAGAGGCAGGGACGAGCTCATAAGTGATGCACTCCTATGGACCCCTACATATGGCTGGGCAAAGCAGGACGACCAGCGAGAACATAGATACAGCAGTTATGCGAGGATACGGGATGTATCCCTGAAGACCTGCTAGTGGCGATGAACGATAGGGAGAAGTGGCGATAGAGGGTCAGGGATATCCGTGCAAACGGCACGACATGATGATGATGATGAAATGTTCCATAACTTTTCCAGTTCATTGGTGAGTTCTAAATCCTTTTGAAGCTTTTCCCTTTCTTTTAATTCTAATATGCTCGAAATACAAAACACTATCGTCAAGTTCTCTTTCTTCATTATCACAATATCTAGATTCCAAGACTCTTTTGATTGATCCATATGAATCCTAAAACACTAGAGGATTTTTCGCATTCTTTAACGAATCTCTTTGATTCTGCTTTGTGCATTTACATTGTATCAGCGGGATTAAACTTGATACATGTCAAAGTGGATCAACATTCTCTTCTAGTCATGCATGTATTGTAACTCAGTTGCACAAACTATGAACTAATTTCTTCTTCTTCTTGAATTTTCAAACCATCACGTTCTTTCATTTGAGTCTCATTGACAGCAAGTCTACTCAGATCTCCCGGAATCATGAAAGTATACTAGCTGATTTTAGTAAAGCAGTTCTCTGGTGGTCGCAATTTTTCGTCTAAACCTCAGTTCTCGTCTCTTTTTTAGTTTTTAGAGACTATTCCAAGAGCTCTTACTTCGAATGATATCACCGTCACGTCCCACATTTTCTGATGCAAAAGTATTAAAGAACGAAAAATACAGAAAGATTCAAGAGAAACAACAACAGAGAAAACTTCCTTCTTTAGCACATATGTTTTTAGTTTGTTTCGTCCAATTCTATTGTCAGTTTTCACTGCTGCTGATGTCTTTTTTTTCAAATTCTTCTCTCCATTGTGTCCTGGTGAGTTTCCAATTTATATATTCTTGATTGGTCCGCAAGCCTTTGGCTTTTTGCATTAAACTAAGGAGATTCCTCCCAAATATCGATCATTCGTTTTCTATAAAGTCTTTGTGTGGGATTGCTTTAAAAATAGCAGTGGTCGTTTTATTTATTTTCTACACTTCATTTTATTTTCTGGCTTTTATTTGATCGACCGTTGGTGTGATCCTTCTTTGTATACCTGAAATCAGAGCACCCAAAATTTGTGTGATCCCGACCGAATCCTCCATGCTAGCTATCAAATTAGTTTCGTCGATCATGACACTGAAATATTTCCTTTGAGTCCCTAGTTTGCTTTTTAATATCTAGCATTTTCACTGGTGGTCTAATCCTTCATCATCATCATTATCATCATGTCGTTCGGCTAGCACGGTTATTCATAACCCACTCTCGCCACTTCTCCATATCATTCATCACCTCTGGCAGGTCTTCAGGGCTACATCACCTATTCTCGCATTGCTGCTGTATGGATGTTCGGCCATATGCTGGGGTCCATAGGAGTACATCACTTATAAGCTTGTCCCTGCTTCTCCAGCAGTGTCCTGCATGTCTGGTTCGTCTAACTTGGATAGTTTTCGTGATGGGAGGCAGGTGGTTCTCCAGCCGTTTAGTTAGTGTCCAAGTAGTGCATCCATATAGCGGTATCGATACGACCGCTGCCTGGAAGAGACTGCGTTTCATTTTATCGGTTAGGTCTGATTTCCAAATGATCGAGAGCCTATCGATAGCTGTCCATGCCTTCATAAGCTGTGTGTCGATGTCTTTTTCGGTTGATGAGACGCTGCTTTCTAGGTAGGTGAATTTGTCTACTAGTTTAAGAGGGGTTCCGTCCAGTGTGGAGGTGTCGCCTGTTTGATTATAGCACATATATTCCGTTTTGTGTGCATTGACATGGGGGCCAATACTTGCAGCTGCTCGTTCCAAACTATGCAGTAGTGTTTCAGCTTGGTTGGGTGTATTTACCTGTATCGCTATGTCATCGGCGTAGTCGGCATCAGTAATTGTTTTTGCGGGTACCTTCTGCTTCTTTTCTTGGTCAGCTCGAAGCAGTTTTCTCTGATTTTATCAATCGAAGTTCTAAGCACGTAGTCTAGCCAGATGATAAAGAGGTATGGTGCTAGCGTGTCCCCACGTAGTACTCCTGCTACAATATCAAAGTATTCTGTGTCTCTATCCGGTGAACGTACTTTCACTTTGGTGTTTCTGTAGAGAATAGTTATTGCTGCTACGGTTTCTTTTGGTACTATTTACCAACCCCTCCGCTCGGGCAGGATATGACACAAGGTCAATTTTTAAGCGGAGTTTAACAGGTTTGAATTCAGAGTTTTCCTTCTCCTAGACTAGTTGCCTCACCAAGGCTGAAGAACCTAGTCCGTCCTACTATTTATCCATAGCTGGAGGGAGAATAAGGGGGTTCATACCTTTCCCAAGGGTATTTGCCCGAAAGTGAACGTAATAGCGCGACTGGAGTACGAACTCGCGTACTACGATTCCGCAGTTCATCGCTTTAACCATTACACCACGAGGACACCCCCTACGGTTTCTTTTGGTAGGCCGTATGCTCGTATGATTTGTTCCATCTTCCCTCTGTGAATGGAATCGAAGGGCTTGGCAAAGTCGTCAAATAGTAATGTCGCCTGTAGGTTTTTTGCCCGTACGCCTTCAAGGATTATACGGATGGTCAATATTTGTGATGTCGTGGATCTATTTCTTCGGAAGCCATTTTGGTTTTTCCTAAGGATGTTGCCGATTTTGGGTTCTATGCAGTTTCGTAGAAGGGAAAAAATTGAAGAAGTGAGGTTGTCTAATTAATATGTAAATATTATTGCTTCGAAGTCAGACCCAAGGTTTATTTTCAACCTGCCCTTCTTCCACTCTAATTAGATGGTATTATTAAAAGAGATAAAATCTTGGGAGTACCACATACGAAAAAGAAAATTCCTTGGTACACACACACACAAAGACATATAAAACGACTTTTTACGGCTTATTTTCTCCTTACGAGTTTTTCATATGAACTCTGACTGGTGAATTTTGAATTGAGTCTGAATGACAGTATTTCTCTTTATGTGTCCACAACTCTTCTAAATACCGTAGACAATTTTTGTGCTGCTTAAGTGTTAATGTTTTCAATTCGTTCTTTGATCTCCAGTTCATCGAGCCACTTTCCTTATTTTTAAGGATTGTTCGAAAGGTTCCACTCTATTTGGGATATCTGTCACCTCCCCATTCCACAGCTTTTACAGCTGTTTTTACATGTCCGGGATTTTTTACTGATTTTTTACAGTTTTCTCTTTTTATCTCCAGTTTGCTGGCACAAGAAAATCCTGAATATGACAAATTATTTTCTTTATTGTTTCATCTCTAATACCAGATAGCCTACATTTGCTAGTCTTAATTTTTAGGCTTGATGATTAATTTTATTCGAAATATTCTCCGCATTTTTATTTTATACGCAAATTGTTTAGGCCGTTGCGTCCTTCAGTCTTCTTCAGGAGTTTTGTGTCAAATGCGCGAGCCTTCTTGTTAAATTCGGTAACCTACACAGTAACCTACATCCCTTTATTTTATTCATGGGTGTAGATTCCATTAATTATGTCTTGGTACAAGTGTTAAGCTATATTAATTATGCCTTGTAAATTTCGCCTATAGTCAGGATTGAATCTGAACCGGAGATTGTTGGTTCAATCAAGACTTCATGGGAAAATAGGTCAGAATAATCTAACCCAGGTGATTATTGTATATTACAATAAAAATAGGTTCAGTAATCCGAATACTCTAAATAGTATGCGATTCTTATTATTTGCTCTTCTGATTATTTTCAATCTCTGCTTTGGTTTAATTAGTTCTTATGACATTCTGTGCTTAATATCAATTTTCTTTCTTTGTTTTACCTCTTCGTAGCAATTTCCACGTAAGGACATAAGCAATGTTATTATATAACTTCTTGAGAGTTTTTCACACAAGCATTAGTTGATGGTCCTTCACTGGAGTAACATGGAGTTTTCTCAAGTCTTCAAGATTCTTCTTAATGTTCTGGCCAAACAGAAGGTTTGGAGGTGCCCGTGGGATAATGGTTATCGTCATAGGAAATGGTCACGGTGACTCGAGTTCAAATTCTGGACGAGACCGATCGCATTTCCCATAGCACTAATACCCTTGGGAAAGGTATGAATCCAGTTATTCTCCCGCCAGCTATGGGTAAATTGTAGGGCAGACTGGGTTTTTCAGCGTTGGTGGGGCAAGTAGTCTAGGAGAAGGAAAACTCTGAATTCAAACCTGTTAAACTCCGCATAAAAATTGACCTTGTGTCATATCCTGCTCGAGCGGAGGGGTTGGTAAATATGAATATTCTGGCCAACCACAGCAACACTTGATTTTGGAGGTCTTGGTTTTTCTTCCGATTTCCAAGTCTTCTAGCCCCCTTAAAAAGCGTTTGGGGACCCATCTAAGCGCACCAATTACATTTGCTATTACCATCACCCTCATGTCCCATCATCATTATTATTATTATTGACAAAATTCATAAGTTATAAAATAACCTCCTACACACGTCCCTAGTAGATCCTGTTTAAAACGTTTCAATATTATTATAGTCGGTGGAACGGAAATTAGGCTATCAAACGAAGGCCAGGCACATGAACTATGTGTAACTTTCGTTTCCGGGTGCCAACTTTATCGGAATTATATTGTCAATGTTTTCGAGAGGGCGGTCACTTAGGTCATTCAAGCCGACTCTTGGCTATATCTCTGGAGTTGTGTCGCTGAAGTTATGTGTAGGCAGAATATCCTCACTTTCTTCTCTGACATTTGCATTTACTATGGAGAATTCCCAAGCGCTTGGGGATTTTTTAAGATTCGTTTTTGGCACGAGATTTGTTTTGAGGAAAGTAGAAATATCAAAGTTAATTTACGTTTGTTTAAGGAGTTTTTTTTTCGACTGTACTAATGTTAACGTGAAATATTTGAGTTTAAAGATCTCATGTTAATCCTGTATAACACAAAACTAATCACGTCAGAATTGACCAAAAACAAATTTATAAGAGCCTGTTTAAAAATCTGTACTATGGACATGGTTCTATATCTAACGGGCTCCTTCAGCAATATTCCGAGAAGAGAAACGTATTTTTATTGGTTGCAAATGGAAACTAGCTGTGAAGATTCTTGGATTGCAAGCATGTTATACCAATTTCCTCATATCATTAATTTTCCCATAACTTATATGTATATATATATATGATAAAGGGAAGCAACCTTTTTTCGGCTATGCTTTGGCAGAAAAATTCGTAACAACCAAGCAATTATGAAAAATAAATCAAGTAAGATTTTTCCTTAATCGTTATCAACTTTCAATGATTCCTCATTATTGCTTGCTTGTCCGGGAGTTCTCTGAGGAGACGTGACAGAAGAAAACTCTTTTTTAGAAATCATGATGTATGCTTTTCTTAAACCTATTCCAAAATGTTGCACCGACGTAATATATGCGTATGATTTTATTTTTTTATGATGGACTCTTGCGGTCAAGCTCGGCGTGTAGAATGCCTAACACTTTAGTTAAGGATGTAAATCGTTCGACTACGTACACAGGTGATTTGTTCATTGTATGAAAGACTTGTGCAGGACCAGCCATAATTTTTTGATTATTATTATTATTATTATTATTATTATTATTATTATTCTCGTGGTTTATTTATTTATTCAACAGGGTTTTTTTGACGATGAACATCATTCATCAGGGTTGAAAGTTATAGGAATACGAAGATTTGAAATTTTTATGTGTAAAGCAGACAAAACTTCCTTGTCTGAACACTAAGGCAAAATTCTCTTATTTTCAATGAATTTCATTTGGGTTTGTGCTGCGTTCATTGAAACTTAGTAAATGCAAAAACGGAAGCAGAACAAACTTGACTACGTTGATACTGGTCAGCCAGTACCTGTTTCTAAAATCATGACATTTCGAATTATCTGTGTACTATCTAAGGCAATAAAAAGAATAGGATACAAATGAAATGTTCACGTTGGAAATAAAATAATAAAGAAAACAAATCTTAACGCTTATATCGGCGGCAAAGGAAAAATAATTGCCTCCACCTCCGAAAAAATATTTCCATGAGCTAAACTTTTTGAAAGGCATCGAAAATGAAATAATGACATTCTGCATTGCTTGACAGAAAAACACAAATTTGTTTAGAATCATTTTACGAGTCACGCAAAACGGGGTGTGAATCGTTGAGATTTAAGGCATTAGCTCTTCAATAGATACTAAAAATAAAAATTAAAAAAACGAATAAAAAGAACACCGAATTTGTACGTCATGATTCGTCTCTGGCTTCCATTGAGTTTTTGCATATTTTTCCTAGCAAAGGGAAGCAAGCCCCATTGATGATACTCGAAATTTTTGGAAAGTCTCTATCACGAAGTCTGATGAATAAAATCTTTACCTGTATGTTCAAATTCTAACCACACTCTCCTTCTACCCCTCTCTCTTTCTCCCTCTACATACCCTCTTTTTTCATCTCCTATCTCTACCTACCTCATACCTTTCCTCATTCACTTTTCCTCTCTCTTTCTCGCCGTTCTCCCTTTATCTCTCCGTATCGATTATCTCTTTTTCTTCTTTCCTTCCTCAATATCTCTCCTCTCTTTAAACATCTCTTCTACTGCTCATCATTCTTATCTCCTTCTCCCTCACTATCCTCTTACATTCTCCATTCCCTCCTCCATCTCTCTCTACCTACCTCTTCCTCTTGTGCGCATTCTCTCTCTCTCTCTCTCTCTCTCTCTCTCTCTCTCTCTCTCTCTCTCTCTCTCTCTCTCTCAATTTCGCGCTAATTTTATCACTGTGTTCTAGCCAAGGATTGACTTTCTGATTGATTTTAACGGCACTTGTTACCGTTTAGAGTTATATCGAGACTTGAACTTTTGGAATTGTCATTTTTATTCAAATTCCAAACTTGTTTTAATTCGGCTCAATCTATTGACTCCTAAATACATCTCTCGCTCCCTCTCTCTTGTACACCCACACACCAATAATATATGCAGAGAAAGTGAAAAAAAGAGACAAAGACAGATCACAATGAATAAATATTTGGGCAAAAAGACGGTTTGATTCGGTAATTTTTTTAAGGGAGCAAATAAATATATATGTTTGCAATACGCACAACAATATTGTTATATTTTGTGATTAGGAATGTTAATATTCGAAATTTTTAATAGTTATTACATCGATATAATGGTTTACAATCCTTCAAAAGTAGCATTTACAATTGCAAATGGAGAGTTAAAAAGAGAGTTTACATTGTTTTAAGTTAGTTTGACAGAAAATATTAATTTGTGTCGTCCTAAATCAAATTATTTAAAGGCCTTTCAGTTTTAGGCAATCAGAAACAGATTTGGCCTTTACTGATTCACTTATGATCCCTATTTTCATTAGTCTGCATTATATATATATATATATATATATATATACCTGCTTGTGCTTGGTCAAAAGAAAGAATAAAGATATATTGTGAAATAGATAGGTTCATGAAGAGGTGTGTATGTTTTAAATTTATTTATTTTGTTCTTGTAATATACTAGCTTAGCTGGCGTTGAAGTCCCGTGGATGAAGTTATCAGATTCAATGCAGTCGCAAGGTAACATCAACAAAGTGGTTTCACAGGAAAGAGAAAATAAAGGATGATGTTGAGTATGTAATTTATTGCCTGTGGATAGAATGACAGATATTACTAGTCGTAGAGAAGATCAACAAATTACCGGAAAAAAGAACGGGTGTATTCAAATTCCGATAACCAGCCATAAACAGAAAATACGTGGGACTTAAAAGGCAACATAAGGTCTGTAATTTTGGACTGAAGACAGATATCCGCTGGTTACCCAATAAAACCTGTCAGCTGTCCTGTGTTTGTTCTTGGGCTGCCACAGAAGAAAGATATGTGCAAACTCTTTCTGACTGTATTGCTACTTCACACAAACGTCCCCGTCGAAGATAAAAATACAAATTATATTTGTATATATCTACGAGTCCTTCGATGTTTGTGTAGCGGTACGATATGCGACATTCTAACATCATCATCATGTCATGCTGTCAGCACGGATATCTTTACCCCTCGCCACTTCTCCCTATCGTTCATCGCCTCTGGCAGGTCTTCAGGGCTACATCCCGTATCCTCACATAGCTTCTGTATGTATGTTCGAGCTGGTCGTCCTGCTTTTGCTCGACCATATGTGTAGGTTTTCAGCTTGTTACTTTCGTCAGAGAATATATACGGCTCATGGCCATCATAATGGGGTACGCCATGAGACTTGAACTAACTCTTGTTAGCAGTTTGAATGTTATTTTTAGTTTGTTATGGGTTTTATGTAGAGGCCATTCTCTCTTTTCTTAGAGTGTGTTTACCGAAGTCTGCTTTACGCTTCTTTGATATTTGATGTTTTTGTCGTTGTGTGTGTGTTTATGTGAGTGCACGTTCGTTGAAGTGGTTTTGGGTTTCACTTACAGTTATTTTTCTTATGTGTGTGTGTGTGTCTTGGGGATTTCTGTGTGTATGTGTGGCAATGTGGTATTAAATTTACTGGTAACTTTTTTTTACTTCCAAATTGTTTTTGTCTGTGTATATGCATACACATATCTATGTATGTTCGTGTGTGTATATATATATATATATATATATATATATATATATATATATATATATGTGTGTGTGTGTGTGTATTTCCAGATCGATTCCTTTGTTAGAGAACATATCTGGCACTTGATCTATTCAATGGGTATTGATTTTAACGTAATATCGTTGAATACCCATTTCAAAATAAATTTAAAAAATACAAATCTCTTCATGGAACTACCTTTGTTAATATATGCAAATATATATATATATATATATACATATATAAATATATATATATATATTCCTTACACATGCAAACAACCCCTGATGATAGTCTATAAAATGTTCGAAAGCACTAATTCCCACCTGAAACTAAGACACATATCTGGAAACTTGAAAGGATCTTAATAAAATTATATAGACAAAACGTGTACTTATTATTTCATCAAACATGTGTAAAAGGAAGACAACTGTCCGACTACACACACACACACACACACACACACACACACACATATATATATATATATATATATATATATACTGAAATAAGCTGATTTCCATACAAAAATGTGTAAATTTTTCTGCAGACAAACCTTAAAGAAAGTGTTAGTTTTGTATCTGAATTTTCGTATTCATTGACCTATTGGTGGTTAGGAATTTGTTTTAAAATATCTTTTAGATTTCACCGACGACGTTTGGATTGCCGTGCAAAATATGAAGGATCAAAATTGAAAATGATTTAAGAATTCTTTTTAACCAATTAGAACAATACATATTCAACATTTTTATATCTACTTATCTCTCTACCTCAACCTTAAATCTACTCAAAATATTCGATGTTTTCTAGTGCAAATTTAACATTCTGTTCTTTTAAGTTGCATTTAATTTCAGTATTGTTTAAGCATTCTAAATTGATCAAAACTCTTTTCTTTTCATAGAATTGCTTATATTGCTATTACAATATTGTCCTTGCTAATGAATATTTTAGCTGCATCAGCTTACACATTAGTACATAAATTTGCTTTCTCCCCAATGTAGTGACACGCTTGCGTACAGATCCATTAAACAAACACACAAAATATATCATCTTGATTTAGTCAATGAAAACTGCTAGAGTGAATGCATGAACTTTTCTTTATTGTAATGTAAATATTGGAAATACTTAGGTTCTAATATTATCTTTTAAGGAGAAGACTTTGAAAATTTGATTATTCAAGAAAATTTTAATTAAGGTTTGAGGAATAACATTTATTAAATGGTCTAATTATTTGTTCCACCACAAAAAGCAATCTAAAAGAATATAAAAGGAACCTCAAAATATTTAAACGAAAATGTAGATTGTTTGAGAAATTCAATAATACAGAAAATTTAAAGACTCCCGAGTAAAATCAAATCAAAATACTTCAAGGACAAAGATAATAAAAGTGAATGAAACACATTTTTTGAAAAGCTGTGGAATATTAACTTAAGAGAAAAAAACTACATATAACAACCTCCTTCCGAAACAAAGATAATCTTCAATTGGTATATTGTAAGAAAACGACATAATGATAAATTTTTAATAAAATATATTACAAACAAAAATCCAAGAATTACTAAAGGAAGAAACTAACAAAAAATGAAATTATACAATCGTAGACAATGATATTTTATATAAAAAATACATATTCTGTAGAATAGACAATGAAACATTCGGTAAAAAAAATAAAAGGACTTTCTAAGTACATTCCAAAAACTAGCTATTTTCATGGATTACAAAAATTCAAAAATCCAAGGAAATAGAAATAGTTGTGGAAACACAAAAAATATAATTTATAGAAAATACAAATGCCAGTGACTTTAAATGTACACCAAGAGTGGCAGACTCATCGTGTCTCCCTAAATCAGCAGACTCACAGATATTTCTCAACAACAATTCATATATTAGATCAAAGCTACATTAAAGATGGCATCCAATTTTTACCTTCCATACAACAAAATCTAATACCAATACACTCATGGTTAGATTTGACGTCACAAACCAATAGAGTAATATCCTCCATTAATTAAGAAACAGGTCATCTCATTTTGGAGAGAAAAATTCGGAGAAACATGATACTCAAGAAATTATAATTGATGATATAGGATTGATCGATAATAAAAACTCTTTCCAAATCGACAACAATTATTATATCAAATCTAATGCAGCGCTATGGGAACTAAATCCGTACCACCGTTCACCATTCTAACCATTGCATACTCAGAGGGAAATTCGGATGAAATCATAAGGAAAATACAGCAACTTATAAAAATATATTATAACAAGATCATGGAAAAGATGCCTTTATCAGTGTATCATATTTTGGAAATGCTTAATAGGCAACATTAACAATTTAAATAATTCCAAAATCTACAGACTAAGATAGAATTCACCATGGAACACAATTTTAAAGAACATCCATTTTTCGGCATCTTTATTAGAAATCAAAATGATAAAATTATCACAGATATTTACTCCAAATCAAATTCTTCCTTTCCTTGTCTTCACCCCACAAAACTACTTAAATCCATCTATCTCATAGGATCTGCACCATAGTCACGAACAAAAATCACCAAGAAAATAACATGGAAAAATTACGTGTAACCATCCACCAGAGATGATATAACCCTACTCTAATAAATAAGGCATTCTAATTAGCTGAAAATTATCATTAAAAATCTACAAAACCCAACAAATATAGTAACGAATATACCTTATTTTATGTCTCAACATACAACAAAAACAACCCAGAACTATTCAAAGAAATATCAAAGAATCCTGATCAATTTAAAAGTAAAAACAGTATTAAAAACATCAATAATCAATAAACCTATACAACCACTAAAAAATTAAAATAGACTTAATGAAAACACAACAGATAGCGTATCAAAATGCGAAAATAAGATACGTGGAATATATAATTCCTTCATAGAAATAAAATCCTATACTAACGAAAACCCGAAAACAACATCTATAATAAATAGGAATTAAAACTGTAAGTCCAAAAATGTAGTCTACATTATCAAATGTACTAACACCAACGAGATATACCTTGACTACACAAAAGAACTGAACAATAGTCTCTTTACATAAAAGTAGTATTAAATTTACTGACACAATTTTTCTAGCAAAGGAATGAATAATATCAATCAGAATTATTAGTGTTAGATAGCAATAATGGAAAATATTTAACTGTGTAGAAACAAGAACAATACTAATTTGCAAACAAATTAGTTTTACATATTTATAAATGAAATTACCGACAGACAAATCTCTTACATATCATGTATATCGATTTAAATGTGTGCAAGCAAATGACATGTTAAATTATTAGTGTTGCTCAGCGATACTTGAAACCTAAATACCAAATTTGAAATCATTTATTTACCCATTCTATCTATCTATCTATCTATCTATATATATATATATATATATATATATATATATATATATATATATAGAGAGAGAGAGAGATAAACACACACACACACACACGTGTGTGTGTGTGTGTGAGTACATGAAAGTTGACATATTAAACAAGGAAACCAAACAAAAGTACACACACACACACACACACACACATATATATATATATATATAATTTTTGACCAATTCTATTATTCTAACGGTGTGAAAAAAAATAATGCAATACTCGAAACCATTCAATTCTGTGCAAAAAAATCATTAATAGTAAATAGAATAATTTGTATTTGATACCAGTCCTGTGCGCAAAAAAAGGAGCTCAGACTTTATAAAAATGTTATCAACAAAATATGTTTATAAATTATATATATATATAGTATTTGTCAGTAAATAACCATGAATGGCTGATATGCCTTTAAATTAAACCAAACCTGAGTTCGTACCTAATTTTTCTTTTTCAAAAATTCTGACTTTTCTTTTTGATTGAATATCGATTTCTTGCATTAGAATAGATACCTAAAACTTCCAACTACGAGGTGAGTGATGCAAGTTTACATCGTTCAGTAAGGTTCCATCTCACGTTACAACAAATATTCCGTAAACCAGATAGTTAATTACTACTCTAGGTCGGGGAGGGGAGAAGTCCAAATGATGTAGTGGCTAACGTGCTGATAGCGACATCATAGTAAGATTTGCGCGGTCGAGACGTTTTCTTTTCTCTTTTCGCTATGTAGTTTTAAAGCATAAACCGATTTCAAATAAAATCAGTTTGGCATGGTTGCATGGATTTATGTGTGAATGTTTATGGAATAATTCAAGTCGAACACAAAGAAAACAAAGGCTTCGTTAAACATCTGAATATAAATTCCTATTAACAAATAAAATAAAATGCTTAAGGAAAGAAAAAAGACCCTTAATACTTTTAAAGGAGATTTTACATGAACACGTAGTTTGAGTATTTGGTTAGATATGGACAACTAAAGTTTCGTAAAATTTTTATAACACGCACCTTTGAGGAATAAAGTTGGCTCATAAATGTTCTATTTTGTAAGGATTTGAAAACTTCCAAAACAACAAATAGAACTGCCTGCATGAAATCAATTAAACAGAATCGATTGTTAAAATTAGACGTGATTCTAGATGAGGTTGTTTCTAAAATGCGTATGCTAAACGTTTTTTCTCTTGTACGGAGAACACGAAATGATTTTTTAAATAATTCTGGATATTAGAAGGTATAAGCTGCAAAAAAGAGAATAAATAAAACTGTCTGACTTATATATGTATATATATGTGTGTCTTGGTGTTTATCTTTGTACGTATATATAACCAGTTGCTGAATACGGCGAAGAAAAGATTTTGAATTTATCCCTGTCTTGTAACTAGATCTCTTGTTTTATTGATATTTTTCTAGTTTAAAATATCAAGACACACGCAGCAATTTACTATATATATATATATATATAGGTGTCTGTGACAGTGTAAAAATGTTTCAAATATCTCTCAATATATATATATATTTGTGGGTATATGTATAAATGTATTCATGTATATATGTGTGTGTATAGATTTTTGAAATATATATTTCTATGTGAATGTGTATATCTATGTATACATGTATCCAATTTGTGTGAATATATATATATATATTCTGTTTCTCCACTTTGGAGTTAATGAATTGATTTTGATTCAGAAGACGCTAGACTATTAATCAGATATATGAATCTAATTTTCTAAACTGTTTCTTTCTTACTCGTATATATAATAAATATTTCCAATGAAAAGTAAAACTCGTACTTTCTGTTCAGAATCCCCGTTTTCTGAAAACTTTGAAAGCATCTGTCCACCAATTTTCTCATCGTGATATCAACACTTATGCCAGAAGTTCCGTACTACAAACACACACACATACGCACACACATTGTGTTTTTTATGTAATATATTTCACTTACACGCCTACATGAGATTGTGCGAAATTGTTTTTAATATCATGGCTGTACTTAGTGACATAAAATTAGATAACTGATATTCAGAATTGAAAAGGTTTAAGTTTAATAAATGAAAAACGGAATGATAAAGATTTTTTCAAGGGAAACTGACTGATAACATGTTCTTCTCTTCGTCAACGATAATAATCAGTTCTATTCTAAACAGTATTAATGGATCACAAAGTATATGATATGTTTACAATTATATTTAACATCTTATAAAAGATAATTATAGGAATCTTTTTTAAAGCAACTGTGTTAACTATTATTACTGTATGGTATCCATACAATAATAATAATAATGAAAAAGAGTTATCCAATTATATTTGAAATAAAAAATGAAAAGCTCTTTGGTAACTGTTATTCTGTTTCTAAGATAATTTACGTTATTAAAATATTTTAGAAGAAACTACTGAAATTGATATATAACGTTAATTTTTGTTTTTGAAAACCCCAATCTCAAATAACTAATGTTGTGTATCAATTCAAATGTACTTTCGGAGATTGTATCCCTGAGATTGATAGTGTATACGTTGGCTTAACATCAACTACCTTATCGAGACAACTCACTATGCATATATCTGATACCAGTTCAATAAAACAACATCTAAAAAAAACATTACTGCCCAAAAACTCAGTTTCAGAAAATTCTAACGGAAAACATAATATAAGAACAACAAAATAACAAACACAATTCTCAAGTTCTTGAGGCGCTCCACATCAGAATAAAACAACCCAAATTTAATAGAATCAATTTCGAATGCAGTACTAACGTAATTAAATGTCTTTAGTTACTGCTGCTACTTATGGATACGGATAAAACGCTACAACAACACACCGGTATAAATAATAAACACTTACGAAGTAGTAATGTACATGCAAAGGTCACACCGTTTTTGCAATATACACATCCCTGATGATGCCCCAAGATAGACCAGAAAGTATTAGGCTAATAATTACTTATAAGAATTTCATCAACCAATTCCCGCCGGATACTATAAGATCAATTCGGCAACTAGAAAGGACATATACAAACATACGTAGACAAAATATATCTATATTGTTCAATGAAATATGCATTAATGAAGAAATGCTGCCCAAATAGTTATATATATTTATTCCCTAGATTATCAATGTTACTTGCGTCCATGTCTTTAGCATAACTTACTACGCATAATATCGGAGAATAAGAATTTTAACATTAAACTACGTTTGTTTCTAACTACAATTGATCAAACCTTTCAAACTGTGTAGGTATGCACTGCTGATAACAGACAACTAACCATTCTACAAAAACAAGACTGTATATTATTTTCCTTTTATATTTTTTCAAAACAGATCTTTGATGTTGACAACTCACGATCTAGGACACCAAACAGATCAAATGTACTCATAGCCATGCATACATATAACAATTCACACACGAACGCACACACAACTTAGATGGGGGTTAGAATCTTGTGCAGTCTAATGTCTTATAATAGAATTTCAATCATATATCATATACGATAAACAGAAATAAATTATTTACATTTTAAATGTACCTGTCAACTTTACCCAAAAATGTCGTCTTTAAAAGAGGACTAATATAATACTTTTGAGATTATCTACATTTGAAATTTACCTCTGAAGTTGAAACAAAATTATGGTCTTTAAAAGAGGAGAAATAAAATATATTTGAGATTATTTACATATAAAATGTACCTGTCAAGTTGAAACAAAAATATGGTCTTTAAAAGAGGAGAAATAAAATATATTTGAGATTGGCCCAGCGGTTAGAGTGTTCGCCAATGGCCCGGGAGACCTGGGTTCAATCCCAGGTCGAGTCATACCAAAGACTTTAAAAATGGAACTTGATACCACCTTGCTTAACACTCAGCATTATAAGGTACGGTTCAAGGGTAAAGTGGAGCAATCCAGGGAATGGAGTAGCGCCCTCCCCTACACCTTGGTGTAGTAGCTATCGAAAAGGGAGCTTTCGGGTCACCCTCGACTATGGTCGCTAACTTTACTTTACTTTTACATATAAAATGTACCTGTCAAGTTGAAACAAAAATATGGTAGTAATAAAATGCATACCTGATTATTTGTATTATTCTAACCAGGAAATTATTGATTTTAATCATATTATTTGAAATATTACGTTTGGTTTTAAATTTGATTTTCATGGGCCAGAACAAAAAGAAAAAAAACAATCTTTTTTGGTGCAAAACATGATTATAAACATTGTCAGCAAAATATATCAACATTTTCTGAAATGAAAATAAGACAAAGTTATACATTTTTCTAACTTACGATTATTTATGTTGGTTGGAGTTAGGACTTTGTGACCCGTCAGACATGGTCGAATGAATAGTTCTCAGGGAATAATTATTACTTCGAAATTGATGGACTTCAGAGAACAGCTTGTCATGAGAAGAGCGTGAATTTGGCAAATTACATGTAACGAGTTATTCCAACAGAATATTGTTTGATACTGTTGCAGAAAAGGCTTTCGTGTTCTGTGAACAAAAGATAATACTCAAATTAATTATAAAATAAAACAAGCAAATAACGAAACAAATGCTGGGAGGTTGATTCGAACAGACTTTATCTTTCTACGAATTATTTTGGCGACAACCAATTATTTACAAAATATCTTTTTGTGTGAGTAATAATTTAAGTACGTGGGCAGTTTGAGTAGGCGTTCAGAGTCTTTTTTTTTTTTTTTGGTTTCCTTGCGTGATAGTCGTGAATTCCTTTGATGATAAAACTTGATTATCATCGTTAAATTCAGAACTGATATTTTAGGTTCGTCGGCTGGAGAATCTAAGGATCTGTTTGTTCTTATTGACAACTGGGCAGTTCTGACTAGGAAAGTAGCGAGACTATTCTGACCTATTAGCTTATAACGACAAAATAAACAAAAGTTATCTTTTGAAATTAGGACACAGGTGAACCATTTTATATTTTACATCTACGAAAAATTTTGATTTGGAAATTTTACAAGCTCATCAGTTTGAACTCGAAAATAATCATCCACTGAATCATACCTTGTATATATATATATATATATATAGTCATCCGCAGACAGACTGTTTTGTTGTATCACAACTCTTCACTGTAACTAAACACATCAAGCTGGGATCAAAACACGACCGACTTTACGGCAGTTGGATATCTTATCTCAGAGCTATCGTAATTCTTATCGTAAGCAAAGGAATTTTTCGCGTACATATTTTTACACGGCTGGACCGAGAAGTTGCAGGCATAAGCCTCCATGTCAATGCACATAAGACAGAATGCATGTGTTTTAATCAAAGATGCGACATCTCCACACTAAACGGTAGTTCTCTAAAACTAGTAGACAGGTTCACCTACCAAGGAAGCAGTGTCTCATCAACCGAGGCAAAGATCAACACCCAGCAAGCAAAGACATGGACTGCTATCGATAGACTATCGGTCATATGGAAATCAGACCTTACCGATAAAATGAAATGCAGTTTCTTCCAAGCAGCGGTCGATACTGCTATATGGATGCACTATATGGACGCTAACTAAGCTTATGGAGAAAAGGTTCGACGGCAACTACAAAAGAATGCTGAAAGCTGTATTGAACAAGTCCTGGAAGCAGCACCCCAACGGTCACTTACCACCCATCACGAAAACTATCCAAGTTAGACGTACCAGACATGCAGGATACGGCTGGTGAAGTGGGACGAACTCATAGATTACGTACACATGTGGACCCATTCACATGGACGAGCAAAGGCAGGACGACCAGCTAGAACTTACATACTGCAGCTCTGTGCAGATACGGTATGTAGACCTAAAGACCTGCCGGAAGCAATCCTCGATAAAGAAGGTTGGCAAGAAAGGGTCAGGGAGATCCGTAATGATTGCGCGACATGATAATATTCTTACATAAACGCTATATATAGTCCTTACAAATCCTTGAAATATTTCACCAAAATATTTCTTCCCCGACATATTCTTGAAATCTTTAAACAATGCATTTCCATATATGTTTCACTAACAATCTAGATCATTTTAAATTTTTTTAAAATCTGTACATCTATTTGGGAGAGTTTCTGTAAGAGAAAGGCTAACATGCTGGATTGCCGCATCGTCATAAGCGAGTTTGAACTTTACTCCCGCTATTATATTCAATTTTGGACTAATGCCCTTGGGATAGACATGAAGGCCTTTATCACCCCAACTTTGGGTTAACGATTTCCTCTAAATTCCTTGTACGGAGATATTTTAACATTAAATAATCTACGATGGTTGATATGTTATTAAATCTAATAGAAAAAAAAAACAGAACTTTTTATTTACATATTCCAGATTTTACATCTATCTGTATATTTATCTATTTTTCTCTATTATGACATTCATTATATATATATATATATAACTTTATGAAAATAAGTTTTTTGAGCTTTGTATTTTAGAATTATATAACGTACATTTATATCCTTATTTTTCCTTGATAAAATGTTCTATGAAACTTTAAATAAAAGGTTAGTTCATATTTGGACTTTTTCTTAATATCGTTCTGATCTTTATTATCGCTACTCTCTCTCTCTCTATATATATATATTGTCATCCACAGACAGACTGTTTCGTTCTATCAGAACTCTTCAGTGTGGCTAGACCCGCAGGACGCTCTAAACGGGGTCGAAACCCGTCTAACTTTACGATAGATTAAGGTTTCAGACCACACAGCTACAAGCGGACGACGTTGGCTAAGGGAATTTTAAGGTATTTTATTTTTAGCAACAGCAGCAGCAGCCTTTGTTTACATTTTTTAAATACCCTATCGGCTACCAGAGTGCTCAATTCTTACGAAGAGCTTTGCATTACGCTAGGGGCGGCCGACAATTCCTTCGCCAGAGTGCTCAACCCCATATATATATATATATATATATATATATATATATAACATTCTCTTGATTTTCTGACCGTCTATTTATTTTTCTATCTATTTATACAACAGTCTATCTTGGTATATGTTAATCAGGATAAGCTTCACGTTTACTGTCGTATTTTAATCATAATTTGGTTTTATTTTGTCTCATTGATCTGTTTAGATAAGAAACAGTGGAAAACTTGACGTTCTTTGAATATGCAATCTTTTGTGCTATGACAAACAAATATAGACAGTAATAAAGTTTAAGAGAAGGCAGTAAAGTAATGTAAATTCAGCTAAAATCGATATCGATATCGAAATCGAACTTAATCTACTATCACAAAACGGTTTAATATATGACTAGCAGGACATCGGGCTCACGGAGAGACATATATCCCTACACAGACGCAGTGGCATGTATACGTGTGAGGAATACTTAGGTGTATATGCTGATAATATTATGTTCAACCCAGTCAGCTGGGGCTGTAGAATACACCGGCCCCATCTTTTCAGGGGGACAGTACCCCCTCCTACGAACGAGAGTCCTATATATGACACTAAACAATCTGATGATGAGGCTTCAGTAATGTTGGAGATTCCGAGAACGCGGAGTATACTTTTATAATCATTACTTCAAGGTCCTCTCTAGCCCAGAATGATAGCACCCGATAGGATCCTATCTATGGGGTAAATAGAAATGTTTGTCATTAAAACTGTGTCTAAACAAATGACTAATGGTAAATTTAATTGTTAGGAATAGAACTTTGTGATCATTTCACTGTGTGTAAACAAATGGTTAATGTTTAATTGTTTATGGTATATAACAATGCTTGAAACTATTTAACTGTGTACAAACGAATGGTTAATAATAAATAGAAATATATGAAACCATTTAACTCTGTGCAACAAAATGACCTCAGGCTTCTTTAGAATTATCATCAACAAAATGTTTACTAATAATATTTAATATATAAGTATTAATTGATATATAGGTAATTAACCAGATTTGGAACTAGGTAACCTACAATGGTTGATATGACATGAAATATCAAATAAATAATTATATGTGGAAGCGATAATATCTAATAGACAACAGGATAGTAAGTGTAAGTTATGTGCTTACTGAGACGAAGTGATTAATCACTTGATAAACAAACGTAGCAATCTTGACCAAAGAGTGTATATGACTGGACATGACTCTGTGGGGAAAGTTATTCACTGGGAATTGTGTAAGAAATTTTAATTTGCCCTTTCCACTAAATGGTACAAGCGTAAACTAGAACCCTTCCAAGAATGAGATGCACACAATTTTCTGGGAATTTGAAATACCAACAGAAAACTTGACCAATTGATAATTGATGGGTTGTGTGTGAGAGGTGAGTTGGAGACTGAACAGACTGCAACATATTGACCCCCAAATTCCTCTGCACTTCTTTCACATTCTGCTGGGCTGCTCAACCGGGGGTCCTGAGGGCCCAAGCTCTCTGCTGGGAGGTGGTTCTCACTACCTCGAACTGCAACTCGAGATTCAACTGCAACTGACACCAACTAACTCGAACTGTCTGTGGTACCGGGTTATATAATTGTTTGACACCCACCTGCTTCCCGTGCGCGTCGCAATTGCACTGATTTCAACCTGTTTACAGGTCAAAGTGATATCTTCGACCGGATGCACCTGTTTCTTGATTGACGGCTGGGTCAAAGGTCAATATGTTACATTGGGAGAATGGCTGATAGACTCTAGTGAATGAACACCAGCTAAAGCTAGTATGAAAACTCGCAAAGAATATGATGATGATGATAATAATAATAGTAGTATTGCTAATAACAATTCTTTATATATATATATATATAATGTATGTGCGAAAATAAGTGGAAACACGTATAAATCAAAACACCATTCTGATGAAGTCTTTTGAAAAAAAGAAAAACTATCATTCTTGAACCCGTTGTCTGTGTTTCGCTTTATCCACTTTTCCACTTACTTTTCTCATCATGACGGATTTACCAAATCTACCATTTCTCGATATATACATATATATATATATATATATATATAATGTGTGTGAGTGTGGGCACGAGCTTTTCATAACTGCTCTAACATTTTTATTTTAGTTTTTGATTTGTTTCTTGGTTTATTTATTCAATTTTTTTTTTTTTTGGCTGGGGTCACTAAATTCTGAGTGACAAAGAATTTACTCATCTTCCAGGCTACGCTTTTAAGTTGTTATTAGTTATTTCAAAAGTGCTGTCGTCTAAATCCATCCTCTATGTTCAGTTGTCCCAGGCCGTTTGGGAACGTTACAAGGGCACCAAATAAAATTGTTATGATCGTCATTTTGACGATCCATAACTTTTCAATTCCCCGGCAAAATCCATGAATGAGTCTATCATTTCACCTATTTTTCACTTCATAGTCTGCTTGAACGGCAAAATGTACTCAATGACATTTAGTTTGTTTTTTTTCTTAACACTCTGCTTGGATTCTGTATAAGATTTGTGACAATTTTGTATATCAAAGTTCGACTAGAGAACGTGTACAATAATATCCCAGGGCTTAAATTACTGGTGCGCAGGCAATAATTGTCGAAATTGATTGAGAAAAATATCGTTGATTTGCACTATCCATTATATATTAGTCGCCATAATGGCGTGCTATGGCAAACATTGATGAGTGACACTTACTTAAAAAAGAAATGCTGTCGATATATATGCAATGTAGTGTTTATTTCCTCAGCATTTCTTAGTAGGTTTATTCTAATTTGAGTGCAGCCTTCAGGGGATACTAGGAGGCACAAGTCTTTGAACGTAAGCCGAACTAAAAGATTTTATTCTTCCTGAAATCGCAGCGATACCTGAGGCAATGTCCTGCCGAACGCTGCCGAATTACAGGCTTAAGAGTAAATGTCTCGTATCAGTAAGAATTTGGACGATATAATCTTAAGAACACAACACTGACTATAACAAAACGATTGGCAATATTTCTATAACTCGTAGCAAAATTAAGATTTTAATATGATCTATATTGACATTTTCTTGTTACAATCCAAACCAGGAAGATCCTTTAAACGAGCACTTTTATATATATAACATGTTAGATTTGAAATAAATCTACAAAAGAAGATATATGCTCATATGAAAATTTATACACAGCAACTTATATTAAGATCTTCGTTTCGACGATTCTAACAAATGTAACTAAGAAAAGACTTCATCTGTTTTTGAAAAAAAAGAAAAGTCATGTTTACATGACAACCTGGCTTCCCCAACCACGTGAACAATGCGACTCTGATAATTCGGAAACAATGAAAAAAAAAAACATCAATTTCATCGCGGTCTTACTTGCACCACAGAAGCAGACGTTAAAAAAGTAGTTGAGACAAATGGATAATTTGATTTTAGTGCCGTATACATAATAATATGATGTCTTGGAACAAGATCACCAACAAAAGGCTTGAAACTGAAGCAATTAACACTTCCAGGGAGATGGGAATTGAAAATGTATAGTAAAGAATAGAGAATATAAAGCGAGAAACTGAATCTTTATTAATAACAACAGAAAACAATGTCAACACTTATTATCTCAAAGCGAAAATTACTAAAATTCTCGGGAATAACACCTATACGCTATTAGATGGTAGAGATGAGAGTGAATCACATAAGTAAACGTAAGAAACCTGAACAGCGGAAATATAAATATAGGTAAAATTCGTCGGAAAGAGGATAAATTGAGAAGTTTAGAAAGAGCTTAAAAATTTGACCAGACTGACCAATGATGAATATATGAACCAGATTCTTAAAAATGAATAGCATAAAATCCCTTAGTCTTTGATTTTTAACAATTTTTTCTAGACTGCTTACTTAACTAATGATAAAGAGCCCAATTTACTTGAATATCTACCCATAACTTGCGAAGAGGGATGAGAGGGTTTCATGTCTTTCCTAAGTGTATTATCGTGAATAAAATACAACCAGCTTTGTTAGGGATTTCAACTCTACTCATTGAATTCACTTTCTTCAAATATAATCTCTATGCCCCAAGTTGTTCATGGAGGCAGAGATCATGTTTTGATTTACACATGAACTAAGCTGTTCAATGAAAGGGGTATTAAAGAAATGCTTTGGGTACAATATAATAATTGTAATTATATATCCGGTTCGTAAGTAAAATTAAAAATATTCTTGTATAATAATAAACGGCTCAATTATAAAACAAGATTAATTTTAATTTAAAAAATGAACAGAAATTAAAGAACATAGATAGAAAACAGTAAATCTACTAAATATGGCCACCATTTTTTAAATTATTGTATCAATACCCTTCTAAACGACTGGCATGATTTCAAAATAAATTCTTCACATTGTATTCCATTCTTTTTGAATAACAATCTTAAGCGAACCAATATTTGGATAGGAAGTTGCATTTGTTTTGTTTTCTAAATCACCTCATAAAGCGTAATGTGGGTTTAACTCTTGTTTAATTGCTGTCTTCAAAGCTTTTCTTGTGGACTTTCAATTCAGTAACATGATTTCTTACTGATGTTGTGGGGGTATGTCTCAATCGCCATAGGAAAGCAGTGAAAAAGCCCTCGTTTTTTGTTCTATCCTCCATTCCCCTTTTACTTAAAAAAAAAAAAAGCTCTTTTTTCTGTAAAAATCTTTCATTGCTTTATATACAGTAGCAAAGCAAATCATTGCTTATTTGTCGTTTTTTTTTTCTTGCTTAATCTTATTGGACTGAATTCTAATTTTAAAAGTGCTTGAATCATAGAGCTAATCATAAAAGTTTATTTTTTGCGTCTTTTTCAAAAACTTTTCTAATCAGACTAAAAAACGTTTTAAAAGTTATAACACATTTTGCTTCCGTACCCTGTATATGTATCGATATATATTGGGATAATTTTCCCGTCTCGCTTTGCTCTCCCAAAACTTAAAGTTGCTCTCTTATTCTTCCATTCTTTTGCGGCATTCATTCTGTTCTGCGGCTTATTAGATTGAGTAAATCACATTTTTTTTATTTGTGACATTTGTATATTCCACATCAATCGTCGGCACATTGTAGGTCTATAACTGGTGGGGCAGTTCCTTTTGGGGTGCCTTTTTGGATCAGGGTGGCTTTTCCTTTAGTTATTCATTCGTGTATATCTGTTTCTTCAAAGCATCTACATATTTCGGTAGCCACTCTGTCGTGAATGGAAGTGAATTTTTTTTTTTTCCAATAGAGCATTGTTGAGTGTTTCTCTGACTGAATCAATGTGTATTTTCGCCTTAGGGGATTCGTGTCCTTGTTAACATTTCTTCTATTTTGTTTAATAATTCTACTTTTCCGTTATGATATCTCAGTTCCCATATTTTGTTCCAAAATTATTTTGCTTCTCTTGCACCCGATTATCGTTGGCTTCGGGCATTTTCCCTCAATATTCTGATAGAATTTTTGTTGTTGTTTTGGAATATCCTCTTTTGTATATATCGTTTGATTCTTTCTCGGTATATTTTCAGTTTTCCTTCTGTCAATGGAACCTTCTGATTTATTTCTAAGAATTGCATTGCTTGCAATCAATGTGCAATTTTTTCGTCCTAAATTATCCTCGTTTTTTTCCTTTGTCTTATCATTTTTGCTTGTTTTTGTAGATTTCTAATTTGTGTTTCCAGTGTACTTCCCCATCAAGATTTTAATTTTCTTTTCCTATTCTCTAGGGGAAAACTATTCTTTACGGAGTAATTTCTTTTCTGCATAGATTAGTTCTTTTAATTACGTGTTGATGTTGATATTTGTTTATAATTTATTCATGTTTTCAGTTTCTGCCTGTAATGTTTTCCAATCTTGAGCGATGGTAATGTTGTCTTCTTTTCCAACATTTTTTTTTCATAGTCTCTACATTTATTTTTCTTTTGCTGTCAGTGTTTGTTCCCTTTTATGTGGTTTTTCATTAACTGTTAATTGGCGTTTCGATTTGGTTGGAGAGTTCATGTTTTTTCTTTACTTAGCATCTTGATTACTGTGTTAGGGATTTGTTGATATGTTTCCTTTTTTTTTTTTATTATGTATTTCTAATATTTCAAAGCCAGAAAACCAACCTGTCTTTATTATCGCCCTAGCTTGGTATGCAGTTCTTTGGCTTGTTGTCTTTAAATCTAGCGAATTCTTCCCAAATTCTTTTTCTATATCCTCTTTGTGTCAGGTTGCTTCAGATATAACAGTCAAGTGCATCTTTGTTGTCCTCCCTAATCCATTTTCTCCCCTTTTGTCTATGATTTGAGTGGTTGTTTAGTTTGTCATTTGTGTACATGAAAAAGAACAGCCAACATTTGCAGGATTCCAATTAAGCCTCCTATGTTAGTTATCCAGAAGGCACATGCTGATCATAACACAGTTTTCTGGGTACAACGTGGAATAATTTTTCGATTTTTTCAATTGTTTTTCGTGGGAGGAATTTTGTGGCTATACCAGACCGAGTGGTTGTTAATTATCTGCTCTCCTGACACAGATATTACCAAGTACACATATGGTAAGAGACCTCTTAAGCAGATCAGGAAAAAAAAGAACAATTGGGAATTGGTTAAGTTTTAACTTAGTTAAAGTCCAGAGTGGCACAACTCATTGTTTACGTTATAAGATAGAAAACTAAATCCTCAACTAATTGCGGTTATTCCTGTATCGAGATTTTGCTCTTCTTTTCAAAGACAGAAAATAATTTAGATCTTGTAACTGATAATGTTTGCCACTTGAATATGGTGTTTCTCACATTTTTCCACTCATTCTAACGCCTTCTTATTTACCGCGTAATTACTGATTGAAAACCTTCTATAAATAAATGAAATGTACTTTAACTACCTTATATATTCAAAGACAACAGTACAGAATTTTTAAGAAAATAAAAGACAGAACCTAAAAGCATGCTGTTCGATAATCATGACAAGACTTCACACTTCTGCGAATCTTTTCGTCGTTTCGAAAAATGACAGACAATACAGTACATTTTTCTTTCTTCTTTGGGGTCATTCTCTTCTCTGACTGTCTTCTGAAGACTAGGATTTTAATATCAGATGTTTTTTTATAAAGTTATAAAATTAGTCCCGTGATCTTCAAGAATCTTCCATCAGGGACACTCCGTATTTACACCTTAACTATGGATCAATACCATCTTGTAAATAAGTTAGATTTACAATCACTACCTGATATATTCAAAGACAAACTACTTTTTTTAAAAAGAAAACCAAAAATAAAATCTGAAAGTATTATTCGATAAAGTAAGAAATACATTACCTATCAAATTACCTTTTCGTCCTCTCGAAAAATGACAAATACAGCAGATATTATCCTATTTACCCAACCCCTCCGCTCGGGCAGGATATGACACAAGGCCAATTTTTAAGCGGAGTTTAACAGGTTTGAATTCAGAGTTTTCCTTCTCCTAGACTAGTTGCTTCACCAAGGTTGAAGAACCCAGTCTGTCCTACCATTTACCTATAACTGGAGGGAGAATAATTGGATTCATACTTTACCCAAGGGTATTAGTGCTATGTGAAATGCAAACAATCAGGTCCAGGATTTGAACTCGTGTCACTGTGTCCATTTCCTATGATGAAAACTATAATACCACGGGTACCTCTTCAGTATTTATCTGTTTGTTTACCTTCATGCTTTTTTAATGAGATGAGTATTTTAATTCACAGCCCTTGGCGCCAAGATCGACGATGTAATTAAAGGGACACGATTAGAATCAGAGAGAGACACCCTAGACTAGTTGCCTCAACAAGGCTGAAGAACCTAATCTGTCCCACTATTTACCCATAGCTGGAGGGAGAATAATTGGATTCATACCTTTCCCAAGGGTATTAGTGCGATGCAAAATGCAATCAGCAGATATTATAATTATTATTTACTAAATTCGGAGTTTTTCACACCAGCATTAGCTGATGGTCTTCCATTGGAGTGTAAGTAACACCAAGTCTCCTCAAGTCTCCAGGACTCTTCTTAGTATTCTGACAGATCTAAAAAATACTGAAATTAGGATGGTCTCTACTCGTCCTTTTATTCCCAGGCCCTACAGTTCATGTACCAATCATTTGGTGATTATTCTGTGCGCACCAATTACAATTGGTATCACTGTCACTTGAATGTTCTATAGTTTTTCAATTCTCTTGCAAGATTATTATTATTATTATTATTATTATTATTCAGTTCCTTGGGACGTATATCCACCAGGACCAGTTGGTGGTCTTTCAAAGGATTCTAAAGGATTGTAAGTATCTCTAATTCTCTAGGACACTTTTCACTAATCGAGACGATTTTAACCATACTGTAGTCTCTATGATCTTAATTATTCACTTTCATGATCTACAGAATTTTCTCTAGCATGGTCAAAATATTTTCTTTTTACGGTTTTGAATTCTTTCATTTTTCTCTCTCTTGTCGTCGGGACCAACAAAATTATCCAGATGAACAGTTGTTTTTTTCTTGTTAATTAACACTTTGTCTTTTCTGGCCCCACAGAGTGATTCATTTACATCTCAAAATCTACGAGAATTTTATTCGTCACATTTTCTAAGGCCAACTCTATTTTCAGCCGCTACAATATGTTAGCGTGGTCATGTATAAATTCTTTGTCAATTCCCAATGGATTATTATCATTATTATTATTAGAAACATTTATCAGGGATTTCAATTCAGGTTATTATTTCCGCTATTAAAGGCAGAACAGTCAAGTCGTTCTTATTTTTACTCATAGTTAAATTGAGAAGAGACGAATTTTTGCCTTTTACAGGGTCATTTGAGCAAAGTGAAACGTTTGCAGACATGCACATGAATTGAACTTGGCTCGTAGAGTCCATTTTGTACGATGAATCATGTCTTGAAAATGCGTATCCAATGATAACCATGATAATTATTTATAGCTTTTATAGCTTTTCATGACTAAAGTTCTGTAAAAGTAAAACTATTTTTGATACAGCCGAATATCTTTGGCGATGGCTGCGTCTTTCGTGCAGTTAATACAAAGAGTAACAAGAGGAAACTTATTTAGAGGGATCAGCTCCCGAAAAATGCAATTCCTACGTACGCTAATTCCTCCTTTCAGATCCAAATCATAAAAATGCCGACAGATGATAGAAACTGTAGAGGATTTAGCTGTTCAGAATGCAAATGCTCACAATATTGTATTTATTTTTTATCTCAGCTATTGTTTCAGAGTCATCATAACTGGAAAGATTCGGCAGTGACACAGTGACAGTCCTATAACATTAGAAAACTTCAAATTACGGACAGAAGCGGACATAGACATATTTATTCCCTAAAACAACGGGTAATCAATTCTTATATAACAAACCACTGAGGATCGAAAAAAAAAAAAGAGACGAGTTACATGATAGCGTGTCGTTTTGCTTCTTAGTTGGTCTCGGCTTAAAGGCTTTTAAGTTGTGATCATGCGCACTGGGGAGTTCCATTCTTCCGAACGATCGAGCACGCATACAGAACTCTAAGCTCAACCTACGCGTCTCTTGCTAGGCCGTGCGAACCAAATAGCCCGGGGGTTGGTGGAAAATCTAACTAAGGAGAAGATAGCCCGGATAAGTCGCACGCGAATCAAAAACCTTGCGTTTGATTGTCTATGGCCGGACAATCCTGCACACGAAAACTGCCTCTTTCTACCGACAGTTGGATTCAATATTGACGGGTAAATGCAAGTGTGTTGGAGAGGAAAATACATTTGATTTTGATATTATACGATTAGCCTGGATATTTTCTTTTAGTAGCTGTATCTGGCAGCATTTAGTTTTGCTTCCTTTCTTTCATTTTTTTTTTTTTGTTCGCAATCCTGAAAAATATCGACCGAAACATTTGATGTTTTGAATGCAGATAAGGAATATTTGAAATATCGAAAAACAAATTCTTACAATGTTAAGCATGTTTGTCTTTATGTTAAATTTTCCTCCCAATAACATTGTGTTTTATTTTCATCGCAAATCTCAGTCCAGTATTTACTCGCATGATGATCGAAGGATACGGGGAATTTACGAAAAAGAAGGCTCTTCAGATAATAAATTATAATGTAATCACATATTGAATTTATCCTACATGAGAAATATTAATAATTGCATTCTACACGGCCTAAATAACTTTCGGGGAGGTATGAATAAAACTATTCTAATTCCAGATATGGGTAAATTGTAGAGTAGACTGGGCTCCTTACCCAGAGTATGGCAACCAGTCAAAGAGAAGGAAAACTCTAACTTCAAACTAGTAAAGCTCCACTTAAAATGACCTTGTGTCATATCCTGCTTGTGCGGAAGGGTTATATATATACATATATATATATAGAGAGAGAGAGAGACTGAGAGAGAGAGAGAAAGAAAAAAAATGTTAATTTTTTGTAAATTGGACCAGATGATAAAAACCCACGTTTTCATTTTGATTTATCATATATATATATATATATAAGTAAATAATGGAAATGAATCCGACAGTAAGAAGAAATTAGAAAAACAAACTAATCCAAAAATGTTGAATGTATGATGAAGGAAAGTCAACATTAAAACTTTTAGGTTCAAATAAAACTTTATCACGACGATAAGATAGTGAAACAAGAGTTGCTAGAATAACGCTGGATGTTTTAATTCGAGCAACACCTGTTTCACCATCCTAAAGTCCTGATAAGGTTTTACTCAAACCAAAACGTTTTAACGTGGACTTTCTTCATAATAAATTCAACAATTTTGGATCACTTTCTTTTTCTATTATATATATATATATATTTGTGTGTGTGTGTTTGTGTGTGTGTGTGTGTGTGTATTTTTTCTTTGGTTCAATTTGATTTGGTTACTTTGTTTAAGACCATTTAAACATTCATGGGTTACCTAATGCCAAAGCCACTCGAGCAGAAGAACAGAAGTCGTACTAATTATCTCATAGCTGCAGGGATTTGTAGGTTCATGATATATATAGTGAGAAAGAGAGAAAGAGAAACAAGGAAACGCTTGAGGTGAAAATGGAGACAAATAGCCAAATTAAAATCCAAGAGAAGGTTTATTGGGATGCAAATATCCATTTATTCTCCCCATCACTATTTATAGGTAAATAGTTGGGCACTTCATGGCAGCTATTTAGCCTCAAAGCAACCAATCTCATTGAAGGAAAAACGCTAAATTCAAAATCTTCGAGGTATGATTCAGAGAATATTCGCTACACAAAAGCATGGCTATTCTATCTTGACTTTTTCTGAAAAATGAATCAAGTCCCACAAAACTTCATTTGTATAAACATATCTTCTATGACAGCAGTCTAGCAGTGATTTTCTGAATTATTTGCCATTCATCTGTAATTTTTAACGAAGATCTACCACTACCCCTTTTTTAGTTAGGGTAACAAAATAAATTCAGAAAACTGAGTTCAAAACTTAGACAGGTCTATTTGTGTTTTATTTCATGCTAATACTTATTGTGATTAGCCAACTAATTTACGAGAAAAAAACATGGAATATAAATTAGCTATTAACATTGTCCCTGTGTCACATACTGCTTGCAGTCAGAGGTCAAATGAATTGTAACTTACAAAGCGCTTTGCTTCGATGTGGCACAAGGCCGAATGAATGGGGCGCCCAATGAGACTCGAACTCACTCGTGTAGGTTTGCTAGTCTAGTTTGCTAACCGTTACACCGCCAGAGGTGCCCCAGAGGTCAAATGAATTATTACAACACTATTACTGCTAGTAGTAGTACTACTTGTCACATCCTAAAATTGTATACAGAGACAACAATATGAATCGATACTATGTTGCTTTTTAGCTAAGCATCTTGCATTTATGCCGGATGGGGTATGAGGTCAATGATAGATTCAAGGCCGAATGGCCCCAAACTTTGTCCGGGTAATTTTCGTGTGGGAGATTAAATCGTTGACATGTATCGCAGAACACTAGAGTTTCTCTTTTATTTTAAGCTATGGTCAGACGTACGTGCCGGACTTATTTTACCTCTAGAGTGTCTAAGTCCAGCTGGTTCATCTGGCTGACATTGAATGAAGCGAGTCTATGACCAACATCGTCCAGCGAGGCACAAGTTTCGGCTGGTTCCCGACCTTCCCTTCCCGAAAATCGCCAGTATAAAAAAGACTTGTATCTAATCTTGTCTGTTAGGCGGTAGAGATAAATATAACAATATGTAACGGTTGGAATAAATGCATCATGTCCTAGGTTCTTTTCAACATCCAATCCTCTGTGCTGTGTCACTGATGTGGTTTTTCACTTATAAAAGTATTTTTGTATGAATTTCATAAAGGTGTTTGATACGAACTTAATTCGAAATTTACGCAATTTCAACTTTCCAACATGTCAACAGTAAAGCGCTTGGCAGATAATTTTTCAAAGAATTGGAACATACTTGATAGAAATATATCAAGTTGGTATTCATTTTTAATTGCTAAGCTGTTGTATGATATGCTCAGGTGGTTTACTCACTCATAGTGAGAATACTTAAAGAATCATTCAGTCTTGATTGAGCCGTCTAGAATAATCATTTTCGGTCATATCATCAAGGCAAGCCTCGAGTACAAATTCCTTTGACTCTTTCTCGCAATCAATCCCTATCAGCCATGGCATTTGTAAAGTACTCTACTCGGCTCCCAGTTTTTGCATAAAGCAGATGAAATTTAACTTTTTGCTGGTCGACTAACATTGGTGTGTCCACATTGAAGAATTCACGGAAGTTCCTACTTCCTTCAATAATAGTGGACAGTATGTCTTGTTTGTCTTTCTTGGATGGTTTGCTTGCAAGGTGGAATGTAACTGACCGACAGTTGCTGTTACGTGAGGTGCTTATGTGAACATATGCATAGGTAAAGCATAGGCTGCTATAGATAAGTTATCGAGTATATGTGTTGTATAGCAAAGAAAACAACACTGATGTATAAAAATTCAATCAGTTTCTTTTCCTTTCCTTTTCTTACTCAAAATGGATGGGTAGGTAGCATAAGACTGAGTTGAAGACGGCTGAGCTGAACACAACAGGCGCTGGTGGTATGGATCTTCGGTGGACCACTTTCGTTTTCCTTCTGCTTTACAGGTCGAATTTTCCCTGTTTATATAATATTCTGGACGCTCACAGAAATTGTCATGGTCACATCTCCTCCAACCTGCTACCTACACGTTTCACGTGGACATGCCTACTTCTAGCATGCCTCCCACATAATGTACGTGATACCGATTCATTCTAGCTTGCCACCCACGCAATTTACGCGGTATTTCCACCGGAGAACACCTGCATCCACATTACTTTAGGAAAAAAGCATTTCCTTTTACTTTTGTTCTCAATATCTGACTATTTTCTAGCATGCCACCCACGTAATTTACACGGCATGTCATGGGGTTCTTCAAGATAATATCCAACCAATGGAAGTCCTGAAAAAAAAAGGGACAAAACTAGTTTAAATAAATAATCTGAAAGAACATGGATTCTTTTTAGAAATACATTGAATATCAATCTAAGAATGTTGTAAAGAAAAAACATGATTTTTTTGGCCTAAAGCCGGAAGAATAATAATTATTCATTGCTTTACAATCTCAAACATCTTAATATTTTTCTGCCGATACGCTGAGGGCATGATTTGTGTCTGAGATACTTTTTTAAAAGAAGTAAGCAGGAATCATCATCATGATACGCTGCCAGCACGAATCCACCTTTCTTGCCACCCGTCTCTATCGTCCCGGGATGTCTTCCAGGCTATATCCTGTATCGGCACAGAAATATTCTATATAGGTTCTAGGTGGTTCCTCTGCTTTTGCTGTTCATGTGAAGGGGTCCAAGGGGGACAATGCTTATGAGTTCGTCCTTACTTCTCATGCAGTGTCCCAAATGTCTGATTCGTCTAACTTTGATAGTTTTCGTGATTGGAGGTAGGTGGCCGGACAGTTGCTGTTTTGTGGGGTGTTGCCGCCAGGACTTGTTAAATACAGCTTGCAGCTTTCTTGTGTAATTGCCGTCATGCTTTTTCACCATACGTTTAGTTAGCATCCACGTGGTGCATCCATATAGCAGAATCGACACGACTGCTACCTGAAAAATCTGCGTTTTTTTTATCGGTCAGGTCTGAATTCATATGACCGAAAGCCTGTGGATAGCTGTCCATGCTTTTGCTACTCACGTGTTGATATCTTTCTCGGTTGATGAGACACTGTATCCTGGGTATGTATACTAGTTCACTATTTTCAAAGACTCACCCTTTAGTGTGGAGATGTCACCTCTTTGATTGAAACACATATATTCTCTTTTGTCTTCGTTGACATGGAGCCCTATGCCACATGCTGCTCGTTCTAGACTACATAGCAGGGATTTAATTTTAAAAATACATGGTGTGTCAGAAAATTAACGAAGCTTGTGTCACAAATAATTTTTTTAAAGTTCTAAACCAAAAGCTGCACTTTAAAGTAATCCACCACAAGCTTGATGAACTTCCCCATCTTTTCTTCTAAGTCTTTATTGACTGCTGGTAGAATTAATCTTGGCTGCCCTTCAGAACCTCTGTGACGCCTATGCATTTACACCGAGCCCATTGATGCTTCCCTTTCGATTGGAGAAAAGAGAACAATCTCGCGGAGCAGATCCGGTAACTAAAGTGGCTGTTCAAGTACGACGATGTTCTTCTTAGCCAAGAGCTACAGAATACAAAGATTGCCAGGGACTTACGGTTTAGATCTGCTCGAATCTTTGGTAATAATCTTGATTCCTGTTTATTTCTTTTAAAAAATGAATCTCAGACACAAATCATGCCCTAAATGTATCGACAGAAAAATATTAAGATGTTTGAGATTGTAAAGCAATATTTTCCTTTTTCATGTCCTGATGACTTGCGATCATTTAAACTGTCAATAGACAATCACCTCAATCAATCTAACATGATATTAACGGTTAGGTGCCTTCGCCTCCTCCTGGAATCATCTTATACCTCCTCACGCCCCTCTTTGTACTGTTTGTGCTACTGAAAACGAATGCATGACATAGTTATTTTCATACACTTTCAGAAACATTTTAAGTGCTTGTGACAGAATTTTCTTCAACTGGATCAGACATTCAAACATTTTACTTGTTCTTCGGTGCTCATAGCTGAACGACTTGAAAATTAGGACTTAACACAAAAGCGTGTGAAAAACATACAATTGTTGCAGAAGGGTTGGGAAACTCAAATATCGGTATAGCAGTGTGAGCTGAAAATCTTGGATCTTATCTTAAAAGTGTGACTGACTCTTACTAACATTTCATCACCATAAAAACACCGGTTTTGTGAATTTACTTATTTTCAGCTTTGCCAATGATCACCTGTGACGTCGATTGAAAGAATATTATTATATAGTGTTATCATCGAATTCATAGCACGTACATTTACATTTATCTAAAACTGATACGTTCGTCCGTTAAAACTAAGAATGGATTCGTACAGAATTTAAAGAGAAGAGTTTAGCTAACTTCTTACTAACGATGGTTGCCAACTTAGATCATCACCACACATCTGGTAACGAGGGTGCGGTTTAAATTGCTAGTTATATTTCAGACAGACATCCTAAACCTATATTCGCGTGGTAACATACATGCGTAGTGAACGAAATAAATATGTATAAAGAGACTTAGATACATAAGAGCAGACTTAAATAGTTCGATAAATTGATAGATATGAGCAGACTTATATATGAATGTGTGTGTATGTGTGTGTGTATAACTAAATATGTTGGATAGTCTGGGCTCTTTAACCTTTGTCTGGGAAATCGTGTTGGTGAAAGAAATCTCTGATTTCAAAATCAGTAAGACTTAAATAGTTGACCTGGTGTCACATCCTGTTCCTACGTATTATATATATAGATAGATATGTGTGTGGAGAGAGAAAGACCGAGAGATAGTGAAAGAGCGTTTGTGTATTCGTGTAATGAGCAATTATCGAATAATGGAAAGTTATGTTCTGACTAGATTGATAGGAAGAGATACTAACATACGCAGATGCACACACACATATGTATAAGAAGTTATAGTTAGAAGCGATATATATATATATATATATATATATATATATGTGTGTGTGTGTGTGTGTGTTGACTTAGATTATTTTGAGTGCTTATAAAGTGTGATTTTTTGTTGGGAGCCTATAATAGACACCTTCAACTGATTACATGAGTGATTACCTGACAAATTTCAACGACTGCATTATCTCGACCCTCTGCATCGATTTACATGATACATTCATGTAACTTATTTTGTACGACCTTTAGGCAAATGCTCTTTCTGCTGGGACGATCTGGATATCTGCACATAATTGCGATTTCGTACATAACGTAGTTTGTTGGTTGAGTTGATGTGATAAGTAACTTAATTAAAAGATAAAAAATATATTGAAGAAACATAAATAATTAAAAAAAAAAAACTACTCTGGGTGTCTCTCTCTGATTCTAATCGTGTCCCCTTAATTACATCGTCGATCTTGGCGCCAAGGGCTGTGAATTAAAATACTCCTCTCATTAAAAAAGCATGAAGGTAAACAAACAGATAAATACTTAAGAGGTACCCTTGGTGTTATAGTTTTCATCATAGGAAATGGACACATTGACACGAGTTCAAATCCTGGACCTGATTGTTTGCATTTCACATAGCACTAATACCCTTGGGTAAAGTATGAATCCAATTATTCTCCCTCCAGTTATAGGTAAATGGTAGGGCAGACTGGGTTCTTCAACCTTGGTGAAGCAACTAGTCTAGGAGAAAGAAAACTCTGAATTCAAACCTGTTAAACTCCGCTTAAAAATTGACCTTGTGTCATATCCTGCCCGAGCGGAGGGGTTGTTAAATATGGATCAATACTTAAGAAAAAAAGAAGAAAAAGGAATCAGAATGAATTTGAACTATATAAAAAAGAACAAATATATCGAATGAAAAGGTAACAGAATTAAATTTATAAGATAAGAACTTTTACTATAAAATATAATAGGCATTATAACAGATGCTGTGATGGGCACAAGACTAGAACTCAGAAATAAAAAAAAATCTCAATTGTCAGCAAACTCGTTTCATTTCTATTACATAATGCATTGTCTCCAAGGTGGCTATAATGCTACCAAGCATCCTTATAACTAAAGCTTGAATTAGACGCAAGGTATCAAGTATGAAAATCTGGTAAAATAATTAGGGGTTTTAGTTAATTATTCAAGTAATAAATTGTTTTCTTGCTAAACTTGGAATTCAAAGTTGCAGGGTTTTCGATTATTAAACGTCAAGACGAATAAATTTAGTTTTTTCCTTAGACGTGTCACTCAAATTTTAAAGGTGACGTGGGATAAAAGAATTAGATGAAATATGATTTGAAGAACATTGATAATAAGGGGATTCGAGGCAGTGGGTACAATTTGAGAAGGAGCAGAAGAAGAACCAGAGACATGACAGACAAGAGATGAAACCCCGGGGGAGGTAGCAGCCGGATAAGCAGGGGCACCTCGGGTGGTGTAATGGTTAGCAAGTTAGACTAGCAAACCAACACGAGTGAGTTCGATTCTCATTGGGTGCCCCATTCATGCGGCCTTGTGCTACATCTAAGCAAAAAGCTCATTAAATTAATAGCAGACAGATAAGCAGAGAAGAAATGACTAAGTCCGTTGCTGTCTCTTTCACACGGTTTATTGTTTCTGTCAATCAAATCAGTGGACATATTTTCTATACTCTATCTCTGTCTTTTCGTCGACTATTATGAAAAGACAGTAACAAACTTTCGTATCCTGGGAGCCAAAGATAGTGCTTCGTGTTCATCACTTCTTATCACGGTGTGGTTACCATGAGGTCAGACTTAAACCTGAGTGGTAGTACTACACCCATATTCTATTTTGTGCCGTGGTGTTACACACTCTCTGACTATCGTATTCACTATATAATAGTAATTAATGTGCATGGTCGTTTGTGTTCATGACTTGATAGCAGTTTTAGGGTTATGCATATATTTTCCTGATCTTGGTAAGCTCAGAAGGTGGTGGGCACTAGAATACGACGACTTCATCTCTGCGCTGTAGTAAGACCCCTCCCAACGAATGTCCTCGATATGACACTTTACTATCTGATGGTTAATTTCCAGTCCTGGATAAGGAGTACTTAACAGAGTCCTATTTTGGGTAAAACAGAACTGAGTTGTTAGTGATACATAGCAATACTTGGAAATATTTAACTGCGTCGAAGCGAATGAGTAATGCTGACTAGAATTATTAGTGTTAAATAAACTACTAAAAAACCAATCCAATGTCTGCAAACAAAAGAATAATATAGAATAGAATTATTAGTATTAAATATCAATAATTAAAACCATTTAACTGTGTCGAAATAATAGCAATATTAGCGTGTAAACAAATTAGTTGAAGCTTATTTGAAAATGAAATTACCAATAGATATTCCTTTATAAATCCTCCATGTATACACATTGAAATGTGTGCAAAGAGATGAGTGATATTGAATTAAATTGTTCCTGTTACATAGCAATATATGAAACCATTTAACTGAGCACTAAAATGAGGCCAGGGTAGTTTCAAATGTTATCAAGGAATGGTGTTTACAAATCATGTATATCTAATACGATGTATTAAGAGGATTTCGCGTTAAGTAACTAACAAATATTGATAAGCCATAAAATCTAACCCAAATCAATCTGGATATCTAATCATGTGGCGGTATCATAAGTGACTTCCTCCGTTTTTCCAAGTAAACAACCCCAGTTCTATGCTGTTTCTTTATAAGGTGATCTTAGTCGACAGCAGATTTTGGTCGAAGCTCTAAAAGCTATGGATCAATTCTAAAAAAATAGTTAACGTACACCAAAACACATTTACTGTCTCTTTATTCATTGTTCGAGTTTAATCACGTCGTCGCCGGGTAGGAGTTGACACTTCACTTTTGCATAGTCCAACTGATTCGACCGCACTATCACAATATGGACTTGGCAACTAGTCAATGTTTTATCACCCTGTCTTTAATAGCCGATTATCAACTCTTTGCTGAACCGCTACTGTTCCTGGAACCCCATTACTACTCACTATCCAATAATGGGATTCACACTGGTTTGTTTGTGATCACTAGAGACGGTATGCTGGTGAGCAGCCCTAGTCTTCTGGTGTGAGTACCAGCAATACTGTTTTGAGCCGTCAAAACCCTGAAAATCTTCTAACTTTTCAGTTAGATATATGGAACCTTGATTTTCGGGGGAAAAAAGCTCCTTTTAATATGTGTATACTCGTCTACTGAAATCTGACAATTTTTTTGTGCGAAAGGTTTTTGTTTACTGCATATTAAAAAAATAATCCGTTCATTCTCTTCGAGAGATCTTTCTCTTTCTCTTTTAAAATGTGCCAGCCTCCCAAACTTAGCTTCTTTCGATACTACTACGTGATATTACATACATATATGCTACCAATTCCCACACGTATAAATACAGGTAGTCTTACACCTGAATGTATATGCGTACATAAGTGATACGCCTATGCGCATACATACTTATATAGACAAGCTTGCACTTACAGAGATGTGCATCGTAACGCCTTAATAAGTGCATCTCGGACTGCAAGAAATTATAGCATCACACATTTTTAATTCAGTAAAAAAACAAAAGATATATTTATGTGTTAAGATTTTTAAAACTGTAAAGCAATTAACTCACACATCTTTACAGTTATAACAAACTGCTCAGTAGTTCTTGTAGAATTGTTTCCCTCGATAATCACACTCTCATTATATTTTCTGATATATCTGATGGATGACAGTGACATGCAATTTTTTTCAACATTTCTATTTATGTTATGAGGCCTTTGTTTTTCTTAAAATTTTAATTCCTTAACACGAACTGACCCATTCGAGATTAGTGAGATATTCAAAGAAAGATTTTATTGTAATAATTTCCCTGGGTTTTATGTCCTTGGCTAGACGTTTAAGAAACATCAACTTTAATGTTCTCTGATTCTGTTCTACTGTCTTACCTTCAGAATACTTGTTATATTTCCCTAAACTCACATCACATTTCTATTACCAAAAATCCAAGGTTTCTCCTATTTTCAAAAAATAAGTTTTCTTCCTGTTCCTTTCACACGTATTCAACTGATGCTATTAATTCTACTGTAATATTGCTAATCGAAAATAAGCACTTCTTTCCTTCACATTTATACGAACTTGATAAATAGATCTATTTGGTAATACACTTCCTCTATGAACAGCTTCTTGACAAGGTGCATATTATATTAAGTCTTGTCGTATGACTGAGTTTGAGTGTCTGTGTGTTTCTCAAAATCCAAGGGAATTTTATGCGTCTCATTTTCTAGAGCCGTTTCTTTTTTGTACCAATATTAATTTGTTGCATGGTCAAAACTCAGTCTCTTCCACAGTTATAGTGATCCACACCCAGTTGAGTATGTTCTCGTACTTTTTTTGCGCTAGTATACTGTATTCACTTTATATATGATTTTTACTTACACCTTTTTCAGAACATAAACTACACTTTCTATTCTGTTACGGTCTTCGATTTTCACTTTAACATATTTGTGCCTTACAATTTTTTTTTGTGCTGTTATCAAGATAAATCCGGCTTCTATAATTCAGATTTTCTCCTTTATAGCGATGTTCATGTCTTCTCGTTGTTATATACTCATATACAGATGCATGCAGAAACATATTCAACACAATAAAGACGAGCGGACACAGTTCTTTAGAAAAATATACCTCTCACTTTATTGAAAGGATTGTGTGTGAGAGGGAGTTGGAGGCTGAACAAAAACTGCAACATATTGACCCCTACTCTTCTGGCTATCACAGTCGTTCTTTTCCGTTCTCCCGGGCTGCTCAACCGGGTACCTGGGGGGGGGGCAGCCTCTACTGGGGCATGGTTCTCATTCCAGCATCTTCTCTCCAACTGATCTGAAGCTCTGAACCTCAACTGACTCGAAATTTCTGTGCCGGAGTTATATAATAATTTGACACCAACCTACTTCCTGCGAGCGTCACAATTTCGTATTCAATTCAACCCCTTGACAGTTAAGGTCGCCCCTGATCTCCTAATATCTTCGACCGGATGCACCTGTTATTTACTCAGGTGCATTTCTTCTTTTGACAGCTTGGCCGGGTCGGAGGTCAATATGCAACAGTGTGCAATATCGCTGGAAATATTCATGCAGTTGTTTTTCTTCCCATTCCTGTTTCATGGTTTTGGCTGCTTTTCGGTCTTATTTACCTACTGCAGTTATTCTCCACTTTAACTAATGTCGCTTTGTTCTTTTTCATGAAGCCCTCAACCTCTTGCATTGACGCATCAACGCAATCTTGAATGGTAGCGAGTCATCTCCCCGCTTCTTTTCTTGACATGCAATCTGTCAATTTTATCTTTTATATGTAAAGCCTTGTGCATAGTCATCAACTCTCTGGTTCTGTGTTCCTTTTGAGTGAGTTCTTATCTATTTTAAAAATGATCGTATCTTTTATAGTGGACTGCCCACGCTCATCCCTTTCCAGAGATTCATGCTCTAGATATTGCTTTCGAGAAGCTTTCTCGCTCTAATAAAGTACAATATTATTTTTCCCTTCATATCCGGTTGTTTGATCGTATCCGCTTCCAATTTTCCCGAGTGCATGTAGTTTTCCTTTTCTCCAAACGTTCTAATACTCTCCTGACATGGTAGTTCTATTCCTTCTGCTCTTTGTCTTTTTCCCTCTCTTCATTATCATCATGGCATATTTTTTAATGCCAGATTCCATTGCTATATCTTCGCTGTATTTTCTGGTTCATCCGTTTTGTTTTTTGCTGTTGCTTTTTTTTTGTTTTATTCAATTTTTGCATATACCTTTATATCATCAACTTTTATTTTGGTGATTAAAGCAATTATTGTGGCTTTGTAAATTTGTACCACGCCTCGTACATTGCCTAAGTGTGTGGCTTTGTGGCATCGTTGCTATAAGGTGTAGTCTAGGTAAAAACGAGACTCACAGCAAGATTTCTGTTAGAATTTTTCCCTCAATTAAAATTTGCCCAACCGCTGTCAATTCCACCGTTGTGTTTTCTATGGCTTAGGAGATAAAGTTGATGATTTTTTTTTGGATATTTCGAACATTATCAGTCTATCATCCAAGTTTGAGGGCCATATTCTTCTTGATGTCCAACCATATGGTTACATTTCTCCGCTGCGTTTTGGCTTCTTTGAGTTTGGGGTGGTTTATATATAGTAAATCTTTTGTTCCGTTTGATCTCCCGAGGTATCCTTTTGAAAGTATTCCTCAGCATACAAGGATGTAATAGATTTATTCACTAATTTTTACTGTCAAGATTGTTCTCATTATAGGTAAACCCTTTATCGATCAATAATTGCGGAGTATGGTCACTTTTGGGGGAGTATTCCTGGATCAGGATAATTTTCCCTTTTGTAATTCATTCGGTTATATTTGTTTCTTGTTGGTATTTACCCTGTTGCCAGTCCAGTCTGTCGTGGCTGGACGTGACTCTTCAAAACCAAAATCCATGCCTGCTATCATTGTCAAGCGTTTAATAATTTGGTATTTTTCAGTGTTTCTCTCTGCGAGTACACGTATACGTTCGCCAAGGTTTTTCTTCAAGTTCTTCTAATTCTTTTTTTTTTTTTTTTCATCATTTCTATTCCCTTAATTCCGTTTCCATATTTTACTCAAATTTTTTTCCAGTTGTTGGTTTATCTTGGCGTCATCTCCACAAAGTTTTTGGTTGAAATTTCTTTCGTTATTCTAGAATTTCCAGTTTGCTTTATATTTCCTGACCCAACCCCGTTATCAATTATGTTTTGATTCTTTCATCAATATTCTTTGATTTATTTTTTCTAGTTTTCTTGTTCAACTTACCTGTGGTTGTCTTTTGTAAAATCTTTTCCTTTTGTTTAGTCCCAGAGCGTTTTATTCTTCTATGCAGTTTCACTTGTTGTCGCTACTACATTATGTGTCTTTCTATCCTCATTTCCAATCCTGGTTCCTTTAAGGGATGACCGTTTTAAAACCAACTTGTTTTGCTCCCGTATAAATTAACTCGTTCAGTTCAGTGATGGTGTTCAGTGGCATGTATTTGAATAATTTACTTACTTATTGGTATCTATCTAGTTTTGATCCCTTTCGGATGGTGATGTTGTTTTCAGTTCACCCATAATTTTCTTTATTAAATGTACATTTTCTTTCTTTTCTGGTGTTTTGGTTAATATAAATGTTGCATACTACTTGTACCCATAAATTGGTGATGTCCGTAATAATAATATATGGAGGTGCCTGTGGGATAATGGTTATCGTCGTAGGAAATGGACAAAATCCTGGACGAGACTTATTGCATTTGACATAGCACTAATACCCTTGGGAAAGGTATGAATCCAATTATTCTCCCTCCAGTTATGGGTAAATAGTAGGACAGATTGGGTTCTTCTGCGTTGGTGAGGCAAATAGTCTAGGAGAAGGAATACTCTGAATTCAAACCTGTTAAACACCGCTAATTGACCTTGTGTCATATCCTGCCCGAGCCGAGGGATTGGGTAAATATGGTAAAAATAATACAGATACAGAAATACAATTGCAAAACAGAGGCGGACTCTGTTGTCCACGTACGAACGGTTTTATTAGCTTCTTGACTTCGGCCCATAGCGACACGAGGAGAGAGACACAATTCTTATTATGCTAACCTCATCCCAACGTGCGGCGTATCTCGTGGTGTTCAAGATCTCTGTCATTAGTTAACCGAGAAACCCAACTACATCTTCAACGGCCCAAATCCAACTCTCACCGGACTCTTTTCAAAATCCTCAGATTCTCAAGACCATCTCTTCCGGGCATGACGCCATCCACAATCCAGCCTCATTTCCTGTCTGGGGGTTTATTATGACAATGGTGAATGTCAAATACTTTGCGCTCGAGCGTAAACTGCATCAATTAACTATACACCTGAACTCTAAACCCGAATAGTTCAAAGCCCAACCAAATGATAAAATATAATTAACGAAAAATGATTGATATAAAAAAAAACATTCCTTAATTATATAACATTATGACACTGTGATATGTGGTTGTTTGGTTTTCAGTTTTTGTGTCTCAAATCATCCAGGTCTCTCTTTGAATATATTCTTCACCATGTATCAGCACATATCTTTCTAAAATTTCAAAGTCAGAAAAGTAACCTTTTTTAATCTTACTTGTTCAACACGTCTTTACCTTGTATTAAATTAAGTAGATGCTGTCCTAATCTCCATCATACTTTTCCTACGTCCGTTTTACGTATCCGAGCTTTCAATAGCAGTTTACATTTTTTTCTCTAGTTGTAGAATAACAATAACACATACCTCGGTAAAGCGTCCAGCTCAGTGCCGAACTCCTTACAAAGCTAAACTGAAGCTGGATTATATAATAAAATACTTTCACTTACTTACAAGCAGCCAATGATGATCTATGCAATGGAATAGCCCACTTGTGCACAATGGGATGCCCCAAGGCACCGTAAATAGCTCCCGTTCCTCAATCTGGAATTGAGTTTCCTGTCTTAACGACTGATTGCTCTTAGCTAACGCGATTAATTACTCTCGGCTATCCCTACTAATTGCCCTACGCAACCTGACAAATCCTACACTAGTCCATTTTTCTTTTGGTATGTCCCATATGAATTGCGACTTAGGTCTTTGTGTAACTGAATTAAGGACAGCAGACATTCGTAGAGAGACAATCGACGACTCGAAGTAGCTCTCAAGAGAGCATCTGCCGGTCATGACACTTAGATATATCATCTGAGTCCCGCGTTGACTTGGATTTGGTTGATCCATTCACAGATCTCACTTGTTAGTATTTCAAGAAGGAGAACACTTCAGCAGACTGAGAAGAACATACGCTTTTAATTTTACTAAATTTTAATTTTAACTTTGTAAAGTCCAAAAAACCCTTTTTAGAATTAAATGTAACTATTTAAATATTTATTCATTACCTTTGCTTCTAGAATTTACGTGACCTAATTGTCTTATGAATTATACTAATATTTAGACACTTCATCATCATCATCATGTTGCGCTGCCACCACAGATGTCCCTGACCCTCTTTTGCCACCCGTCTCTATTGTCCATAGCTTCCGGGAGGTCTTCAAAGCTGCATCTTGTATCGGCACAGAGCTATTGTATATCGGTTCTACTGGTCATCCAACCTTTTCTAGTCCATGTGAAGGGGTCCACAGGAATTTGTCACTTATGACTTCGTCACTAACCCTCCAGCAATGCCCCGCATGACTGGTTCGTCTAACTTGTATGGTTTTCGTGATGGGTTGCAAGCGGCCGTATAGCTGCCAATTTGTTGGTTGCTGCCTCCAGGGCTTCTTCATACTGCTCGCAGCATTCTTGGTTAATTGCTGTTAAGCTATTTCTCCATATGTTTACTTAGCGTCCATGTAGTGAATTCGCATAGCAGTACCGACACAACCGCTGGTTAGAAAAAATTACACCTTATATAAAGCTGTAGTTCTTTCTAACCAGCGGTCAGGTTTGACTTCCATGTGACGAATAGCCTATCGATAGATATCCATGCCTTCGCTAGTCGCATGTTGATGTCTTTCTCGGTTGATGAGACACTGCTACCGAGGTCAGTAAACTTGTCCACTAGTTTCAAAGGCCCACCCTTTAGTGTGGAGATGTCGCCTCTTTGATTAAAGTACACACCGGTTAATTTGGGGGAATTCCCCAATGCTTGACATTCGTTCAGTGTCTGAATTTCCTTCGATTACTTGATTTATTTCAAAATATAGTTTACAATGTTTAAGGATTTTTTGACAAAAAAATTTGAATCACCATCCTTGGTGGAGATTTGCTGCGCTCTCAGATCCCTTCCATCTTCATGTGCTTATGATCTTTTACTAAATATTACATTTTCTAGGTTTTTAAAAGATTAAATTTTACCTTAATTATAGAAATATACAAAACAGACAAATTAAAATTGTTACTATCTCCTTTAGAGTTTTTCACTTCAGTATTAGCTGATGGTAAGTCTGTGGAGTTTGAGTGACAGCAAGTCTACTCAAGTCTCCAGGACTCTTCTCAGTATTCTGGCCGTTCTCTGTAATGTTGTCATTTGGATAGTCTCTACTCGTTGGCCAACTCCCAAGTCCTCCAGGCTTTTTAATGACCATTTATTTATTGTGCCAAAAGCACCAATCACAAATGGTATACTCGTCACATTTATGTTCCACAGCTTTTTCAATTCTCGAATAAGGTCAAGGTACTTATTATTATTTACTCATTGAGAGTTTTTCACATCAGATTTAGCTGATGGTCTTTCACTGGAGTTTGTAGGAGTGTAAGTCTCCTCAAGTCTCCAGGACTCTTCTCAGTATTCTGGTCGTTCTCAATAGTGCTGTAGTTGGATGGTCTCCACTCGTACTCCAACCTCCAAGTCTTCCAGTCCCTTTAATAATCGTTTAGTTACTGTACTAAAAGCACCAATCACGATTGGTATAATTGTCACCACCAAGTTTCATAGCTTTTTCTATTCCCTGGCAAGGTCAAGGCACTAATCCTTCTTTTCACATTCTTTCAATTTTATTCTGTGGCCAGCTTGGACAGCAAAGTCACAATTGTTGTTGTTATTATTATGATTTCTGAGTCATTCACGTAGTTAGCAACTGGTGGTTTTACCGAAGTGTGAATGACAGCAAATATCTTCCGCTCCCTAGGACTCTTCTATGTTTTTTAACTAATCTCAACGGGAATCCGACATCGATTGGTATATCTGTCACCTTGCAGTTCCTGATTTCCTTTAACTCACTTGAAAGGCCCAGACATTCATCCAATTTTTCGCTTTCCTTTATTTTCAGCAATGTTCACAGGCTGGGAATTTATTTGTTCTTATTAATTAACACTAGGGAGGTGCTCCTGGTCGAAATTAGATGGTACGTCTGTATCTCAATTTTGAGCATCTCATTTTCTCGGACTGAATCAGGGTCTTTTTACATATACCACTTGTCAGCCATGTCAAACTTTTGTGTCTAGTTTCATTTCAAATTAATGACTTCCTCAGCTGGTCGTGACTGTCTCTGGATTTCTTTTCAACAAGTTAGCACGAATTTATGTCCTGGCTTTTAAACAACTTATATATATGTGTGTGTGTGTGTGTGTGTGTGTGTGTGTTGAACAAAATAATGAAGACACCAGGAAATGTCAGACACATTTAATATAGTTTTCTGATTACTGCCCCACCCCGTATTGCTTTTGCTTTCTTCCGGATTTTGGCTTCAGTATGGAGGACTTTCCTTCTTTCTCAAATGCTCTTATTACCTTCCAGACAGTACTCCCAGCTACTCCAAATAATTCAGTGTTTTTTTGCACTAACACCTGCCATACAAGCACCAATGATTTGACCTCTTTTAAAGTCTGATAAATCTGCCATTTTAATGATTTTTTTATTAAGTTATTGAAATGGTATATGTAAAAAACAATTTTATCAAAATAAGGAAAGAAAAATCATAGTAAATCCAAAAAATAAAAATAACAAATGTTTGATGGCTTTGTAGGAGTTTTAAAAATATGAAACTAAGATTCTTGGTGTTTCCATTATTTTGTCCAACCTCTGTATATAAAAATGGAAGAACAGCAAATCAAAAATATTTTTGCATGAAGTTATTATCGATATTATTATAAAAGAGCATGAATATTAGAATCATGGACACGAGTAAGTTACTTCAGTTTCATGTGTTTTTATTATCTTCAGGCGGACGTCTAGTAAAAGCAGGTAGTTTAGTATCTATGTAAGGCGAGGTGTAGTCACATGATAAAGTATTTTTATACGAAATATATACGAAAAATGAGATGGTTTTAGAATACGTTACATTCCAACTAGAAAAACATGGATTTTTCACTCCAGCAATCTAAAAAAGAGAAGAATAAATAAAACGATTTATACGAACATGTGGTAGATCAAATAAGAGACATTTGATGATATTTCTACCTGTAGATACTAATACGCTCCTTATTTAAGCAATTTATTTTTAGCATCTTCCAGGGTGCAAATTTTTTTCTCGACTCAATCGGCTTCGTAATCTTATGCTTTTGTTTATATTACCCCATTTTACAATGGGAGTGTCCCCGTTATGTTTTTTTATTTTACAAACAATTTTGTATAAAATAGTTATGTTGCAATATTTTCTATTATAGAAACTGCAATTGTGATTATACAATCATTTTTTTTCCTATTCATTTTGTAGCATGAATGTATATCCCTTTTTTTTTTTTTGTAGCATTTTTATTTGTTCAATGGTGGCCGTGTATATTATAGTGTTAATTAAACTATTGTCATTCTAGATGCATCTAGCTTTAGGTCTGTAATTTCGTCTGACATTCTGGATTTCCTCCTTTTCATTTGAATTTTAAAACTATTCTTGTTATATTTTTTTTATATTGTTTGGTATATCCTGCAAATTTTGCAGGCTGTTTTATAATCAGTTCTTAATTGGTTGAACATATCAATTTTGCAAGAAATCAAAGCTCGCTATGAAATTGCAAACAGGCTTTGTAATTGTTGTCTGAATTTCTCAGACGAAGCTCGACGATTTTTATCATTCCAGATTTTCATACAATTGTCTTCATCTTTATTTTCATATATTTACAACGTTTCGGTCGATGTGTCCTCCAGCCTCTAACAGTTACACCATGTGCCTAGCAGGACACATAGCCGAGCGGTTATAGGCCTTGGTTCCTTAAGCTTCTAAGTTACAATCATCTGGAGGTTGCAGGTTCATTCCTGACTGCAGGCAAGTAACAATGCAGAAATACTTAACACTTGTACCTGATTATGGTTGACGGAGTCAGAGCAAGTGACCCACGTGGATAAAATAAAAAATGTAGTTTGTAGTTCCGTGTAGGATCCCAAGTTCGTCAGGAAGCACATGAAGAAGACCGGAGGACATATCGACCGAAATGTTTTAATAGATGGTGGAGGATCCAATCTGATATTAATGTATATAGGTTGTTTATTCAGTCTTTTGTAAGATTGTAAGCTGACCGTGCTTAAATCGAAAGTAACGTAGAGAATATAGTTAATTAAGTTAGTCTTGCACGAACAGTCTCTTTGACTTCTCAGTTTTAGCTTCCACAAATCTGTTCCGTGGATTTAAATTTTATTAGATGGAAAAAATTTCAAGATAAATACTGGAATATTTCAATGGTGTTATTAATATTTTTCTTCGTCTAATTGCGATGACATCAATCATATAGCAAATCAACATTTTTATGAGGCATTTGAACAAATTTCTAAAGCAAAAAAAGAAGCGATTAAAAATTAACTGGCAAAGTGGCATAACCATTATATAATAACATTTTACTGTTAAAATGGTTCAAATCAGTAAAATATAGTGTTTTATGTCCTATGTTACGATATTTCAAACACAGAATTAAAACTAAATAAAGTAAGATCACAAACGATTTGTTTTCTACGCACGATTATCAGGTGATTTATATATATACTGGACCATTGGTCTAATGTGTAGAGTGTTCGCCAATGGTCCGGGAGACCGGAGTTCAATCCCAGGTCGAGTCATACTAAAAACTCAAAAAATGGTACTTGATACCACCTTGCTTAACACTCAGCATTATAAGGTACGTTTCAAGGTTTAAGTGGAGCATTCCAGGGAAAGCAGTAGCGCCCTTTTCTACACCTTGGTGTTGTAGCTATTAAAAAGGGAGACTTCGCCCCCCCCCCGAATAAGGTCGCCATCTTTACTTATATAACAATTCTACATACTATCCCGATGGATGTGTCTTTCACAAAAATAAAATGAAAGTATTGAAGTAAGTGATATTTTTTAATTTTATACCTGACATATATTTTTGAAACACGTAATACATTTGAACATATATTTAACATATTATCCTAAATAGCCTAATATCAATCCACCTGCCCGTCCACCTGTAGAGCAAAGACACTGCCATTTCTGGCCTGATTCCAACAAAATACTCATTTAAAGTAATGTTGGAGTCAGTTTTAAACAATTTTTGAAAATTTTATCTTAAGATTACAAATTTATATAGGGTCTGTTCATTCTCTGATGCCTTTTTGTATTTTTGTTTTTTGTTGTTTTTTGGGGGGTGGGGGTTGCTTGAATCATAAAGTTAACCAAGGATGCTACATCATGTGTAGAAAATTGGAGTTTTCAATTCTTGAGAATATTTTAGAATTGTCAGTACAAAAGTAACAATTGAATGCGCAGTTCGAAAAAATATGAATGGTGACTATATACTTGATATCCAAAGCTCATCTGAGTATAATGTTTTTTCTCCGTCTAAAAGGGAAATAGCCTTTGAACCCCAACAGGAGTGTTGGTTCAATCTTTGAATCATCAGGTTTTGTTTTAGATCAGAGTCATCTATTGTATGTTTGCATTGCGTGGGCGAAACAAAATGTGCATAAAAGAAACTGATTTTTGTGGGTGATATAACCAAGCCAAAACTGCGAAGAAGGGCGCATATGTGTAACTTTGTGGACCACACACATTCACGCACGCATGCACGCATCAAAGCATCAAAAGGCGCAAACTTTAGCAGTCTCTAAATAACCATTATTTCGTATTCTTATTTGATTATTTGGCTACCTGTATTAAATATACGATGTATTAATCCAGATTGGTATTCTTAATTTCTTCTGGTAGGAATAAGAAAAACTCATTTCTAACAGATTATTAAATCGAATACTTTTATACCACTGCTTGCGAACAAGAGAATAAAAACTGACTTTCATAGTTCGTAAGAAGCGCAACACTAGACGATTGCCAACTAGGCCAGCGACTGTATAACTCCTCTGATCCGTAGCTACTAGAAAATTAATGTTATATATTGACCCTCGACCAAGCCGTCAATCAAGATATGCACCCGTGTAAATAAGCAGAAGAACAGCGGAAGCAGGTGGGCATTAGAAAATAATATAACAAGATGCCTGGACGATTTGAGTCAGTTGGAAACAAGGTGCCGAAGTGAGACCAGCTGCAGACAGAGGGATTTTGGCCCTCAGTGACCCACGGTTGAGCAACACCAGCCAAGACGAGAAAGAATTGCTGCTATGGTCGAGAGGAAGAACTTGGGTCAATATAGTAGTCTGTCCCTGTCTCCAACTCATCTCTCACACACAACAAACATCACCCTTTCTTGAATAAAGTGTGAGAGATTTATATTTTTATAAAGAAGTGCGTTCGTTATTGAAGTCGTTCATTACCAGTTAATCCTATTTATCAACCCCTTCGCTCGGGCAGGATAGGACACAAGGTCAATTTTTAAGCAGAGTCTAACAGGTTTGAATTCAGAGTTTTCCTTCTCTTTGACTAGTTGCCTCACCAAGGTTGAAGAAATCAGTCTGTCCTACTATTTACCCATAGCTGGAGGGAGAATAACTGGATTCATACCTAGTGCAATGTGAAATGCAATCATTCTCATCCAGGTTATGAACTCGAGTCGCTGTGTCCATTTCCTACGACGATAACCATTACACCACGGTCACCTACCAGTTAATGATGTTTCGGCATGCAAGTGTATATTTGTATATGTACATGTGCAGTTGTATTGTGGCTATACAACATTAAGAGACATCAGAACGTCCATAGATTCAACCTGAGTAGCACACGTCTAGACAACAAGGCTCTACCAGAAAGCTCCAGAAGACGTGAAGAACTAGGTTATGGCTAAAGTTGATCCTCAAGTGATTTTTGGCTCAGAGACCTAAGTAATTTACTAATTACTTGTTCTTACATAATTGGTCCTTGCAACCTTGAATGTCTAGAGGGACATGTTGCTTGATGAATATCTTTGGTCCCCCAATTCTCGTTAGTACATTTGATAAAGGCAAAGGAGGCAAATGATGTGTAAACGACACGGACAAAAAGAACACATAAAACAAAGGGGTACAAACAAATTCAAATTTATATCTCAACAATACATGCAAATTAACATTTCAAAACATTAGTGTTCTAATATTGTTCGACACATATATTCCTCTCTGTGTGTTTGTGTGTGTAACTAACACTAATATTACAAAGAAGGACTTTTTAACTAAATTGTCCTATGCGTGTGGACTAAGTATTTTCAATAGACTCTTAATAGTGTATATTAGGAGGAACGTATCTTCTTCCAAGTTGTTTGTTTCTTTCGGTGGTTTGACGAAATTTCTCTTGTTTTTGAGGTTGGAACAAATCTCACCGAAAAGGTGTAAAAAGTGTGGGAATGGTTGCATGGCGTATACATTTTTGTGGCGGTATACTGCTGTTAGTTGAAATGAGAGAGTGATAGTGTTCTCTCTGGAAGTCACAGTGGAGAGAGTGTGTAGGCCCTGTTAGGGAAAATGTGAAAAGAGTGTGAGTATTTATTGAAAATTCTTGTCATGGAGTAGGCTCCAAAAAACGCGGGACGAAATTGAAGTTGCGGAAGTAGTTTTAGGCATTAACCACGTGGTTCTCCTGGCCAATGCGTTCCCGAGACTGATTGTCTACGTGGATCCGCCATCTTTGTTTCGGGATCAAGTGGCATAACGTCCATTTAAGATATAGGAGCGTAACCCCTATAAATGCATTGCAGGCAGTTCTATTTTTTTTTTACTGGGATGAATAATTTGGGAACCATAATAAGATTTGACTTTAAACGTAACTCTTTGTATGACTATAGTGAATTGCTTTGATTTTGTTTAAAATATGCATAAAAAGTAATAACCCGTTCCGTTAAAGAGTTCGAAATAGTTCATATTAAAAAATGATGTTTTTGACAACCTACACTATTAAACATTTTCTTAGAAAATGCGGAGATTTTGCTTTCAGAAGAAAATGTTTTTAGGAAGTAAACAATATGATGGAAGAAATGTCAAAATGAATATTTTTCCTTCTTGAAAGAATCAAAATCATACCAAAACTTGCATAAGTAAACATGATCATTACCAGAGAAAATAATTATTTAAAAAATTCCAAAAGATTTTAATTTAATATGT
>OY757912.1:104307990-104492990 GCA_963585895.1 Sepioteuthis lessoniana
TTTACTGTTTTCTTTACTTTTTTTTATCCAATACTTTTCCATTCTTTCTTTTTCCTCTCTTTCTTTCTCTCATTCTTTATTTCTTTTTTGTTTACTTTCTTTTATAGTTTTCTTTCTTTCTACTTCAATTCATTTTTTCTTTGTTTCTTTTTCACTCGTTTTATTCCTTTCAATGCTTTGATTTATTCAGTTGTTTTTTTTTATCTTGTGCCATTCTTATTTCTTTGTTTTATTCGTTCTTTCTTTTTTTTTTACTGTTTTCCTTTACTTTATTCTTTCTTTTTTTCTGTATTCTTTCGTTTTTTTATCACTTTCTTTTTTCCATCCAACAATCATTTTTATATCTTTCCGTCATTTTTCTTTTTTCCTTTTTTTCATGCTTTTGTTTTTATTTTTTGTTTTTCTAATTTCTTTCTTTTATTTTATAAAATCTTATTCGAGTTTTCTTAATCCTTTCTCTCTCTTTCATTCTTTCTTTGTTTATTTAACAACTTTTCATTTTCTATATTTATCTTGATTTTCTTTCCGTCTTTCTATCTTTCAATGTAATTTCTTCACTAGGAACTTTTTTTATTTCCTTCTTTGTATCTTTCATTCTAATTTATTTTTCCCTACTTTATCAGTCATTTTTCTTTTTTTTTTCCTTCTTTCCTTTCCTTGTATTTTTTCATTCTTATTGTTCTTTCTATATTTCTTAAATATTTCTTTCTTTCTTTAGTTTTATCTTCCTTTTTCATACTTTATTTTTCAATATTCTTTCCTTCTTTCAATATTATTTATTACTTATCTTTTTTTAAAATTTTTCTAACTTGTTTTTTTTTTCTTCTTTTTTTCCATTTCCATGTCTTTTTATATTATTATTTCATATCTATCTGTCTGATTTTTTCATTTCTTTTTATTTCTTTCAATCTTCTCCTCATCTTTCCTTCTTAATATTATTCCTTTTTTTAAAATTTATGCATTGTTTCAAGACTGTCAGTATTTTCCCCACCCCGTAACTGTCAGAATAGTTCTCTCACAAATCCTTACAAAGTACTGTTGAATCCACTCCTCACAGAGTGTCCAATATTCATGGTTTCGTACCAAATCTATGCTAAACATTAGAGGTATTTACATATTTTTCAAAGATAGTGTTTCGGAAATCCAACGTCCCACAAACAACGCATATTAGCCATGGTTAAATCCAACAAAAAATAAAAGTTCTATCAGCATATGGTTGCGTACATTAAGGAGTCATGAATAAAGAAATATTTGGAGATGTTATCTTCGTAGGAAATGGTGAAGGTAGAACCAAGTTCAATAACTAAACGAGGTTGTTTGGGTTTCCTTTCGCACTAATTCTCTTGAGTAAGACATGAATCAACCCCTCCCCAGCTTTGAATAAGAGGATATACTATTTTCTTTAGAGAGTCAGTCAATCTGGGAGAAGAGACACTGAATTCAAACCGGCTATACTCTGCATAAATTGACGTTATGGCACACCCTGCTCATAGCACAGTGGTTAAGAAAACATACTGAACTCTTTGAATGTTGAGGTATTTTCTGACTTTTTATCCGGTTATATTTATACAATTACTTATTCTGTTATTATACAAGCCGTCCAAAAAAAGAAAGTTTGGGCTGTAGAATATACGGACTGCATCTCTGCTGAGAGGTAAGACGCTTCACCTACCAACGAGACAAAACAATCTGATGGTGAGGCTCCTGTAATGACATTGCTTTGGAGAATGTGAAGTACATATTCATTGCTCCCAGGTCTACTTTGTGGTAGCTCTTGATAGGGTCCTACTTATAGGTGCAAGTAAATTACTTATACTAACTTGAAATGTTAGAAATAAATCTGTTTGGCCATTTAACGGTGAGTCAACAAATGACTGATGTTTAATTGAATTGTTAGAGAGACTTAGCAATGTTTGGAATCATTTACCTGTGTGCCAGCAAAAGTTAACTACAAATTATCTACTTAAAAAAGTGTATATAACAAGATTCGGCACAAAATAACCACCAAGGTTTGCCATTAAATCTAATAACGTTACAAATCCTATAAATTCAATAGGACTTAAATACTAACTACTTTTACTGCGAGTAAATAAAACTTTTGATGTTGGATGGAAGACTTGAAATCATTTAACTCTGAGCAAACAAATGAGTTCTAGCTCGTTTAAAATGTTACACACAAACTATTTGCTTACAAATCCTATATACTCAATATATATATAAGAGGATTGTGGCATTACATAACCTACAATGTTGATATCCCATAAAACCAAACGAAATCCAACTAAAAGAAATGAAGTTTCAAAGATTATTTCGCAACTAATTAATAAATGGCCACTCTATAAAGACATTTAGTTGAGAAAGTTTTAAGTTGGTCAGTACATTTTAGAATGATAAACAATTCCCCATAGAAAAAAAAATCATTTTCACAATGCTCCATCTCATTCACTTTTCAAACTTCATTAGAAATCGTTTTCAATCTTTAATCCCCCTGCCAAATAATTGTAAACAATCCGATGCAGAATTTGACTGGATCCTTTGGTGGTTTCATTTTGGTTTAGTTTGGTTTTATGGCATATCAACCATTATATGTTATTTGACGTCAAATCCATTTTTATACTTAAACAGTCCTATTTTAACCAATTTCATTTTGCATAAGTACGCAGTTTAAATATAAAAACAATTCTATACCCAACAATTCAGTTTAGCATAAGTATGCTGTTTAAATGTCAAAACAGTTCTATTTCCCAAAATTCATTTTAGCATAAATACACAGTTAAGTTCTATTTAACTCATACATAAGGCCCAATAAGCTTTACCACTGTGAGCCAGAGTGGACCTGGGAGCGATGGCAATAAAGTGGTACTCCTGATTCCCTAAAGCTCCAGTATTACTGGAGCTTCACGAGCAGATTTTCCTCTTCATATCAAGGGCATTGTTGAGGGAGTCTTACCCCCAGCAGATACACACACATATATGTGTGTGTGTGTGTGTGTGTGAGTGTGTGTTACTTTGAGGTAAATCTGCTGCATGGTAAATGTGTGAAGACCTGACCACATTGAAGAAAATAATTTTCAGTTTCCTGTTTCGTGGCACTTGAAAATGAAGGATGTCCAGTGTCATCAAACAAATTGGCTCGTAGAGTTCCTTTGCACAAGCAAACGGCTTACCTCTAAACAAACTTTATCTTAGTTCACTGTAGTATGAATGATACAAAATTCTACAGAGAAATATCATTGTCTTGTGTAAGAAATCTCATCTTTGCAAATGGATACTTTAGTCCCTTGAATGAGAATTCATACAATAGTAATTTTTTACAAGATGGGAGCCTCTTTTGCTAGCAAATAGGATTTACAAGATTTTTTTTGCTCATATTACAAGTGAATGTTTGCAAAACTTTGAAAGTCAGGGTTTTTTTTACAATATTTCAGACCATATTGTATTTCATACACTTCGATTTATGCTATATATTTCATAATTGTTTAGATTATTTAAATGATTTAGCATGCATAGATGATATTCTTTGGATCGGTAAATTTTGTTTGTTTAATTGCATAGCAAACGTCGTGGTTTATATAATTGCAATGCAATATTTTTAGAAGCAGCGTAATCATAGCAAGGGGATAAAATATATACCTTTCTCACTAGTATCAGTCCCAAAATAGACGTGATAGCACGACTAGAGTTCAAACTTACATACTTCGATTCCACAGTCTAATACGATTGCTAAAACACCATGGAGACTCTCTTTATTAGGTGTTCTGCTGCTCGTATTAGGTCATTTAATTGAGTATGTATCCATCAGAATTCGACGATTATATCCTCAGCAAAACTTCTCAGTAAAAAAGTAGTATCCTTGGTACGACACAAAAGTGCATCTGATATTTTAGCTACGGTGTTAATTTTTTATTAAGTGCATATTTCATCATGTATTTTCATTATATGCACATACACATACTTTGTTAAAGGGTTCTCTGTGAATATCAAATATCATAAGTATCTAAGAGGGAAAATAAGGCTAGATATTATTTAAAAGAATCTAATGGGATAAACAAGATTAGGTTCTTTTAAGAATTTTTATCATTATAATGGCCAAATACGAGGGTCATTAAATGAATATATATTTTTAAAACTCAAAATACGTTGATTTCAGATATTTTTTTCTAGAAATGTAAAATCTGCATTTTTTACAATTGCTTTTAAGCTATGATTATTTTAATCACACAAAAATATTTGTTTTGAGGCTATTCAAAATGGCGTTAAATCAAACAGATTATTCTAGGCTATAACGGAAATCTGTCGTCAAACTTTTAGTGGTTTTCAAGTACAATCCATGAGAAATTTAGAGAGACCAACAAGTATGTTTGCAAATAAGATAGATTGTTTAAAGAAGGTCTAAATAGTAATCAAGATTAAGAGTCCATAAATTGGCTCACGAGTGCGAGCACACATGAAATGGTAGATTCAGTTAACCCGCTCATTTTCGGGTAACAAAGAGTTGGAATAGAAAATATCTCAATAAGTTGTTCATGGTGAGGTTCCCTTTTCTTAGATCAGTTGTTATTTGCTTTACAATATCTTGACGACATATCTAAAAAATAATGCAGGAAAACATAAGTCAGTTTAGTGTGGAACAGATGACACATGCTGCTTTAAGTCCAGAACTGGGTCCTCTATGATTTCCACTTGTTTGGCGACCAAAAAGAATTTCTAGTTAGAAAAAGTTTTTCAGGCGATGATGAAGTAAAGTTTACGATGAGCCCATTGTTTAAAAGACAGTCAAATAGTTTCTATGATGAAGGAGTAAAACTGAACGGTATTCCATGGGGAAATTGCCTTTTAAAGAATGGAAATTTTATTGAAAAATGAAGTAAGTTTTTCCTGTGTGAAACGTGAGTCGTTTTACTGAAAATTTAGCCTTAATTACAGTACGACCAACGTACATCTTTAGTTTAGGAAATTAGAATTAATCTTTAACACGAGCGGTTTGATTCGATATAAGAAAAAGATGCACGTTCACGAGACATTAGCTGGCAACAAACATTTTGAACCGAGAATGATTGTAAAAGGTATCCACAAAATCTTCCCTTTAGAAAAAGACGAGAAAACAAACTCAATAAATGAACCAAGTCATTCACGTTGGGATCTTTTTTTTTCCAAATAACCAGTTTTCTTTCAGTTTATAAGAAGTGGTATTTATCATAAAATATGCAATTTTCGTAAATCCATGTTAAAAATCATTCGGTGTTTCAGCAATCTAAAAAACTTACACAGAGTCCTGTTTGAGGCAGACGGAAACAATTGTTTTGGTGATGCATTTCTATTTAAAACACAGATTATGAAAAACAGCAATCATAAAAATTGATAAACAGAACCGCAGTATATATATATATATATATATATATATATATATATATAATGGATGGAGAAAGAGCGCAACGGATTTGGTTCATATGAAATAATTTCATACAAACACCCTTCATAAGACCCGGCCTAGACATTACTTTAGGCATTAATCCCATATAATTAGAATATTGTTATTGTTTGCTGATATTTTCTCAGTATTTTATACTGCACTACATTTAAATGTTGATCTCTCTTAACGTCTATAACGTCAACATTTTAGTGATGTGTTCATGTCATCTATCTATCAAGATACATACTGCTAGATATAGATGTAAATATATAGCAGTATGTATTTATGCGCATAAAGAGAGGGGAAAGGGAGTTATATGTATAATCAAAGTTCGAGAGACCGATTGACCTTTTTTCACAGACATATTATGGATTATCGAAATATACAAGAAGGATTATCAGCATCCGAAAGGAATTTCGACCGATTATGAACCCGCATTAAGTGTGATCGGATTAGACGTTTCATCCCTCGTTTCGTGTCAAGGTCTACCAATGAACAAATCCAACTTTTTCTTATTCTTTTCAAGGGAAAAAAATCATGGTCGCATATCTCCAGGCAGTTTATCTCTTGGTCTTGGATTCTAGCAATTCAATTCACTTATATTTCTTTGTTTCTTCTTAACGATAACTGCTTCAAGTTATCTAAATTATGAATTGTGGAAACTATCTTTCAGTTAATTAACTCAGAAAGAATTAGTTGGTGATTTTGAATATATGAATGTTTATTTTATATATACGAGTTTATTTCTCTTTCGTCCAAATTATTTTTTGTATTAGAAATAATTACAAGAGTTGTACACAATTCTATCGTTCTTTTGACACTGTTTTTTTATTTTTATTTTTTTCGATTTCTTCAATATCTTTCGTTAGGTGTCTGATGATTGTCGTTTATAAGACGTGATGAAACCTGTGGTCGCCGACAAGCTTCCATGCTATTAAATATATATAAAAACTGATATATATTTACATATTTTTGTATATATATATATATATATATATATATATATATATATATATATATATATATATATAGTTATCTACTGAGAGACTGTTTCGTTGTATCACAACGCATCAGTGTTGCTAGACATGTAGGACGCTTGAAGCTGGGATCGAAACCCGCTCATATTTACGTTAGACTTAGTATCAAACCGCTCAGCCAACAAGCGAACCACGTCAGCTTGGGAATTATAAGGCATTATGTAGCTGCCTTCGTTTGTTTACATTTGGGCCTTATGCCTTGAGAGGTTTTTTTTTTTTTTTTTTTAGTTATTCATCCATGATTCGACGGATAGCCAGTATCTGTGGCATTGTAGACTGATTTCTCTGAAGCTGTTCAGATATTTCTAAAGAAATTTATCATTTAAGTTTGATCCGATTAAAAAGCATGGCATAATAATTTATAAGATTTATGCTTTAATAGTTAAAACTGATTCCAAATTGGCCTTTCTGTTGAAGTTGTGGATGCAGCCTTTTATGTTTCCATTGTATTTTGTTTATACTCAGAGTTATAAAATCAAAACAGAATGTCATCAAACTAACTTCTATTCTATATTTTAAAAGGGGGTGTCCTTGTGGTGTAAGGGTTAAAGTGATGGACTGTGAAATCGCAGTACCCGAGTTCATACTCTAGTCACGCTATTAAGTTCACTTTCGGGCAAATACCCTTGGGAAAGGTATGAACCCCCTTATCCTCCCAGCTATGGGTGAAACAGTACCTCTACTGTTCTTCGAGGAGAATGACTTTGGCATTAAATAACCTAAAAAGAGTTGATATGCCATTAAACAAAAACAAAAACAGCCAACTATATTTTAAAAGGTATTTTAAAGGCAAGCATCTTTCTTGCTTTCATTCATTTGTTTATTTTTTCAATACTGTGTCAAATTCTTTCTCCTTGAACAATCCCCCAAATTCCTAGCATTGCCGAGGTAAGGAGAAACTCATGTGACGTTTTCAAAAGGGCTCTGATACGAGAACATGACAGTGTTGACCGACCTGAAAAACATGGTCTGTGCGTACATTAGATGCATTCTAGAAGACTGGCTACAAGAGATGAACAATATGGACAGATGTTCATATATATATATATATATAGAGAGAGAGAGAGAGGTACAGGGAGAATCAAAGGTCTCCGTGCCAATAGCGTGACTGGATGATGTGATAATGATAAAATATATGAATATATAATAACCAATAGAATGTAATAAATTAGCATGTGAAAACGAAATTGATTTCTCTCTCTCTCTCTATATATATATATATGTTCTCATTTTAAAAAAATGAATGGATGATTTACTCGGGAATCATAGTTTCTACCTCTGGGTTTAATGTCTGAGTGATTTGTTTAGGATAAATGAGTTTAGAATGAATTTCTCTATCGTGGGAATTTCATGGATATTTCAAAACAGTTCTCTCTCTCTCTCTCTCTCTCTCTCTATATATATATATATATATATATATATATATATATATGCGAATGTTTTGTTGCTAACTAGCATGTGAACATTTATGGCTTACTTAATGCCAAAGTTATCCGTGTGAAACGATAACAGTGGTTCTTTTTAATCTATAACTGAGAGAAAAACGGAGTTTAGAGTTCATGTCTTTACCAGGGATATATATATATATATATATATATATATATATATATATATATATATATATATATATTAACTTATTTTAGTAACATTTTCATATTACAATTAGTGGTTTTACCTTTCATCTAGCCAGCTTGTAATTCCCCGATATATAAAAGAAAGGAAAGGAAATGGAGATTTTGTATCGGCGTTAAACGAAGTTGCATCTTATATACTAAAATCGTACATCTTAACAGAACGAATAAGCCCTACAAGTGTCAACGCATCACGTCTCATTTTGCAAAGATAGTTTATTTCCCTATCGTTCGGTGCCATACTTAATATTGCTGTCTGTTCTACAATTTTTCAGGATTTCTGATTAGACGAAGCCTTGTCAATTATTATTTCCGCCTCGTAGTTTTTGTTATCATATTTACAGTTTATTTTCATAGCATATATTTTGCTATTTTCTGATATAATAATAATAGAAATAAAAGAAGTAAGAATAATAATAATAATAATAAGAGATAAGTATCTAGACCTTGCTAGAGAGCTGAAAAAACTATGGACTTAAAAGTGACAGTGATACGAATTTTAATTGGTACGCTCGATAAAATTACCAAAGGATTGGTAAAGGGACAGTAGTTCATGGAAATAAGAGGATAAGAGTAGACCATCCGAACTACAGCATTTTTAAGGCCCTCCAGAATACTGAGAATAGTCCTGGAGACTTCAGGAGACTTGCTGTCACCCAAATCTCAGGAAAAAACATCAGTTAATGCTGTTGAGAAAAAAACATTCATAAAAAAACAATGGAACATGACGGTGACGTTAATATCAACAATAATTGGGCACTTTAAATAATCTAAAAGGATTAGTAAAATGAGTGGAATATTTGAAATAGGAGGACATGTGGATACCATCCAAATTACAGCATCATTTAAATCGACCAGAATATTGAAAAGAGTCCTTGACTTACGCGGGCTTGCAGTCACTCAAACTGCAGTGAAAACTATCTGCTCATGCTAGCATGAAAAAGTCTCAAAGAAGTAAAATAATATCTTCTTTTTTGTCTATTTTACTATGTATTAAGTTATCATAGCATGTATCAATTCTGTGGATCATGAATAAGTAAGAAAGTCTTAATAATAGTCTTCATAAAGCCTTAATAATAAAGTCTCAAACAAGTAAAATAATATCTTCTTTTTTTTTCTGTTTTACTATATATTTAGTTATTATAGCATGTATCAATTTCGTGGGTCATGATCAAAGTCGTATGGTAAGTCATACGTTTTCTGCGTCGAATGTATATATTTACCCGTTCCCTCGGCCATGTGCAGAATATGAAAAAAGTTCGATTTTTAAGATAAGTAAAAGCGGCTTAGACTGCTTTTCTATGATTACAGAATCTACCCTTCCTTTTATTTATGTTTATCGTAGGAAATGGAATCGACAATCCAGTCTCAATTCCTGGACGATCGTTTTTGTGTTTCACTTTGAACAAAAAATATACGGGACGAGTTTGGATCCATCTATTCAGTATCCAGCTATTAAAAAAAACAGCATGGCAATCCGGTTTCATTAGACTTAGTCAACCAATTTAGGAGAAGAAAAACTTTTTATTCAAACCAACCGAAAAATTGACCTTATGTCATATTTTACTCAGAGGGAAGGGTTTGAATGAATACACACTTCTCACTGATGGCTTGATGGGGTAAATTTTCTTGGTTTTCCCTAGTTCATTAACTTGATGGGAAACAACAACAGTCTCGTCCGCAATTTGAAACTGACCGGTCGAAGTAACGACATCTGAATGCTTGATTTAACAAAGTATCTACTGTGTATGTGGTTTTTGCTTGCCTAATCTCGTTGAAGCATGAGTCAGCAATATTCTATCCTCATAAACTTCCTCTATTAATTTAGCCAAGTGACTGAATAGGCTAAGCTTTGTAAAATAATTGTATCCGTATTTATAAGATTGTCTTTTTGATGTTTACAACAAATAAGTCTATTTTCCTCGCTTGGATAGGTTAAACTGTATGGATCTGTTTAGAGGGTATTTTATGTAGAAAATTCGTGTAATGAATTACTGTTATAACTTGTAGTTTGATATTGTCGCCGAGAAGAAACTAAAAAAAGACTAATGCTGAATGAATTATGAATAAAACCTGCTAAAGAAAACAAATATAAGAAGGTTGAATCGAACAAATTTTATCTATTTATGTTCACATATTCTAGGTAATATTCATTAATTTGTGTAGTATTCAATAATTTATGTATATTTTTACGTATGAATATTACTTTCTTATGTGAACGTAAATAACATTTTATTTATTTTACTTAATTGCTTACTTATGTGTCGGCTCTGAATTACATTGATAACTAACATTGTTATTGTTCTTGAAATTCGAAATTAAAATTTAGTTTCAATGAAATATATTTGATATATAGTGCATAGCGAACTTTTGTTGCCACCTTGCAAAAAAGGATAGATGTTCACTGACCGAGTAGATGTTGCTACAATTGTTATGTAGCACTAAAAAAGTTATTTGACACCAGTAATTTGTTTGAATACAGTAAAATGGATATACATATCATTTGTGGGTGAAATATTTGTCGGTATCTTTACTTAAAATAAGTTTGAACTAATTTGTTTGCATACAAGTATTGGCATTATTTCTACACAGTTTAATGGTTTCAATTATTGTCATTTAGCACAAACCTTAATATTAATCCTTTTTTTAGAGAGGTGATTTCAAGTATTGCTGTCTAACGCTATCAAACACTTTCACACTGTCATATAATTCCAAGTATTGCAATAATTCAATTCAATTCAATAATTCTATTTTGCCTACAGGTAAATAGTACCAAGTATTGCACAATTATATTTTTATTTTCACACAGTTAAACGGTCAAATCGATCTATTTTTAACAATTCGATTTAACGTAAGTCACAATTTTTCACACATAGATGGGAACCTACCAGGTGCGACCACTTTCAGTCAGTTGCTACCACTTTCAGTCAGTGAACTCTACATTCCCCAAATGCTTCAAGACTGGAGTCTCACCATCAGGTAGTGTCATATCCAGAATGCCCGTTCGCGGGGGAATACACCTTTACCGAGATGTCATCGGTGTATTCAACAGCCCCAGCCGAGAAGGCTGGTAGATTTTGGCGGTAAAATAAGGAAATGTTTATTTTTGAAAATGTTTACCATCAAGAGTTTTTTTTTCTTAGGAAGGTTAATTATATTTTTTGATTTGATGAAGCACCCAGACATTGAACCATTTGGAGATCTTTAAATAAAAACATCCTATTTTTGTTTGGAAAAAGACAGCATTTCTTCATATGTTAACATCGATTAGTTGACGTTGACACAAAAACCGAACAGATTGTCTAATCCAGTCATCCTTAATCTTGACTTCCTAAGCAGTCGAAATGCCTTTGGGATACTGATGATCTTTCTTGAATATTTCGATAATCCATGTTATGTTCGAGCAAAAGAGGTCAATTAATCTCTTCATAACTATCTAAGCATATATACCATCCTCAATTTTTACACACACACACACACACACACACACACACACACACACACACACGCACGCGCGCATACATGAGTACACACACAATTATATCATCTTATCGTTCCATCAGCGCAAATATTCCTGACCCTCTCTCGCCACCTGTCCTTATCGTTCAGCGCATCCGACAGGCCATCAGGGCTGCACCCCGTATCCTCACAGAGCTGCTGTATGTGGGTTCGAGCTTGTTGCCCTGCTTTTCCTCGGCCTTATGAAGGGGCCCATTGGAGTACATTACTTATGAGCTCGTCCCTACTTCTTCAGCAGTTTTCTGCATGTCTGGTTCGTCTAACTTGGATAGTTTTCGTGATGGGTGGTGGGTGGCCGTATAGCCACTGATTTGTGGTGTGTTGCCTCCACGATTTGTTTAACATCGCTCACAGCTTTCTTGTGCAATTGCCGTCAAGCTTTTTCTCCATCCGTTTAGTTAGCGTCCATGTAGTTCATCCATATAGCAGTATCGACACGATCGCTGCTTGGAAGAAACTGCATTTCATTTTATCGGTCAGGTCTAACTTCCATATGACCGATAGCCTAGCGATATCTGTCCATGTCTTTGTTAGTCGCGTGTCGATGTCTGTCTCGGTTGAGGAGACACTGCTTCCTAGGTAGGTGAATTTGCCAATTAGTTTCAGAGAGCTACCGTTTAGTGTGGAAATTACACGATTATATATATAAATTTTGTTGTGTAATGGCTAACTGCTGGAAAGGGAAATTATACTTCAGTCTCAATCTTTCGTTCTCTTAGGAAAAATATCCCCAAGAAATGTATGAAACCCCTTATTCCTCCATATGTAGCCCTGGGGACCTGCTAGAAGCGATGAACGATATGGAGGAGTGGCGAGAGAAGGTCAGGGATATCCGTGCTGGTGGCACGGCAAGATGATGATGATGATGAGTCAAATAGTACCTCAATTCTTCTGGCTTTGACTGCAAAAAACCCACAAAGATAAATATGCCATTAAAGAAAGAAGCTCGCGAAGATAAATAAGAAATTAAAGAAAGAAGCCCAACCAAGCCAAACTAATATATATATATATTTATATATAATCGGGCAGTTTGGGTTATTTAGCGTTTTAAGCGACAAGTGAAGGAGAAAGGAAACTCAGAATTCCAACCAGCTGTACTCAGCCGAAAAATTACCTTGTGTCACATCGTGCCTGTGGGGGAATGGTTGGGTAAATACATAGATTCACCATGCATATAAAAGGAAATATCAGTCATTTTTCTTACGAAGCAGGCACAATAACTCCCAAAAATGACGCATCAACTGTTGGCCGTAAGTTGACATTTGTTAGGAGAGTGAAAGACGAAAACAAAATAGTGAGTGGATGAATTGTTGCTAGCTGAAGACGTGATTTTAGATTTAATGGTACAGTAAAATATAAACTGGTAATAATGACTGAATAGTAAATTTAAGTATGATTGGTTGGCTGGGTTTTATGTCATATAAACCATTTTAGGTTGTTCAATTATTTATGATTTGTAAACACATTTTCTAGATAACATTTTTAAACCGGCCTGAGGTCATTCTTCTTTTTGGGTCCGTGCGTGCGTGCGTGTGTGTGTTTTGTTTTTTTGTTCTTTTGTTTTTTGTTTTTTTTTTTGCACACAGATAAAGGGTTTCAAATATTGCTATATAACAGTTACAATTTAACATGAGAATTATTTTAGTTATTTTTTTTATTTTATTTGTACCCTAGACTCACATTGACAGCAACGTTCCCGAACTGTAACTCCACTTTTCCTTATCAAATCTTATCAGATAATAATTAAATAGTAAAACAAAAATGGCGAAAACACCTGTTCACTTTTATTCTAGCTTCCCCATTTACAGCTGTTTTTCTTTTATTTGGTTGTTTCTTTACTTTTTTTTAAAAAATAAACGAAATAACAATGCTCTTTAACGTTGATTATATTCCTCTCAAAATTCGCATATTTGAACAATAAAACCATCTACTCGTATGTAAATAAATTTGGACATCGTAGTCGAGCTCACACCGAAGGCTCCCTTTTTAAAAGCTACTACATCGAGATAGAAAGCAGGGTTCTAACCTTTTCCCTGGATTACTCAACTTTACCCTTGATACCGACCTTACAATACCGACTGTTAAGCAAAGAGGTATAACCTACCATTTTTGGGTCTTTGGTATGACTTAACCAAAGATTGAAATCCAGGCTCTTGAAACTATTGGCGAACGCTACCAACACTTAACAAAATAACTCTATTTCTTTTTACTTCTCTTAATTCAATAGAAAATACTACTCTCACACATCGAAAACTATGCAATAAACATCTAAGCTAAAACGTAGGCTTAAAAACTGCATTTCAGTGTATGGATAACTTGACTCAGCTTCGTATATATAAGTAAAGTAGGCGACCATAGTCGAGGGTGACCCGAAGGCTCCCTTTTCGATAGCTTACTACACCAAGGCGTAGGGGAGGGCGCAACTCCTTTCCCTGGATTGCTCCACTTTACCCTTGATCCGTACCTTATAATGCTGAGTGTTAAGCAAGGAGGCATCAAGTACCATTTTTTGAGTCTTTGGTATGACTCGACCTGGGATTGAACCCAGGTCTCCCGGGCCATTGGCGAACACTCTAACCGCTAGGCCGATGTCCGGTTATTCGTATATATATATATATACATATATATATATATATACAAATGAAAATTATATAATCATTAACGTTTCTTTTGGTTTATGCAATGGTGCATTTTCTAATGAGTAAAACAGAGCTATTACAATACTTAAACTTACCTTGGATGTGAAAGCATCAAAGATTCCACACATAAATAGAATCAAATCCTGACAAGATCAATGCTAAATTACAGTGCAATTGCACTCGTTTTTCCATATAACTTTGTCACATTAATATATTCTGTTTTAGTATTTTTCGTTTTATTCTTGAAAAACAATGGTTATATCATTGTGCATCAATGTTAGTATGAGATGAAAAACATGTTACCTTGCTCCCGGCAATAAAAAACTGCCATATTAATTAGCCATATCTATTTTCAACAATAGCACTAACATTTCATTAAAATAGTTTAATTTAGCTTACCTTTTTCCTGAACGAATTACCAGTTTAATTCATAGAAAATGATTACAATACATTTAAAGAAAAGTATCATATTCATATCAGCAGATATCCTAATAAATTGGTTAATCTAATGCGTAAGAGAGACCATCACAACATAGAACAAATGTCATGATTTATTTAATAGGAATGGTACTATTCGGTGCTGCTATATAAGTCGAAATGAGAAAAATTCCATCAGAATTGCGATTATGTGTATGAACTTATTTATGACAATCTATTCAGTATATTATTTTAAATGTAAATACGGCTTCTATAGACATCAAAATCACAAAGCGTCTTAAGCAAATTCGTATGTATCAATCTCTGAGTCTGTAAAACAAACTGATTTTGCTCCCATTTATCTATAGATATCTCTTCATCAATTTTCTTATATGTGTGTGTGTGCGCGCGCGTGTGTAACAGTGTATGGTTGTCACTATTTCACTTGTTGGGTTGGTGGCAGAGCAAATCTGGTATAATTCGGAAAGTGCTCAATATCTGTGATAGAGCTATAATAAATGAATAAATAAAAAAATATTATATTTCAAATATATTAAATTGAATTGATGCTTACCTATAACCAAAGGTTTCATGTCGTCTTATTACAGCAATCATCAGGCTTTCTTTTCCCGATGATTGTCATAATAAAACAACATGAAAGATTTGGTCGAAGATAAGCCTCTATGATATCAAATATATGTATATAAACCAATTGTTATTTATTTATTATTGGTATATATGAATAAAGAGAGAGAAAGAGAGTGAGAGACAACGAGGGTGAAAAAATCATTACTAGAGAAACATTAATAGAATTAAAACACACACACACACACACACACACACACACACACACACACACACACATATATATATATATATATATATATATATAAATCACAATTAAAAAATTCTTCAAGAAAAGTATTATCGATACTTTATAGGGGAGCTAGTAAAAACCTATAATTATGAGAATTATGTTCGTTACATGAGATTCATCTTTTTTCCACAATCTTCTGACGGTTGTTTTGTAAAAGCATCAAGTCTAGCGTAAAGTTTCCTGTGTGATTTGTAGTTAATGCGCAAAACGCGTAGGAAATAACCACGTGGTACGTTGTTAGAACACTAAAACTCTAAAAAGAAAAGAAAAAGACACACGAACTCAATTTTTTCCTGTTGGCCGGAGATGAACCATATGTTTCTCTTTCTGTGTATCTTCTATATTTAACAATAGTAAAGTTGGCGACCATTGTCGAGGGTTACCGGGAGGCTCCCTTTTCAATAGCTACTACACCGAAGTGTAGGGGAGGGCGCTACACTTTTCCTGGATTGCTCCACTTTATCCTTCATACGTACCTTATATCGTTGAGTGTGAAGCAAGGAGGTATCAAGTACCATTTTTAAAGTCTTTGGTATGACCCGACCTGGGATTGAACCCATGTCTTCCGGACCATTAGCGAAAACTCTATCCACTAGACCAATAACAATAAGATAATAGTTCTCTAAGACATTTCGTTCAGCATTTCCAGTCTGAGATAAATATAAACACCCAATTGAATGTATGTATTCATGTATTTAACGACCCTCCGTACGGACTGGATTTGACAGAAAGTCAACTTTTAGGGGAATTTTTAACAGATTTGAATTTAGTGTTACCCTGCTCCTAGAATTGTTGCCATACTAAATCTAACGAACCCATTCTTTCCTACTATTTACTCATGAGTGGAGAATGAATAATTGGATTCATAATTTTTTTTAAAAAGTATTAGTACTATGTGAAATTCGTCGAGTATTTGAACGCGTGTCGTCGTGTCCATTTCCGGTTACAATGAACGTAATGGTATCTCCAATATGTATGTAAGTATGTATGTATGCGTGAATATAGTTATAACAATTTTTTAAACATAATTCAAGCTTATTGACATTTAAATAATAATATGAAAGACAATACAATGAACAACTGTAATTAAATAAGTCTCATTAAAATAATCCTTAATATAATTTTCTTTGTATTTGAAATATTAAGGAAGCTGCATAAAAACAGAATTAATTATCTGTCTATCTATCTACGTGTGCGTGTGGGGATAGATAGATTTGAGCCTTAACAAGGATCCCGGTCTTTCCCCAGCCCCAGTCAACTTCAAGTTTTCCAATTCAATGTATCTTCCTTGTACGACCAGTCTTAGCTCTCCATATAAAGTAGTAAGTGCCGACAGACGTTTGAGATTTAACCGCCATGTTTTAACAATTTTGCCCATATTTGGGAAGCGTATTGATATAAATGCGTAATGATGCAGTCTATTGTAACCAATTTTCTTTTAAATATTCTATTAAAGTGACACTAATCAGTATGAAAAAAAATTCCGTCTCATTAGGAAGTTATGGTTTTGTCTTAAATCATTAAAAAATTTTACGCGATTTTCTCAAAAAAAAAACAAAAACAATTTTAAGTACTGAAGACGGCATTTTAGCATGAAAGTCTTCCTTCATGAAAAACAAAAACACACACACAAATGCTATTATTCAAACTATTCAGATTTCACCGGGAACTTAATTTTATATTTTTCCTTCCTGAGAAATTTGCTGTTAATTTTTTCGAGAACAAATTCTAAAAATGTGAAAATGGAAAAAGGTACAAATTAAATTGAAGTTCGTTAGCCATACTTGAGCTTAAGGAATCAATTATCATAGTTAAAGGATGGAATTGTGTTGTAGGCTGGCTCAGAATTAAAAGCTAAAAATGTTACACATCTTGGTCCACGTTCAAAATAGCCAAAAATCCGAAATATCCTAAAAAATTCTAAATGTCGAGATTTTGCCAAAGTAGCTAGCCAACTGACCTGATTCTTCTTATAGATGCTCAGATCTTAGCGAAAAAATCTGATCACCCAAGATTATCCTGGTAGATTACGTGCTTTGCTTGTTAGATGTCTCTATATTTAGATATATCCAAAGAGAAATATAGCACAAAAGTTTTCGAAGTCACAGAATATTTGGACTTTGAAGTTTTGCGTAGGTCGCTTTTATTTCAATACGTTTTGATGATTTTTCAAATTTTGACTACTCAGTTAATAAACACTTAGAATTTCGTGTGCATTTCACTGTAGGTAGTGACTTAAAAAGAACTATTTTGATAGAATATATTGCTTTTTCCTTGGGTAAATAATTCCTTTAATGGTAAAATAAGCCAAATACCTGTTAGTAAAACAACTCTAGAAACGATCAAGTGGTTTGGTGACTAATAGATTGATAGAATTAATGGCTCTGCATAGTTGCAAAAAGAGCAACGTGTCAACGGCTACTTTACCAATTTATCTCTATTCGATATATATATATATATATCGTACGTGACTCACCTATGACCAGATTAATGTGTTATGTTTTGACCTGTTGACCCGGCCAAAAATGCCATTCAAGGTAATGCACCGGAAGGAGGTGACACATTCTGGTGGCAGTTATGAGAGGAAATCACGTGTGCGGAAATTGGCTGATGAAATGGGACGAGGTAAAAAAGATCCCATTATACTCTCATAGACTGACGCACCGGAAGAGAGTGACCTCTGAACTTGATGACAGTTATTTCCGCTCGATGACGATCACTCAGGCCATTCCAAAGAAAGCGAAAGTGACACATCCCGGTCCCCAGATATCGGAAGTAGTCGTGGAGGCGTGTCCATATCAGCGCGTGGGAGTTTGAAGGTAATATAAGGCCGACGAGTTGAGTTCCGGTCAGTTGAGTTCAACGAGCCAGTGGAGACAGGTGAGTAGAGTTGAGGTGGTAGACGAGATGTAGTAAGGAAAGCCAGTGCTCCGGTTGAGCAACCATGGAGAACGAGAAAGACACAATGCTGACGGCCATAACTTCGGGGTCAAAATATTTCAGTAATGTTCGGTCTCCAGCTCTCTCTCACACGCAAACTTGGAACAACCCTTTCGAAACTTACAAATAAAGATGAGAGGTAAAATATTTTATAAAGAAGTCTTCCTGCGTCTTCCTTGCGTGCGTCGTTTATTCCTGCGACTTTATCATTGTGCGTCTGTTTGATTATTTATTGTGTCGTTATGATGTTGCATGAACATGTACATGTGTATATAAGCATATTTATTATGTGAGTATATAACAAATGAACTTACCCAAAGAGAATATTAATTAAGAACTAAGCTGGTTGAGCAGCAGCAGCAGCAGCTTTTGTCAGCACATTGCTTGTCTTTGTGAACGTTGAACCAAGGAGAACCCTCCTCAGAGACTTGTATAGATTCGTCTTGCACATCATATCTCCGTGTTGAGTTATTTATTTATTGACTCCTAAAAATCGGTAATATATATATATATGTGTGTGTGTGTGTGTGTGTTGTTCTATTACTGAAAACCCTCAAAATAATGTTTTTCATTGGGGTAATTTTTTTTGCATTAGATTGAATATAATGTCTCATTTTAGCGTATTTATTATCTCTCTCTGTTGGCAACCGTTGTCGAGGGTGACCAGAAGGCTCCCTTTTCAATAGCTACAACACCAAGGTGTAGGGGAGAGTGCTATTCATTTCCCTAGATTCCACTAATTTATCCTTCATATGTACCTCATATTGCTGAGTGTTAAGCAAGGAGGTATCAAGTACAATTCTTAAAGTTTTTGGTATGACGTGACCTGGGATTGAACTCAGGTCTTGCGGATCATTGGCGAACACTCTGCCCACTAGGCCAATGAGTCGGTTATTATAAGTTAAAACAATTTTGCCAATAGAAATATAATGATTAATATAACTTCCGTTGCATCGTAGAACATCATTACATCAGTGAAAAGTTTAGAGATGTTATGCTTGTAAAATTATGTAGGTTTTGATTGAAAAAGTTCAATCTCTTCTTTTGATGTCAAACTAAAACAAAAAATCCAGTAATTGGTTTGTTTGAGTCATTCAGTACATAGCACGGTCAGGTAATTTTTAGACAAACTTGTAACTATCGATGACAAGAGAAATCTTTATCATAACGTTAAACACCGTTGTCAGTGAATCAGTCGAGGAAACAGATCGGCTCAGGTGCACTTCATCTGGAGAAGATGGTTTTGAGTCTATGGTGGGATATTCAAGGAATTGTTCATGAGAAACAATCAAAAAATCACATCTAATCTCTACTGTAATCAACGCCGTCGCTTTAAAACTGTTGTACACAAAAATGTCACTCGGAAGATAACGGAAAGGGAGTCATCCAACAGCACGACAATACCTGTCCTCGCACAGCACAACTGTAAGAATCTCTTAGAGGTTGGTTGTTTATATTTTATAAATATCAACATTTACGTGGTATTTCATACTAAATCTTGATTTATATATATATATATATATATATATATATATATATGTGTGTGTGTGTGTGTGTATTGTCACCCGCAGGCAGATTGTTTCATTGTATCACAACTCATCAGTGTAGCTTGACACGCAGAGTACTTCAAGCTGGAATCGAAACGTGGCTGACATACACCAGTTGGATAACTTCCGCAATTTTATAGACAATATCAGCTTAAGCAAAGGGATTTTACATACATATACATTGTTAACATATACGCTTAACGGCTACTACAATCCCTAATTTATTCGAAGAGCTTTACATTACGAGCCATCACTCAATTGTTTGCATATAGTTAAATAGTTTAAAGTTTAGAAAACGGTTATGTATTTCTATATTCTTGCGTAGGTTGAATTCTAACTTTGACTATAACTCTGGGTCAGTGTAGATGTGGGATTAATAGCAATGACGGGACACTATTAATTCATCCAATCTCCAAAACTCAATACTCACTGTTTGATGCAGTTTCGAGTCAAAACCAGCACCCCTGTGGGTAAGGGTCTTCCTTCTGTGTAGAGATGCAGTCCGTGTATTCTACCGCCGACTGGGCATCTGTTAATGGAGTTCTGTTTGGAAAATTGCTTCATCTCCCATATTCCCTTTGCTCTTTCTAATTATTTCTTGATTACATAATTATTTAGATGGTCTTGGGTTGACACCAAAAAAAAAAAAAAAAAATGCAGGACACGAGTTGGTCGCATATTTTGCATCAAAACCTTGTAAATATTTCAAGAATGGCATATGTAATCTTATTGAAAGATGGTGTATATATATATATATATATATATATATTTTCTTATTTCATGGGTTTCAATTTGATATTTAGCTTCTGTGCTTCTAAAAAAAACTGAGATATTACCCTTACTCTCTTTCTCTCCTTTTTTTTCTATTTCCTTTACTAAATATTCTGTCTATGCAGAAATCAGGTTATTTCGTCAGTATTAATCATTTTGGTAGGATATGATGATTGAGATTTAGTTGAAATATATTAATTTACATAGACTCTGTCATCATGAGTAAACTCCTTCAAAGATCTGAGAGAAACATCAGAAAAATATTTTTTGTCATTGAATTCCATCATTTTTTTTCTTCATTTTTATTCCATTATCACTTCTATATTGCTTATAAAATATTATACCTTTAATTTAGATACTTTAATATAGTTTGCTACAGGAATTTTATTTTATGAAATCAGAATGTTGACCTAATTAAGAAATTTTTGCGTTTTATCTGTCATTAGCTTATTTACAGTTACAAAAAGCAACAAGAACAAAAAACAAACAAACAAACAAAAAACAAAGTGAATATTCTCTAAATATGATAATTCCATATGTTTTCAGAAAGGAGTATATTGGGTGCTTTCTACTTCTTTCTGTGTGTTAAATCAGTCTAACGGCTAGTCAACGGATTACAATCATATCTATGAAGGTCTTGGCATTAAGTTTTACTTAAATGAAAACACACACACACACACACACACATCTATCAATATATCTTTCAAACTATATATATATATATATATATATATATATATATATATACTCAGTTGTCGTTTACATTCTTGACTTTAAACGTCCTTCGGTTTTATCATTTGACAAATCACCGGATGAAAGAGCAGGAGTGTCATCGACAATAAATAGGATTCCTTTAGGTATATATATATATAAGAAAAATATAATCTCGTTGAGAACCTATTCCTTTGTATGATATTTATTTTCTAAGATAAAAAAGAACAAAATTGTTATATATATATATATATATTTATCCTTTTTGGCTTAAATGGACGCATGGTGGATCATCAATGCATTCATGTCGTTTTAATTATCTTTCTTCATCTCATGGATTTGATATGCTTTCTGCAACAGAAACAAGAGAATTAAAACTAAATCCACAACGTCGCTGATGTATCCATAAATGCAAAACATTCATTTTGAACATGTGCATTGTGAAATTGAGTGCTTAATGAGGATGTAAAAGCACGGAGCATTACAAGTTTTCAAAATTTAGGTAGATCAGGAGTGTGACGTATTTCTGTATATTGACTTCCGACCCAGCCGGGCTGTCAAAAAAGGAAATGCATCTGTGTAAATAACAGATTCATCCGGTTGAGGAATATAACCTTGACCGTGGACGGGTTGAATGAGTGCGATTTGTGACGCCCACACGAAGGTGGGCGCCGAACTATTATATAACTCGGTTCACAGGAAGTTCAATCAGTTGGAGATAATACGCTGGAATGAGAACCAAGTCCAAGAGAATCTGGGCCCCTAGGCCCCCGGTTGAGCAGCCCAGGATAACAGGAAAGAAACGCTATTTTGGCCGGAAGAGCAGGGGTTAATATGTTGTAGTTCTGTTCAGTCTCCAACTCCCTCTCACACACAACCCTTTCAAATAAAGTGAGAGGTATATTTTTCTAAAGAATTGTGTCGCTCGTCTTTATTGTGTCTTCGTTATGATTCTGCATGTATGCATATGTCTTTGTTTAGTTGGTCATGGCTATGCAACAGTATGATAACGGGGAACTAGAGACTTAAATCTACGAATTCAAGTTTTTCCTTATTTTGAAAGTTTGCTTGGTTTCATTTATTAAGTTTAGCTAAGATTGGCATAAAACCTCAAATTTATGACACACAGCCATAATCAAAATCCCTACAGACTGATAACCAATCAACCAAATTATTTTACCACTTAAAGCGCCTTGAAAACAGGACAGGGCTACTTGGATATGTAAAAGTTTGTCAAGAAACGAGTGCTTGCCCTATAAAGGAACAACTATTTAAAACTACTTTCTTTTCAGTTAAGTAATTGTTATCCAAGGTTTAAACTCGTTATACAAGTTGTCGTTATAATGATGCTACTGATTTGAGTCAGTGCACAATCACTGGGTTAGGATGGAAGAATTGTTTGATCACAGACGTAATAAATAGAACTGTATGTAGAGATTTTGTCGAGTCGGAAACAAAATTAGGACTTGAGCAAGATATAATTATTCATAAGTTGATTTCAATTTGGACCAAATAAATTTGACGAGTGGATTCGGTAGTCAGTTATAGCTTTCAAATCTTTTTCTTTATTCTTATTACAAAATCGTCGTAGTATTTGTCAAGAGAATTATATCTTAAGAAAGGAAGACGTATTGAAATTAGAAGAATTTGTTGTTCGTGACGATTATATCAATCATTGATGAATTAGTTCCTAACCACACTCAATCAACGAAGTGATTATAATAGTATTTTAATTATGAATTTCAACAGCTTTGTTTTGTTTTTATTCTGGAAAATTCACCAACTTCTAAAAATAAAATATTCGAATACAAAAATACCCCCGTTTTTTTTAGCCTTTACCCATTAGAGAGAAAATATTTCTAATCAATCTCTATGAAGTGCTATAATTCCCGAGAATGCGCTTTTACTAAAAATAGTGTTTAATATTAGCTAATATTTTACTGATCGTAGATGAGAGCTCTTTTGTTGAAAGTTACCATTAATTTATGTATTCAAATCTAGTTTCATTTAGGCATAGTTTATGAGGTTAAAATTCAATTAAAACCTGTTTCAATATACATGGGGCCAATGTGACTGCTAATAACTCTACTACTGATAATGTTGTGTTCTTTTTCGTTTCAGATTTGACAATAGTACACTATAACAACTATTAATTTTCGATTACAATGCCTTGGAAAATAGAGGAAAAATATTTTGTGTCACTATTTATTTGGATACAAAATCATTCAAAACTGTTTCAAAATAGATGCAACCCATTGATATGTTAATGATTTATTACCGAGACAAGAAACTCCGAAAATAGTATGTGCTTGAAGGTGATATAGTCACAATTTTTATAGAAAGCATTGATTAGATGTCTCTAGCTCAAAGGATGGATTTTTAACACCTGTTTGTCACAGTAAATCATTATCATATTAATGGGTTGCATTCTTTTGGAGACACCCTGTATTAAATCGTATTCATATTATTTATTTAATAACTTATAATAACACAGATTGACTGTTTCTAAAAGATTTTTAAAGAATTTTCTACGTTAAAGTATGCGATACAAATTTGAAATAACTTAATTACATCGTTTTAAGCTAAAGAAATGGGGGGGGCTTGTGAGCAAGTATATTCAGTAATATTACTCACGAATCACAAATTATGTAATTTCCAAAAGTAATCTTCTGTTATTTCGTATAATTTGGTTTCGTTTGATTTGGTTTGGTTTTATGGCATATCAACCACGTTAAGTTATTTAATGCCAAATCCTGTTTATACATATACATTGAATGCATAACTTAATTTGGTTGATTTTTACGGCATATCAAGCATTAAAGTTTATTTAATACTAAATTTTCTTTATCCATTAGATTTTTATGAGTTGTTAGCACATTTTGAAGATAATATTCTTAAACAAGCATGAGCTCTTTTTTGCACACAGTTAAATGATTTCATGTATTGCTAGATAAAAGTCACAATTTAAAATGAATCATTTGTTTGCACACATAGTTTGTTATATTTGACCAATTAATAGGATCCCCTCAGGTACTACCAAGCGTGTGTGAGGGGACCTGGGAACCATGGCAATGAAGGAGTAATCCACATTCTCCAAAGCACCAAGAGTTGAGCCTCACTATCAGACAGTTTAATGTAATATCCAAAATACGCGTTGGAAGAGTGCAGAGATGGAATCTTAGCCGATTGCATTGATTTCGTATTGTAACAATAAAAATCATTTTCAAAAAACTTTAAAATTCTAAAACCTCGTAAACTATTCATATGCAACATCTGTTTCTATTGATTATATGAACAAATTTCATTGAGATTTTTAAAAAGACAATTTTTTAGCTTACCTAATCGGTTAGTTCTGGAAAAAATTCACCGATTGATTGGCTGCAGAAGGGTAAGACTCCCCCAACTAGTATCCTGAATATGACACAAAATAATCTGATGATGAGTTTCCAGTAATACTGATGCTTTTGGAAATGCGAAGTACCCCTTCATTGCCATCTTTCCCAGATCTACTCTGGTCCAGATAAAAGCACCTGACAGTCCTATCTATGAATCAAATAGAATTAAACTACGTACTTATGATATACTGAATTATTTGAAATAGAACTGTTTTAACAATAAAACTGTGTAATTATGCTATACTGAATTATTTCAGATATAAGTGTTTATATGTATAAAATGGAGTTGGCAGTAATGACGTACAATATTTGATGTTCCACGAAACCAAATCAAATATTGTCCACTGCATCTTTCGCTCTCTTCCTCCAATATATATATATATATATATATATATATATATATATATATATATATAATTATAGGCAAGAAACGGAATATTAATTATTTATTGAATGCTTATTGTTTCTTTACCAGAAGACGTGTATAAAAATTAGTGGATTTTATAGATTTTCCATTGAAATTTCATGTGGTTTGTTAAGAACAAGAATGATGCTTTGGTTTTATTCTGTTATGATAAAAACAGATGTAGATATTCCTCTTCATGGTTCTCAGAATCTAAATTACGTCATTAAATTGAAACGTTTAGAACTGTTTAAATGACAACGTCAAACATTACGCGCCCGTTGTGTCTATTCTGCAGATCTTACGTGAAACTTTTCGGGTCAGCCGACTCTCTTCTCCATTAAGATGGCCGATGATCGTCCGAATCACGAAGCTGTGTTATGACCCACTTCTTTTCTTTCTCCATGGATTCAGGCTTTTAAGCGCGAGACATCGCATGCCAGGAAGAATAAAAAACAATGTAAAGTGTGCATAACTTAGTTTACTTTTTCTTCAGTACATGATAACCGTGTACATTGGAGAGTGTTTCAATGAAAGAAAAATTATGCATATGTGTGGAGAGATGCAGTCAGTATATTTTACAACCTCAGAAGACTGAAAACAGTGAGCAATGACATAGATAAGTAAAATTGACCACTGTAGTCGAGTCCTCCCTTTTCAATAACAACTACACCGAGTTGTAGAGGAGGGCGCAACTTCTTTCCCTGGATTGCTTCACTTTACCCTAGATAGGTACCTTATCTTGCTGAGTGTTAAGCAAGGAGGTATAAAGTACTATTTTAAAAGTCTTTTGGTATTACGTGACCTGGGATTGAACCCAGATCTCAAGGGCCATTTGTTAACACTCAACCACTTAGCCAATTGGCCGGTTATGACATATATACATATTGCATATGATGATTAATTCCATATAAATTTATTTGAGTACATAATGATAGATATAAATCTAGAGTGTGCATTAGACAAATGAATGCGAGCAAGAAAGAAGCGTTTATAATTGTGCAATATCCATATACGTGTGCATATAAAAACACGTGCATTAATATAGGTATGTTTATAGAAAGCTAAGAAAGAGAGACAATGCAGACGATTTTATATTCATAATTGATGATATGTACTCGTGTGTAAATATATTATGATCACAGTAAATTACAACGTACAAATCGATATGGCATATAAGTCGATCTTTAGTTTTTTTGCGCAAAGTTCTGTCTTAGACCTATACGTCAAGTATAGCTCTAAGACAGATCTATACCCGACGTATTGGTTAACCTTTAAGTTTTCAGTAGTTATACAGTGTCCGCGTCGTGTAGTTACTAATGTGCAGGCCTGTGACATTGTCGTGAACTTGTTAGAACTTCAGCTACGGCTAATATAATTCCGCTACTATTCTACAAGTCTTGCTATCATTGAGAAATAAAAAAAAAATTCAGAATCCTCTTATTATCAAACTGTTGAGTAGATTAGACTCAATATCAAAGAGAAAAGAAATAATTTTATGCTGGACCCCAAGCCACATTGGGCCGAAAGGGAATGAAAGAGCAGACTCAGCAGCTAAATCGGCCTTAGATCTGACACCCGATAAATCCAGGATCCCATATACTAACCTGAAACCAGCAATTAATAAATTTCTTCACACAAAATGGCAACAACAATGGAGCAATTACACCCATAATAAACCCTTCCAAATTCAGCCCCCTTTAAGAGAGTGGAGACCAGCATCGAGAAAATGTTATATCCCGATTGCAAATTGGTCATACAAGGCTTACTCCCTCTTTCATTTTGAAACAGGAACCACAACCACAGTGTTTAACCTGCCAGGCAACTTGCACGGTTAAACACATTCTTATAGAATGCAGAACTTTCGCTGTTATCAGAAAGTGATTTTTCAAAGTAAATAACTTAACCTATCTGTTCGAGAACGTCAAAATTGATGATATTCTGTCCTTTTTAAGAGAGACAGAGTTGTACCAAAAAATATGGCAACTTAAAACTGGTTAACCTTGTGCAAACAAATGAAATCCTGCTAATAGAAAATTCTACCTACCTTAATATTCGTTTCGTAATCTTTGGTGGAATATGTATGTATATATAGACAGAATTTGGCGTTGAATTACCTACAAAGGTTGATATGCCATAAAACCCAAACAACCAACCAATCTACGACAAGGATGGTGTCATCTGTAAATAGTCCAGAGAGGTTGATATGACATGAAACAAAAGATGCTAAAGTTGTTGAGAATATTTTTTTAAAATAACAGTGTGAAAATTATTTCTTTTTGGATAAGATAAATGAAACGAAAATTGTTAACAAATGAAAATTATAAGTTACATGAAACCATTTAATCGCATGCGAAAAATAGAACGATAAAAGAAACTTAACAACTGCAAACACGTAAAAACATTAGAAAGTCCAGAGAGAATCCATACCAAAAATAACAACTAGAATAGATTCTAGGCCTACTGAAAAAAAATTCGAAGATATCAGTCAATTATGATTAGTATTGCAGGTAATAAAGAATGAGAGTGGAAGAAAAAGCACATGGAAAGAAAAGCTAAAAGCTGCCAGCCAATAAGAAAGATTTCAGAAGTGGAAAGAATTGTTCAAGAATCTGTTCGGATACCCTCCTCAGATCACTGATAAATTATTAATTGGTATTTAGATATCTAATTTGGACAGTTTAAGGAAGAAAACCTTGCAAGAGTACAGAAAAATTAAAAAAGGAAAAGTTCTCGACAAAATGAATACTGATGTCTGGAAGACAAGAAGATTCGATATACATGCTTCTTCCATTTTGCAAAGCAGCGTGCAAACAAAATAACAGAGAAATAGCCAAATGGCAACACTCCACTTTTCTCAAAAGAAAAGCAAACTCGAAATCACTAAGAAATGCCCAAACTATAGCTGCTAAGGTTTATAATGTTCAATCTTTTAATCTCATGCGATCAGAAATCGAGAAAATTCACAAGAAAAAAATCATAACGACTTTAGGAGAAATCAATCCTCAACATTGTTGAATCTAACACTCCGTCAAATCATTGGAGAACAAGCAAAAGTTATTGAGGTAACAAAGTGGTTCGTATTGTTCTCCAAGACATTTGATTTCATACACAGATGTAAGATGGAGCAAATACAACTATAATATGATCTCTACAAAGTGTTTTAGCTATAATGATACTTTACAAAAACACGAAACCATTGTTTCGCTCATCTGATAGAGATACCAACTTCTTCAAAATTGTCGCTGGATTCTTGCAAGGAGATACATTAAAAACAAATTAATAAATAAATAAATAAGTTTCTAAACATATGTTTAGATTTTTCGATGATTTTTTATCTTAACAAATAAAGATTTGTTTTTTTGTTTTTTTTTTTAATTTCAAGTACAGACATAATTTTGGGGAATTTTAAAAATAATTCATAATTCTTTGATCTAAAAAATATCGAACATTATTTGAAACATTTTCTGCAAAAACAACTTTATCAATGAACGAATAAGATTTTTTTCTTGTATTATATTTTAAAATACTGTCCCGATGAAGAGTTTAACGTCTGCTTCATACGGCCTGATGATTGTTCGTTTAAAACAAAACAAATAACAAAACTTGCCGCTGGCACGTTATCGTATCTAAAAATTCACTTTCCGAATATTTTTTCATATATATATATAGCACTGTTGGCTGTAGAATATGCCGACTGCGTTTCTCCAGGGAGACAAGACCTTCCCCAACTAGTGTCCTGGATATTATACTAAACAATCTGATGTTGAGGCTTCAGTTCAGAATCTTTGAAAATTAAGATTACCATTTCGTTTATATCATGACCCGATTCACTTTAACGCAGATTGGTTGAACCTGTTAGAATTCGTCCATGGGTCAAATAGAACTAGTGTCCTGAATATGTCACAAATTGCATATGATGGTGAGGTTAAACTCCAGGAGTTTTGATGAATGGGGAGTCTTCCTTTATTGCGAACACTCGCAGATCCACAGTGATCCCGAGGGAAAGTAACTGTTATGTCCTATCTATGGGTCGAATAGAAATGTCCAACCATTTAACAGTGGGCAAATATATGACTGGTGGTTAATTGAATTTTCAGTATTATATTGTAATTCTTTAAATAATTTTACTGTGTCCAAATAAAAATATTAGTGTTAAATATCAGCAATTGAAATCCTTTAAATGTGTGAATCAATTTGAATTATGATAGTTAATTAGCAATACTGGAAACAATTTAACAGGGCTTCGACAAATGAGCTCGGTTTTTTTTTTAAATGTTAGCTCATATTATTCATTTGCAAGTCATATAAACTTAATATAAGCATAAAGAGGATTTGGCATTAAATAACTTGCAAATGTTAATATGCCATAAACCCTACGAACAAACAAACCTCTCTCTCTCTCTCTCATATATATGTGTGTGTGTGCGTGTCCAATTCATTATTGCTGAGATTAGGACCTCATTTTTATATGTGTTGGGCTTGTTGTTTTAATATCACTTCGTTGTTGCAATTGTATATGGTTTGTAATTATATTTCTTTTTACTCCATACAGTTTTTTCTTTTTCTTAATTTTTGTTAAGTTAGGGTCTTGATTTTCCGTTGTTTTCTCCACTTATTTTATGTTTTCTTTCTATTTTGATTTTCTTTCCTTTTTTTCTTTCTTTCTTGCTGCATTTGTCGTTGACGTTCCAATCTGGTCCACATCTTTGTTCAATGCAACTGCGTCTGCAAGAGGAATTGCGATTTGTCTTCTGATAATGGAGCGGGAAAACGGATTTATCGAACGTCAAACTTGATTACAGTGCGCATGCGTACACAACAACTAGAAACTAATTTGGGACGCCCGATTGTCAGATAAAAATCTTTGTGTATAAAACGAGTCTTTTTTTCCCTGATTTTTATTATTATTTCTGTTTCAATATTTCTAATATCTGAAAAAAGTTAATGTTCCTTTCATACTACTACTTCCATGCTATTTCCAAATGCAGTTTGAATATTTTTTGCGATTGCTACAAGAAAATCTGTCTTTTCCTTTTGCAGCAATTAACATTTCTTACTTATTTAATTTCTGTTACCGATGCCTGGGTTTTAAGATTTCTATATTTGACTTACAAATTACGACTGATTTTTCTTCAATCAAATTATTTACAATTATTTACTCTATATATTTTCGAGTTGTGTTTTATATATATATATATATATATATATATATATATATATATATATATATAAATAACAACTCAAAAATATATGGAGTGAATTACATATATATTAAGGTTTGTAAATAAGTTCCTGCTGCCATATTCGTTCATATTAAATACGAAGTTGTTAGCAGTAATTTGCATAGGTAATGATAATATAACGGTTAAAATAAATAAGGACTTACATTTTTTAAATTAAATTTAAAAAAAAATTATAACAGTTATATTTTCCTTGAGTGAATTAACTTCAACGATCTTATAAAATCTATTTGGTTTTGTTTAGCTTAGTTTTATGCCATATCAGCCATTGTTGGTTATTTAATGCCAAATCATGTGTTTACATACATATTAAATATATGATTTGTAAACATATTTTGTCGATACACACTAAAATTATCAAAATCTTCTATTTCTAACAAGACAATTTAACATAAGTAAAAGTATTACTATGTATCACTAACAATTCAATTAAACATCAGACATTTGTTTAAACACTGTTAAATGATTAATCATTTCATTTTCTAATCATTGAATTAAGCGCAAGTCATTTCTTTGCACTCAGTTTAAATGCCAAACAGAGAGAACCTTATCACGTGCTACTACTCCAGGACACAGTGGACCCGGAACCGGTGGTAATGAAGAGGATAATCCATATTCTTCAAAGCTACATCTTTAACTGTTATATATGTGTGTGTGTGTGTGTGAATGTAATTATATTAGTTCTCTAAAGATATGTACTTATTAAACCAAAAGGTTTGAGACGTATTTTCCCTATGTAATGGTCATATAGCTACTAGAGAAAATACAAGGATAATCAAATAAGTTTCCAGATTTTTTCGTATGGGCACTTTTATTGATAGTACACACATGAAACTCTAGTCCCCTTCGAAATAATCTCCTCCGGCTGCAATGCACTTGGTGTACCGTTCTAACAACTGCAAGGCCCCATGGAAGTCCTCTTGTGTGATTGTGTCAATGACCTTCATCCCAGCCTCTTTCATCTCCTCAATTCTCTCATTACGACAGCCTCTAAGCTTAGGGAATAACCAAAAGTCACAGGGAGCAAGGTCTGGACTATAGGGTGGGTGGGGAACTATCTTGATGCCCATCTTGGTCAAATAGTCTGTGACAAGGATGGAGTTGTGGACTGGTGTATTGTCCTGGTGGAAATGCCACTGAACACACTTAGAACCTCAACATAGTAACCCTAACCCTTTGGCCAATCAACTCTGTTGTATTGACTTCCTTAATCCTCCCACACCTCTCATCATCCCTCACAGACTCCCTACCTTGCTTGAATCTCTTATGCCACTCAAAAAATGATGCTCGATTCATGCAAGATGTTCGAAAAGCATTCTGAAGCATTCCATATGTTTCTCTGGCATTTTTGTCCAAGTTTGAAACAGATTTTAATTGGATATCGTTCTTCTAAATGTCCTTACGTCCAGATTGCATTTTTGAAATTCAGCAGCTGTGACAATCAGACTTTAGTAGGGTGTATTCCAATTGCTGCTGTAGCTGTTCATTTAAAGCTGAAATCAGAGAAATTATTCAGTCATCTCATAAGATGTATAGCAATAACATACTGAATCATCAAGAATCTACAACAATTTAAAATTCCCGTACAAAAAAAGTCTGGAAACTTATTGAAGGCACCACCTATTACAAAAAACTGTTTAAAGCAAACCTTTTTTTTTGTGGAATCACTAAGAAGGTCTTAGAGAAATTTACTTTGCAAAGGAAATGATATCTGTTAATAATCTTTGAGCGCAGAACATAACCCTTTATGTCATAGGAAATGGAATCGGACTGCAGCGTTCAAATTCTGGCGAAGTCTATTTGCTTTTCTCTTCATCATCATCATCATATCGCGCTGGTAGCACAGATATCCCTGACCCTCTCTCGCCACTCCTCCCTATCGTTCATCGCCCTAGGTAGGTCTTCCGGACAGCATCCCGTATCCTCACATAGCTGCTGAATGTATGTTCGTGCTGGTCGTCCTGCTTTTGCACGGCCATGTGTGGGGGTCCCTAAGAGTACATCTCTTATGAGTTCGTCCCTGCTTCTCCAGCAGTGTCCTGCATGTCTGGTTCGTCTAACTTGAATAGTTTTCGTGATAGGGGGCAGGTGGCCGTACAGTTGGTGTCTTGTGGGGTCTTGCCGCCAGGACTTGTTCAAGATTGCTCGCAGCTTTCTTGTGCAATTGCCGTCTAGCTTCTTCTCCAGACGTTTTGTTAGCGTCCATGTAGTGCAGCCATAAATCAGTATCGATGTGACCGCTGCCTGGAAGAAACTGCGTTTCATTTTATCGGTTAGGTCTGATTTCCATATAATCGATAGCCTATTGATAGCTATCCATGCTTTCGTTAACCTGGTTTCGATGTCCTTTTTGGTTGATTCGACGCTGCTTCCTAGGTATGTGAATTTGTCAACTAGTTTAAGAGGGGTTCCTTCTAGAGTGGAGATGTCCCCCGTTTGATTATAGCACATATATTCCGTTTTGTGTGCTTTAACATAGAGGCCTATGCTTGTTGCTGCTCGTTCCAAACTATGCAGTAGTGTTTTGGCTTGGTCAGGTGTATTTGCCAGTATCGCTATGTCATCGGCGTAGTCGGCGTCGGTAATTGTTGTTGCGGGGTATCTTCTGCTTCTTTTCTTCGTCAGTTCGAAGCCATTCTCTCTGATTTTGTCAATCGATGTTCTAAGTACGTAGTCTAGACAAATGATAAAGAGGTACGGAGCCAGCGTGTCCCCTTGTAGTACTCCTGCTACAATGTCGAAGTATTCTGTGTCTCCATCTGGTGATCGTACTTTTACTTTAGTGTTTCTATAGAGAATCGTTATTGCCGCTACGGTTTCTTTAGGTATGCCGTACGCTAGTAGGATTTGTTCCATCTTTCCTCTGTGAATGGAATCGAAAGCCTTGGTAAAGTCAACAAAAATTAATGTCGCTTGTAGTTTTTTTGCCCGTACACCTTCAAGGATTCTACGGATGGTTAATATTTGTGAGGTCGTGGATCTATTTCTTCGGAAGCCATTTTGGGTTTTTTTAAGTATGTTGTCGATATCGGGTTCTATCTCTTATAAATCCTCCAATTTCCTCTTGCCAACTCGGTATAAATACTTGGGCACACTGGACACTTTAGTTAGTTATGTAATCAGTGAGACTGAAAAAAATCTCTGAATTCAAATTGGTCATACACTGCTTAAAAAGTGAACTTGTTTTACATCTTGTTCATAGAAAAGTGGCTTAGTAAATAGAAACTAGTTTAATAACTCTTCTTAGAAGAAACGTGCTTTTATCATTCAAATCGCTTGATTGGTTCTGAATAACATTTCAAAATGAATTGTTATATATTAAAGAGTTTATATTTAGGCATCGAAGTCTTATTAATGCAAATTTTATTAAAGACATTGGAACATACTTGGCTTATTATTTTTAATTGTAATTTTTCAAGTCTCCCAATACAAGGAAAATTACAATCAAAAGCAATAAACAAACAGTGACCCATAGTCTTGAATAAAACGTGCATTAATATATGTTGGAATTATGCCTTCTTAGTACCAAAGCTGGAATATGTTTAGACACTAGACCATAAATTTCCCCAGGTCATATATGCTTTAGTTATCTCTGATTGACCGATCTCCTGCTGCTACCGACGGGGAAACATATAAATACTTGCTAAAAACGTATTGACGGTGAGTACTAATTAAAGCCTCCCTCCATTCAATCAATATATATATATATATATACATATATACATGTGTGTGTGTGTGTGGCAAGAAATTTTAAATTCAGAACAAAAACATTACAAAATATATGGATTTTATATTGATTGTATGAAGGTATAGCGTATTCTATTTGAGACATATTCATTACAAACTTTTATTCCCTGCAAAAAGTACGGTCACTCAAACTGATGTCTGATATATTTCTTTTCTTTACAATTTACGTCTTCCGCAAAAAATTTAAGCTAAAGTATTTCGGGCAACACAGGGAACCTCTCAGCAAAGGGATGAGACCCAACCTACGAGTGTCTTCGATATAGCAGCAAACAATCTAATGGTGAGGTTCCAGTAATTCTGGATCTTTGGGGAATTCAGAGTACCCCCCTCATTGCCATCGCTCCCAGGTCCACTCTGGCCCCGGAGTGGTAGAACCTGTTAGGGTCCTATCTATAGGTAAAATGAATTAAACTGTGTATTTATGCAAAACTGAAATATTTGAAATAGAACTTTTTTTGACATTTAAACTGCGTGTAAACGAAAACTGAATTGTTCAAAACAGCAGTGTTTGACTAAACTGAATAGCTTGATATAGAAATGGTTTTGATAATTCAACTATGTAATGATGCTAAAATAAATTGTTTGAAAGAGAACTGTTTATTTGCGTAAAATGGATTAAGCATTTAATAACATACAAAGGTTGATATGCTATAAACACAAAAAAACAAGCAAACAAGATTGAACCATTAGTTTTGGATCCCATCAATAAAACGCTTATAAAGCAGCAACATATATATATATATATATATATAGAGAGAGAGAGAGAGAAGAGGTGTAGGTATGCTTATAGGACTACGGACTCTAAAATCACTATATAGCATCGAGAAAATACAACCGAAGATGATGGTAGCCATGTTTAACGGAAACTTCAGCGCAACAATCATTTACCACAGCCCTACCAATGTTAGTGAAGAAACTTATCTCATCGCCTACTATAACGAGCTATCCTCCATCGTTCGTAGCATCCTGAAGCACAACTTTCTCGTCATCAGTAGAGTCATGAATGTCCACATTGGTTAATTAGCAAACCATAAATTCAGCTTACACAACTCGTCAAACAGAAATGGGTAATTTCTAAAAGATTCCACGATAAAAAAAATAGATTAACATGCCTCAACACAAAATTTCAGAAAAGAAAGGGACCTACACCTATGTAAATAATACTAAAGCACAGATAGACTACACCTTTCTGGATAAGAAATGGAATAATAGCGCATTGAATTTCGAGGCATAATCTTTTTTCGAGGGTGTGTCGTCCGATCACTGAATTGTCACGGCAAAGATATGACTGGGTCTACGAGATAAGTATACATTAACACAAAGAAACACCTCCGAATGACGAATGTGAGAACTTAGTTAATGCCCTCTTAAGTAGAATGCATATGATCTAAACAAAGAGCTAAACCTAGACTTCCATGGAAGACGTGAGCAGTTAGAAAACAGACGCAGAATCTGCTTCCAAATGCAATTAGAGGAACCCAACCAATATCAATGCTCAGAAACTTAAGAAAAGAAATAATGAATTAACTAACATATAACTAAAGGAACAAACAGATTACCCACAAAATCAGATCAATGATATTAGAGATTCTGTTGAAGATAGACAATCTAGGATAGTGTTATGGGACAATTACCTATCCATTGATGGACTCTTCCAAATCTTACATTAATCGAGAGCCAAGCATTCTCGTCGTTAGGATGAATGGTCAGCCGGTCGTATAGACTGGATATTCGACTGACTAGTAAGCCTAGCTAACGCCACTACTTTTCTCTGTATCTTTTTACTTTAATATATCCTTAAACTTATACCGTGTGCCGAGTTGTATTTTCGTGGTTCCAAATAGGGTCCACATCAGATAGCATGGCAGACGATAAAAGAAATGAGCAGATGGAAGTTTAATGCAAAAGCTAAACTGAGAGACGCCAGCCAAGAAGAACGTATACACCTAAGCGAAACAACATTTCGAAAATTCACTCAGAAAACCTCCAAAGGTTATGCATGAACCAATCGAGAGAATTATTAGTAACCAACTTGACATCAAACTTGGATAGTTAAACCAAGAAGAACTCGACTCAGAACTAAAAAAATTAAAAATAGGAAAGCAGGGCTTGATGAATAGCCCCAGAAGAATGGACCTGGGAATTCGACGACATACTGCTCCGACGTTGTAATGCCATATATAACCAAAACACAATAGACAGAAGAACAAAGGAATGCATCCTCCCTTTCCCTAAGAAGGGTGACCTGGGAATAGGAAGAACTACCGAGCTATAACTCTTATATCCATAGGGGCCAAGACATAATCAAAATTGAGAAGATACTTAGGAAGAACCAAAATGGGTTTCTTGGAAATCGATCCATGACATCACAAATTTTAACAATCCGTCGAATTCCAGAAGTTGTTCGTGCAAAAAACCCTATTGCTACAATATCATTCGTTGAATTATCTATGGCGTTGACTCTATGCACAGAGGGAAGATGGAGCAAATTCCTCTCGCCTACGGCCTCCCCAGAGAAACCATAGCAGCCATAATGATGTTATATAAAAACACGAAAGCAAAAATCTACTCCCTGGATGGAGACACAGACTACTTCGACAATGTAACAAGTGTGCCACAAGGAGACAAATTAGCACCATACCTGTTCCTTATCTGCCTAGACTACGTACTTAGAACGTCTATAGATTAAATGAAAGAAGACGGTTTCAAGCTGGCAAAGGAAAGAAGCAGAACATACCCCACACAAACAACTACTAACGCGGACTACCCCGCCCAAGCCGAATTCCTGCTACATAGTCTGGAACGAGCAGCTGCTGGCATTGGCCTCCATGTCAATGCAGACAAGACGGAATACATGTTATTTAATCAAAGAGGTGACACCTCCACACGAAAGAATGGTCTTTTGAAACAGATAGACAAGTTCTCCTACCTCGGAAGCAGAGTCTCCCCAACCGAAAATGACATCAACACGGAACTAACAAACGCATGGATAGCTATCGATAAGCTATCTGCCAAATAGAAGTCAGACCTTACCGATTTCGCAGTTTTTTCGATGCAGCGGTTGTGTCGATTCTGCTATATGAATGCACTACATGGATGCTAACTAAACGTAAGGAGAAAAAAGCTTGTCGGCAATTACACAAGAATGCTGTCAGCAATTTGAACGAGTCCTGGAGGCAACGCCTCACAAAACAGCAGCTGTACGGCCACCTACCACCCATATCGAAAACTATCAAAGTTAGACGAACCTGACATGCGGGACGCTACTGGAGAGGTAAGGACGAACTCATCAGCGATATACTTAAGTGAACCCCTTCGTATGGACGAACAAAGGCAGGATGACCAGCTAGAACCTATATACAACAGCTCAGTGTCCATAAAGGATATAGCATTGAACACCTCACGGGAGCGATGGGTGATAGAGACGGGTGGCGGGAGAGGGTCTGGGACATCCGTGCTGGCAGTGCGACATGATATATATATATATATATTCACTAAACGGTAGATATCACCTTATATATATATATATATATATATATAAGCTGATATCTACCGTTTAGTGAAATGAACGATGAACTTTGAAAAATTGAGCAGAGCGATAAGTATATTCATTATAGTAGTGAAGACTCTTTGATTGAGATGATAACAGTGAAATAATTAGCGGGTGAATCAACATTATGTAGTGGCTAACTTTCTGGACTCTGACGTCGTATAAGTGAGTTCTAACCCCACTTACGTTAAGATGTTACGTTTCGGGCTATTACATTTGAAAGAAAATATGAACTTCCTTTTTACCCCAAGTTATAGATGAAATTGAGCCACTAGTGTTCTTCCACAGGAATGGGTTTGGCAATGCATGACCCACGAAGTTTGATATGCCTTTAAAAAGAGAAATAGAAACGGAAAGCGGAATCCTGTGGCAAGCATTCTTAAAAATCGGAGGCCGTTATAGCGAAGCGGTTCTCTTAAAAAAAAGAGAAAAAAAACGGATGCGAGGACCTAAGTGGAAAACCTTGGCGGAGCTGATGGAGTTTCACTTCCCGTAATGCTAATAACTTTTCATAACCGATGTGTGAGTAAATAATAAAGCAATCAGTGTACCTCAGCATTGAAGACTCGGAATTCTGACCATATGTAAGAATGCTATAAATTGACTTTGTGTCACATGCTACTCGTGACAGAAGTGATGGATAAATACATTCATTTTTCAAACACTTTTCTTTAAGCTTGCTTATTTAGAATATAGAGCTCAGCATTCATGGACCAGGTTGTTTGAATTTACTGCTACACATGAGAAAGGTATCAATCTAAGTATTTTCTTCTTTTCCTGCAGCTACGAATAAATAATATGCTGATTCAGCTCATTCACAACATGGGAGCAACCATTGTAACATTCTATTGTCAAGTCAAACTCGTGGGTTACACCTTTCGTCTATATAATACGTCCTGAAATAAAATTAACATTTTACAATATCTGATAATTACAATTCACTCAAATTTAAATTCAATAAGCTGCTTAATTAATTTCAGATCTCTGTCAAGCTGGTTTCACGTTGCTATATAGAAGAATTTCAGAATATAAAATTGCAAGAAAAAGCAATATTTTTTATTGATGACATATTTAAACAAATTAATAGCCGTCTCTGAATTTGTCCATTGTTTTGTTTTTTTTCCAAGTAATTTGTTCTTTAGTGAGGTTGATCAGTCTGCTGTTTGGATTTAATTGGATATACGCTAACTAAACGGCTGAAGAAGAAGCTAGTCGGCAATTACACAAGAATGTTGCGAGCAATATTGAACAAGTTTTGGCGGCAACACCCCACAAGACACCAACTATACGGCCACTTGCCTCCCATCACGAAAACTATACAAGTTAGACGGACCAGACACGCAGGACACTGCTTGAGAAGCAAGGATGAACTCATCAGTGATGTACTCCTATGGACCCCCACATATGGCCGAGCAAAAGCAGGACTACCAGCTCGAACATACATACAGCAGCTATGTGAGGATACGGGATGTAGCCCAGAAGACCTGCCAAAAGCGATGAATGATAGGGAGAAGTCGAGAGAGAGGGTCGGGGATATCCGTGTTAGCGGCACGACATGATGATGATATATACATATATATATGAAAGTAAATATTGGTAAAATCCGACAGTATGAAGGTATCAGAAAAACATAATCAAAATAGGTGAATATATTATAATGTAAAGTCGACGTTAACGTTTCGGTTTCAGTAACCATCATCAGGACTTGGATATCAAAATAGTTCACGAAGCGATTGATGCTTGCTGAGATGGTTACTGAAACCGAAACATTAACGTCGACTTTACATCATAATGTATTCACCTATTTGGATTATGTTTTTTTTTTCTGCTACCTTCATATATATATATATATATATATATATATATATATATATATATTTCAGTCTATATTTAACTTACTGAAGCCTTGGTAACCTGATCAGTATTTTTATGATTCTCATTTTTTGGGGGGCGAGCCTTTTTTGGTCGGTCCTATGGATTCTTTTAATGTGTAGTCATTATTTGTCAAAATATGTTCGAGTGAATGTAATTATACATGTTTAAATACAGTTCTGTACATTTACAAATTCAAATTCCATTATCTATCAGTCGGTGTCCAGAAAGGACTCAATAATCTCCAAACACAATTTATATATATATAGATATAATATTTTTTTTTTATACAAACTGGCTCACTGCCAAAATCAAGGTTTCTAAGTATTGTCTACCATATAGACCATACGTGGATTTTCTAAATTATATCTATTGACGAGGTGGGGCGGAACAAATTATGCAAACCTAACAAGAATAATCATCATCATCATCATGTTGCGACGTCAGCACGGAAATCCCTGAACCTCTCTCGCCATTTCTCCCTATAGTTCATTGCTTCGGGCAGGTTTTCAGGGCTACATCCCGTATCATCACATAGCTGCTGTTTGTATGTTCGAGCTGGTCATCCTGGTTTTGCTCGGCCATATGCGGAGATCCATAGGAGTACATCACTTATGAGCTCGTCCTCGCTTCTCCAGCAGTGTCCTGCATGTCTGTTTCATCTAACTAGGACAGTTTTCGTGATGAGAGGCAGGTGGCCGTATAGTTGGTGCTTTGTTGGGTGTTGTTCAATATTGCTCAAAACAAGAATAATACTTTTGTATAATTACTTTTTAATTATTATCCACTCTTACTAAATCCAAATCTACTTTTGGTTTTCAACGCCAATTTTATTTATTCTCAATTAATGAACCTAATTCTGTTCAAACTGGATTTATTGTATCTAAGAAACGTTTTCTCTTACTGCTTCATGTACTCTTTTTCTTTTAAACTTAAATAAGAACAGATGAATTCGTATGCAAAAAGAAAAAAAACCTGAGACTAGTCCCAACGGGAAGAATTTATGAGTCTTAACTTAACACAATTGCAGTATTGTAATGATCACATCTATGTAAAAAAAAAATAATTGTTCAATCATTTACTAAGTGTAACATACCCATGATACGGATATGTGAAATAGACATAGAATGTTCATACCACACATAGGTAGATAACATAGGAATCCCGAAACACAAAAAAAACTTATGAATTCTTAGTTCAGGCACTAAACTCTTTATTATCTTTAAAAGTTAAAAAGGTTTTTCGACATAAGGAGGGAGATACACGATCTTTCTATGCTGACTTTTCTATCTGCCCCAAACTACGTGCGGCGCCTGCCGAGCTCCGAAAATCAACCTTCTTCTTCGGAGACAAAAACTCAACTAACTGACTTTTCTCAAATCTCAAAATCCTCAGCCCACGCTTCTGGTGCATGACGTCATTCACACCTCCTGGTCTCATTTCCAATCTGTTTTTTTTTATTTTGACAACTGTTAATGACACATCCGACCCGCGCGCGCCTAGTCACCTGAGCTCATGTTGCACCTAACTAACCCATCGGCTAAGCGAAAGGTTTTCAGCCTAATTAAAACGAAAGGCAAGATATATAAAACGAAATCGCTCGGCCATTATATTACATAGGGACTATTATTATTAGTTACTTGAAACTAAACAATTGTGTGCATTTATATGTAATTGATAAAAAAATACTTGATTTCGCATGATTACGTACAAAAATTTCTTACGATTCAACTGTGGAAAAAATGTAAATATGAACATGCATTCAACGCAATGTTTATCGTCGAAGAAAATAGTCACAATAAGACGAGTTCTAATCCTGGACGAGGCTGACTGCATTTCTCGTAGCACTGATAACTTGGGAAAAGTAAGAATCAAATATATCTCCCTCCAACTATGGTAAATATTAGGGGAGACTGGTTTACTTAGCATTTATTAGGCAACCACTCTACGAGAATGAAACTCGTTATTCAGACCCGTTAAACTCCACATAAATATAGACATTGAGTCATATGCTGCCCGCGCGGAGGTTTTGGTAAATATATACACTGAACGCAAAACCGAAACTGTTATCATAAAATAACTCTAGATATATGTATATGTATCAAGAATTATTCAGTCAACTTAACACATTGCCTGAATGAAAACTGGACACGTGAAAGAACATGATACGAAACGTAAAATGCCGCGTGAATTTCGCGATTTTTTATTCGAATATTTCATTTTTACATTCAATAGCTTTCTGTTTCACATTTGTTTTCAATTGATTTACGATAGTGTGTTGTCATTTTAGAATGTACTGAGCATGATTTTTAACGGCATGGAGTGGTGAGGTTGTATCATTGGATCTCTTCGGAATGTGCAGTACCTCTTTAATGCTATATCCCTCGAGTTTGCTCTGATACGGAGCGGAAGTAACTGTTACCGTCAATTATATCAGGTCAAATATATACATATTTAAAAATCATTCGCATTTAATTATAAAAGAAAAGTAAAGTTGGTATCTGTAGTTCCCTTATATTAGCTACTATAACAAGATGCCGAGTCGGGTGCTACTACTTACCCTGTGTTGCTCTTCTTAGCCCTTGATACATACCTTATAATGCTGAGTGTTAAGCAAGACGATATAAAGTACCATTTTTGAGTCTTAGGTAAGACTCGACCTAAGATTGAGCACCAGTTTCCCGGGCGAACACTCTACCCACTAGGCAAAAAAAGCACACTTGTGCTAAACAAAATCTTTAAATATGAATACAATTCCCAAACCTCTTACCAATAAACGTAAATGTTTGACATGCCGATAAAATCAATGAATCAGAATCATAATCGTCTTATTTTAGATATGTATTTTGGAAAGTATTCAAATGGTTTATTAACTGTTTTTCTTATAATTTTTTTTTTTTTACTTTAACTTACTTCAAGTCCTTCCTAATTTAGTTTCTTTCTAAGCTTCCTATTGATTTCTCTGTTTGTTCTTGTTAGCGTTTTTCTCGTTCGTTTCTTTTATATGATTTCAATAATTGAAAGTTGACTTTCTTTTCTTACTGAGACTTTAAAACTTTTTTGTTATATATTTGAGCAAAGTTTTTGTGTTACTGCGTCATGTTTTTTTTCCCTTTGAACCTAATTCTATTCTTTGCTTTTTTTTTTTTTTTTTTTTTTTTTTTTTTTTTCGCGTACTTTTTCCTATTTTTCTTTAGTTTGCACACCCAACAAAAGATAAATATCTGAAAGATTGATTCAGGATTTAGATTGACCACACATAAGAGGGAAAAACAGATGCTGACTTCGTCTGTTCGACCTTCTCATAAAGTAACGAGCGATATCGAAATTTCTTATCGGGTTCACGCCATCTATAGTTAATCGAATTGTGGCCCGAATTTAGGGAGTCAATATTCGGAATAGAGACGAATGTGTCGGCAAAGAAGATGTCCGCTTAGTAACGAAGAGAAAGCAATTAATATGTGTTTTTTCTTCTTCTTTTAAGCGACCTAGGCATAGAAAACAAATCATTTACTGTTATGAAATGTTATATTGAAACAAATGAATATTGGATAGCCAGTATTATTTCATGGTTATTAAGGTAAACATGACAGAAACCAATTTTATATAACTTTGTCGGTAGGTCTTAGATTACGTCAAATACATCCCCCTGAAGTGTAGGAAGATCCCAAAACTGACCAATATCCGGTCAAAATTCCAGGTTTAGAACTCAAGGAAAATAGGAGCATCCCTTCTTTGTCATAACTTCCTCGTTAACTCTTATCTAAAGTGGCAGTACTTTTTAGGGTTTAATCTCGTGACTAGATAAAAACCCTTCTTTCATTTACAAAAGTTTATCATAATTAGTTTTGCCCAGTCGGCTGGGACTGCAGAAAATACCGACTGCTTCTCAGCAGAAGGGTACGACCCCTCAAACGAGTGTTCTAGATTTAACATTAAACAATCTGATGGTGAGGAACCAGTAAAGCTGAGGCTTTGGGGAATTCAGAGCAACCCTTCATTGCCATTATTCCAAGGTTCACTCTGGGCTGGAGTGGTAGCGCCTGATAGGGCCCTATCTATGAGATAAATAGAACTAAACTGCTTACTTATGCTAAACTGAATTGTTTGAATTAGAACTGCTTGACTAAACTGAATAGCTTGGAATAGAAATGTTTTAAACAATTGAAATGTGTACTTATATTTAAACTGCGTACTTGTGCTAAACTAATTAGTTTGAAATGGAACTGTTTTTGACATTGAAACTGTACTTACGCTAAACGGAATTATTTAATATAGAACTCTTTTGACATTTAACTGTGTGTAAACCAAATCTTAATTATGCTAAACTGAATTTGCTGAATTCGAAATGTATGAATAAACTGAATAGCTTGAAATAGAAATGTTTTAGACAATTAAATTAGGTACTCATGCTAAACTGAATTGTTAGATGAAGAGCTGATTATTTCTATAAAAATAGATTTGGCATTGAATAACATTGGTATCAAATATTAGTGAGCAAAGGAAGAAAAACTCTTCTGAAAATATTCTGAAAAACATAAATATGAAAGTACAAAGAACAAGATTCCCTAACGTTTAGGGATAAAGTATCCCTAGATTGATAAAAATGCTATTAGAATTTAACAGTATATATATATATATATATATATATATATATATAGGAGAAACGGTAAACGTTTTCATTATCATTTATCTATGCAACTGTTATTTTGTTAATTCACCTTTAGTTTGATTAGATACATTGGTTGATATTAGATAGATTGATAAGATATATGTTTGCCTTCGTAAGAAATGGATGCCGAAACCTGACTTCAATTTCTGGCCGAGCCAGCATTTCACATATCACTTGTAAAAGCTCGAAATCTAACCGTTTCCATCCATCTATACGGAAATGGGAGGACACACGAAGATCTTTATCCTTGGTATATCAAGCGGTCTGGGAGATGGAACACTCCGAATGCAAACCTGTTATAATCCACATAAAAATTGATCTTGCTGGCGCGGAGGGGTTAGGTAATTATCTGCATCTGTGTGTGTGATTGTGTGCACGTTTGTGTGTGTTCTACATGTTACAGCAGAAATAACTACCTCATTTTAAACTTATAATATAATTGCGGATCGTAATTAATTATATTATTTAATCATTTTATTTTTAATGATAGATTATGAGTTAGTAAAAAAACTTTCAGTTGAAGTGTAAATCGCAAAGATCAGACATATTCACGTGTCGCAACGAATAGCAAGGTATCAAATTGACAGGTTGTTTTGAAATCTGTTGTTGACAGGATGCTGAAGATAAACAATTCATCAGCTGAATTATGACATACGGTTTCAGAGATTAAGTAGTTAAAAAGTTACAATCAGAAGAATATATAAAATGGTTGATTTAGCGGTAAGTTTTTGAAAGTCGATGAGAGTCGGAGAGTCGCAGTCGGAGTTGGTGGATGAATTTGCGTCAGTCATTTTCATTTCTAGTTCTCTCGGACCTTTTGTGGGCAAGACTTTGTCGGAGAAGAAGAAATGGATTCGATGTTCTGTTCTGTCTTCCTCTAATGGAACTGTTTTTCTAAGTAACTACTCATATCTCCCAATCTATCCCTCTCTCTCGTTTCGTTGACGGCTGCTGGGTAATGCTGCAATAGCGGTGATAAATCATCGTATCTAAACACCATGGGTCTGTAGATTACAATCATCATTTTGGTTCCGAGTGTAACACCTTTATTCATATTTAGTCCCGTTGTATTACAAACTGTTACCTGTGTAATACATAAGAACTTAGGAAAATGGGAATGGTACCTCCATGTAGGTAATCTCTTTTTTCCAGATACGATCAGTCAGGTCATAACTTGAACTAGTGGCTACCCTTTGTTTGAATCTGAGACTTGTTTTAAGGATGGTGAATCATTAATTGCCACAAAAACAGTTTTTCCGGTTCATTTAATGTTACATCGGAATGATCCTGTTCAGCATAGAAAAACTATAATGATCAAGAAATAAATTTCTACTCATTCAAGCTATGATAACTAATTGTTTGCCCAGTCGGCTGGGGCTGTAGAATACACAGACTGCATCACTGCAGACGGGTAATACCCCCTCCCCAACGAGTGTCCGGTGTATAACACTAAAAAATCTGATGGTGATGTTCCAGTAATGCTGAATCTTCGGGGAATGCGGAGCAACCCTTTGTTGTTATTGCTCCCTGGTCCACTCTGGCCCAGAGTGGTAGCACCTTATAGGGTCCTACCTCTGGGTTAAATAGAACTAAACCGAGTTCTCTAGAGTTGTCTGTTTTTTTCATTTAAACTGCGTATTTATGACAAACTGTATTGTTTAAAATAGAACTCTTTTGACATTTAAACTGTGTTCCTATGCTAAATTGAATTGTTTGAAATGGAATTGTTTTTATATGTTAAACTAAATTGTTTGAAATAGAATTGTTTAGTTGTATAAAAATATATTTGACATTAAATGACCTGCAAAGTTTGATATGCCACAAAAACCCCAACAAAAGAAAGTAATTTTATGGGGAAAATGATAAGACATTAGTTATTTGAAGTTACCAATAGCATTTTTCTATGTTCCTTGTACCCTATTTGTGGGAAGTATATATGCCACGTGTGGTATATAATATAGCATTATCATCTAATTTTTCTGATAGTTGGAGTTCCTGGGCCTCTCCCTCTCCATCTATCCCAATAGTTTAGATTGCATCCGGTTTCTTCATAGAGCTGATATAAGTCGTTTCTAGTCGACCAGCAGTTGTATGTCTATGAATATGAGTGCAAAGGACATCACCTATGAGTTCTTCCTTCCTTTCCATCAAGTCTTGCTTGTCTTACTTGGATTGTTTCCAAGGCAGGAAGCAGGTTACCGTACAGCTGCTTTTTTGTTGGGTGCAACTTCCAGAAATTATTCAAAACAGCACATAGCAGTTTTCTTTAGAACCCATCTAGTTATTTCTTGAAGAATTTTGTTAGAGTCAAAGTGGTGCTACCTGAAAATAATACTGTCACGGCTTCAGTTTAAAAGAAATTTCTTTTTTTTTTTCATCAAAGACATCAGAGTGCTGTATGATCGACAACCTTTAAGTAGCAGTCCTTATTTTCAAAATGCGTAAGTTGACATAATTTTCAGGAGGTGAGATGTTGCTGCCGAAGTATATGAACTGGTCAACTAATTTTAGAGGCTTGAATCTTAAAGTGAAAATGTCTGTCTGTCTGTCTCTGTCTCTCTCTCTATATATATATAAATGCATTTGTGTGTTTACTTAATATATGTAGGGGTTGATCAGATTGGCTAAACCTTTTACAAATATTCCTTTTTCCCATTACAGATTATTGATTAAGTCGTTATTCTGAATACTAATTTTATTGTATAGTAACCTTCGCCTCGAGTATTAACAATGCAAAAGATTGAAGCATGTAATAATTGTATAATCTATTTATCTATATGTGAGAAGCTATCCCTGCATGAACACGCATTAATTCTGTAAAAATATTTGTATGTAAGTGTATTTCGGAGCTGAAAGTTTGGCCTTGTTCTACTTCTGAAATTCTCGAGGTGGTTCTAGTCACGATCCTAATTCTATTAAAGCCTGCAGCTTTTAAATGGAGATCTCGATTCCTCAGTACATTCTCGATGACTCTGAATATAAGTCAGAGATGAGAAAAGTCAGCAACCTTTTGAGAAACACCATGAAGCTTTTGATCAAGATGCACACAGTATGAATAGGTAAGAACCATTACAGATACTGATTGCCTCAAAGAAACTTACTTAGCTTTCAATTATAAAACTGGGTCATAATCTTGAGAGATAGTTATGATTTAACATAGATTGATAATGGTCGTTTCCGAATTAAATAAAGATTAGATGACCCGTGAAATCGCTGGGTAACCGATTTAACAGCAATCACAGATCATTATGATGCTTCTATAAAGCTATGGGCAGAAAGGCTCTATAACTTGGGCATGACAACCAGTATAGGAGAAGGTACGAGGATCATTAAATAAGTTTCCAGACTTTTTTTCGTATGGGCACTTTTATTGAAAGTACACACATGACACTATTGTCACCTTCGAAGTAATCTCCCCCAACTGCAATGCACTTTTTGTACCGTTCCAACAACTTCTGGAAATCCCCATGGAACTCCTCTTATGTGAGCGTGTCAATAACCTTCTTTCATCTCCTCAATTGTCTCATAACGACAACCTCTGAGCTTAGGGAATAACCAACAGTCGCAGGGAGCAAGGTCTGGACAACAGGAAGGGGGAGGACTGTCTTGATGCTCAACTTGGTCAAATAGTCTGTGACAAGGATGGAGTTGTGGACTGGTGCATTGTCCAGGTGGAAATGCCACTGACCAGATTTGAAGAGTACTGGTATCTTCCGACGGAATCTCTACCTGGACTCCCTTAAAACCTCAACATAATAACCCTAACCTTAACCCTTGGGGTGTCCTCGTGGTGTAATGGTTAAAGCGATGAACTGCGGAATCGTAGTACGCGAGTTCGTACTCCAGTCGCGCTATTACGTTCACTTTCGGGCAAATACCCTTGGGAAAGGTATGAGCCCCCTTATTCTCCCTCCAGCTATGGGTAAATAGTAGGACGGACTAGGTTCTTCAGCCTTGGTGAGGCAACTAGTCTAGGAGAAGGAAAACTCTGAATTAAAACCTGTTAAACTCCGCTTAAAAATTGACCTTGTGTCTTATCCTGCCCGAGCGGAGGGTTTGGTAAATAGTACCTTAACCCTTGCCTTTTGGCCAATCAACTCTGCTGTAGTGACTTCCTAACTCCTCCCATACCTCTCAGCATCCCTCACAGACTATCTGCCTTCCTTGAATCTCTTATGCCACTCAAAAACTGATGCTCGATTCAAGCAAGATGGTCCAAAAGCACTCTGAAGCATTCCATACGTTTCTGTGGCATTTTTTCCAAGTTAAAACAGAATTTTATTACATATCGTTCTTCTAAAGTGACCTCTCGTCTAGATTGCATTTTTGAAATTCACCAGCCGTGACAATTAGGCATTAGTAGGGTGTATTCGAATTCCTGCTGTAGCTGTTCATTTAAACCTGAAATTATAAAAATGGGTCAGTCATCCCATAATATGTATAGAAATAACATACTGAATTTACAAATGTCTACGACAATTATAAATACCCGTACAAAAAAAGTCTGTAAACTCATCAAATGCCCCACGTATATATATATATATATATATATATATATATATATATATATATGAAGAATGTAGCGGAAATAAGTCCCACGTGTACAACAGTCACTGGTGTTGTGCTAGTGCCTTTAGGCAAGCGTTAATGGTAGTTCAAACTAGCTAATATCTTATCATTTTTTTTTTCCTGTGGGATTGGTTTGGATCATGACTTTGACTGGCCATGTTTTTCAAAGTTTATAAAAAGACAAGGATTCATATCTAGAGGTTTTTCCGAAACTTTTTGATAAATTATCATCCAGTCACGTTGACAACAATGAGTTCCCTAACTCTCTTTCTCACCATCCATCCCTGTCATTATTCTCTCCTTGCTGGTCTTCCAGGTTGCATTCTCTATTCAGACTGAGCAGATTGCAGTCTTAGATCACCCAACAATGGCACATCTATGTACATGAGTCCATAAGAGATTGTGGTTTTTTGAGTTCGTCCTTATATTTCCAGCAGCGCCCCGCATATCTTGTTTGATTACTTGTAAGGTTTGTCAAATGAGAGATAAATGATCGTACAGCAGTAGTTTTGTAGATTGTTGCTTCCAGGATTGTTCAAAACAGTACGCCACATTCTTGTATATTTCAATCTAGCTTTTTCTGCTTGCGTTTTATAGCTTTCGTGTGCTGTATCCATATAAAAGGTGTCTCAAAATAGATACAAATCATTAATATGATAACTCATATTGCATCACGTCATCTTAGATCTGAATCTTAAAAATCAATGATATCACTTTAGAAAGGTAAAACCAGGTGAGGAGAGCAGAAATTAATCAACAGTGCACATGAAAGACTAAGGTCTTGGGAACATCTTCGGAGGGACTTTTTGGAACTCTTTCCGACATAATTTCTCATCCCATCCACATAAGATATTTGCTGTCATCTTCCGGCCAGATCAAGGATTTTCTGCCTTGTTATAGTTGTTTACTGAACTTTTGGTTTCAACGATATATTTGGCTTTTCTATGGATAATTGTTAAGTTGAACTTCATGCGAAATTTTGCCTGCACATTTTTAAATGATCTTGTCTCCAAATATATAGTGATGCAAAATATTTGTCCTTTTTTGTGCAAAGCATAGTGATGGAGGATTAGTAGATTTAATAGAATACTATTTTCAAATATGAGACAAAAAGAACACAACATTATTATAGAGTAATTAGCAGTCAAATAGGTCCCATGTACATTCATAAACCCTGTAGTAAGATAGACACATCTATAGGTTGGAAGAAATCATGTTTTATTTTATCGTTTAGTTTAGAGTCGCATGTGACAGATTACCTGTCAGAATAATACAATCCCTTCGACGGGCTTATGTTGACATGACTTTCATTTGAAGAGATACTGCTGCTGTGGTATGCTACTTGGTCTATTAATTTCAGATGCATGCCTTTCAAATTTTAGATGGTTACTTATTGTTTAAAACAGATGGACTCTGTTTATTTTGCATTTAGATAGAGGTCAAACCACCTACTAATTATTCTAGATCAAACAGTTTGGATTCTGCTTGGAACTGTGTATTCAGTGGAAGTACTAGATCATCTGCACAGTCTGTGTCTGTCATAGATTCTGTGGGATATCTTCTGCTTCTTGTGTTTTTTTAAAATTTTATGTGAAAGTATTTTCTTTTATAAGATCTCTGTCCGTTTGAAGTCGGTAATCTGAGTATAAATAAATATGGTAAAATGAAATTTTTTGCAAGACTCCAATATCAATTTTCATGAAGTCGGTGTCACCATCAGGTTAATGAACTTTTGTGTTTTTGTAAAGGGTCATTATTTCGATTAAATTTTCTTTTGAAGAGACCATATTCCAGGAATATTTGCACCATCCTTCCTCTGGGTATGGAATCGAATTCCTTGGAGAAATCTGCAGAATAGTTGCCTCGAGATTCTTTGCTCGTACACCGAGAATTCGATGGATGATCAGCGTCTGTGATGTAAAGAAGCAATTTCTTCAAAGGTTGTTCAAATTTTCCAAAGAATTTTTTCGATATTGAGCATAATTAAAATAATCAGAGCATAATCAACCGTGGCCCGTATTGCATTAAAGTTATGTCCCTTTAGTTCTTAGTTATCACCAGGTGGCCTTTCTAAGGAAAAGGAAGCATGCAACCTTTCGACTATTTTTCTATTGGTAGTTTCATAATAGTCTACGTTACATAATCAAAAAATTATGTTGTCAAATTCTCTTGTCTTCCAAACTTCCTGCAGTTTTTCTGTATTTCATTTTTTTTTAATACGGCATCAAGTTCTTTCACCACAAACTGTCTTAGTTTGATGTCTAGTTAGGCATTGATGAGTTTTTGATCGGTTTGTCAGTGATTCCAATAGGGTTTCCTTCGCTCACTTTATTTACTATCAACCATGCTATTCGTGCCTGTATATCTTCTTCTGAATATCTGTTCAAAATAGAATTAATGAAAAGGAATAATAATAAAGCTACTATATACTAACAACCTTTAAATTGTGTAAGTTTAAAGTTGGAATAAGTCCACCACATTTGCGGAGAATGTCATTTGCAGAAAAAGAAAACATGGTTAGAAAGTATTATTCTTTTTTTTTTATTGTTTTTTCTGCGCCGCAATTAATTTGGCGATAATCTAAGCGGGAAATGGTTAAGTTATTAGTTCATGGAATTATGTCACTTTTTCTGAAACAGCCTGTGGATATCATATGATATTGAATTTTCTGAAACACCCTTATCTAAGAATCTCTCAGAATCAAAAGTTATAAAGTGTGTGCAGTTCTTATTACATTTGCGCAGGAGGAAGGCAATAAATGATTTTCTCGTTCGGAGATGGGCGTATCTCTTAGGTTACCAAGTCGACTGTCACGACAGTCCGTGAAAAACATTTCTCATTATCTTTTGCCTCTGTCTTTGATCAGTAGAGACGTGTCTTCTACCATGCTATGAATTGTAAAACCAGCATAGTCGGCATTATACTGTCCGTCCATCTCAAGTAAGACTTATCTGTTTCTGTGTCACTTCTGTACACTGCTTGTACAACAAATGAATAGTTTAACTGTTAGGACCCGTTTGTTAATTCTTGTCAATACTTCTTGTATATATTTCGTATATATTAAAATTTTCTCTATATTTCGCTAAACTTATGCACCACATGGACGCTGACTAAGCGTATGGAGAGAAAGGTTGATAGCAATAACACAATAATACTGCGAGCTGTATTGAACAAGTCCTGGAGTCAGCATCCAACAAAATAGAAGCCGTACAGTCACCTACCACCCATCTCCAAAATCCTGTAAGTCAGACGAGCAAGATATGCGGGATATTACCTGGAGAAGTAAGAACGAGCTCATAAGCTATACTCCCGTGGACCCCTTCACACGGACGAGCAAGCTAGAACATATCTACAACAGCTCTGTACTGTTACAGGATGTTGAATGGAAGACCTATTGAGAGCGTCGGATGATAGGGACAAGTGGCAGGAGAGGAAATCCGTGCTAGCGGCACACCATGGTGATGATCCTATTCTGCCCTCCGTTTCTTTATGTCACTGTATCACTGATACATCTAGACTAATATTAGACCAGACTGAGAGGGCAATTGACAAATATATTTCTTTTTATGTAGATTTTTTTTTTATCAACCATTAGTGCTAGGGGATTTGTTTCTTTGTTGTAAAGACATAGCAACTTTCGTACGTTAGTTGATACCAAAGCCACCCATGTATAATGGCAGCGGTGATACTATTAAACTAATTGTTGAGGTCACGAGTTGAGCAAAGAAAAGTATATAAAAATACAAAAAAAAGTTGATAAATACTTGACTCATTCAACTAAGTTAAAGTTGATTGATTAGTTGGTTAGGTGATTGGTTGATTTAATGTTTCGTAAGCCTTTAATTGGTTATTTCATGCCGACGTCAAGTTATTAGCCATAGTGTACAGATATAGACGAGATAGAAGTGAATCGTTTTGAACAGGCGATATGTCGAAATATTAATGTTTTAAGAGAAAATGTATTAATGAATTCAAAATTATCTGAAACCGGTAGATACTTCATACTCTGTTTCAATCTTAATATTCAAAGTGATAACGCAAAAATATTGTTATTTACATATATTTACTTAGTTTTAATGCAAGACCAGCATTAAAGGACACCAAATGAGATTCGAAATTAAATTTTGTGGTTTAGCAATCAAAATTCCTTAACATCAAAACATACGAGACACTCGAACGTTATAACGTACCGCAAAATTATTTTACGCATTACTCAAACAGACCTTTTTAACCCATAGAGATAATCCTAACAAGTACTAGCCATCTAAATAGAAATGGGGTTAGTAATGGAATCAAAATAATGACTACACACTTCGAAGAGTACCAGAACGAATACATCATCATAGAGTACAGAGTAGTGATATTCACAGAACGAGTACTTCATCATAGAGTACAGAGCGGTGACATACACAGAACCCTATTAATTGATGAGTGTGCTTGTGAATTATCAATTTAATTAAAAATAGTTTCCCAAGGGAGGTCACACACGGAGAAAGATTTCAATTCCAAGCCTTATTCATAATAAATGTTTGCATGTTCATAAGGGTTGAGAAATTGTGACCACACACTTTTGACTTGATTTTTGAAAAGAGGAAATGATCTTCAAAATTCAATGTTGTGAGGGGGCTTAGTAATTATTTTAAACAAAAGTATGTTCATAGAGAATCTATAAGTAATAAGACTGAGTTTTCACTTTTCTACGAGGCAACCTGAATTGAATATTAGCTTTTCAATGCCAATTCATCATAAACCATTCTCATTGCCAAACTTCAATCAGATGTGTCCACATTTTTTCTCACATATTCTCAACATTTTCAAGTGACCGTTCGATTGTCTTCCACGTTATGTCTGCTATTCAACAATACGATATGCCACCTATGCAACATATTTTTAGGGCACAAAATAATTACCTCCTTCAGACTCTGTTAATTTGTTAAATATTTCTGTGGAATTGTTCAGTGGTTTGTAAGATAATTTGATCATATGTTCAATCTCTGAGACGCACTTAACAAAACACTCTTTTAATAATCCAACATTACAGGACTGGACGTGCGTTCTAAGGCGGAAACATGAACTAGATATTAAATGTATGTCCAATATCAGGAGGTTCACTAAGTGTAACGGTTATCGTCAGGGAAATGGAAACGATAACCTGGGTTAATTTTATGAAATATTGTGCATGCATTTTACTACGCGCTAAAATCCTTGGGATAAGATATGAATCCATCTGTCCACTCTCCAGTTATTGGTAAATCGTAAGGCGGAATGGGCTCTTTAGTCATGGTATGGCTATGCATCTGGAGGAAGGAACCCTCTGAATTCAAACAAACTGTACTTCCCATAGGAACTTACCTTGGGTCACATCTTTTTAGTGGCAGAAAAGAAGAGTAAATAGACACATGTTCAATATCAATAGTAATCAGTTTTCAACCAGAATTGCTGATTTTGAGAAAAAAAAATCGACCTCACTGCATTGTATACCGAGATCTTTGTCTGGCATAAGAGTGACATTGTAAGATGCCCCAAAAGAAAAGGGCTGGCTATACGAATAACAGTCATCATACTATCTTGGAAACTACTCCGCCCCAGCTAGCTATACCAGTAGGTTTGTAAAATAAACCACTTTTTTCTTGAACTAATTGGCTGATTGAATTATGTTTCCAAATCTCTTTAAGACATTTGCACATAAGTAATGCTTTTTCGAAAAAAAATTCTATCTGACGCCTATACTGAAAAAAAAGAAAATGGAAATTTTTTTCTGAGTGAATACTATTGTCATAATTAGTAGACAAATGTGTTTCTAGTCTATATCGGTATAGATTTGATGACGAAGTAATGGTAGTAGTTTTATAAATATTATCAATTGTTTGACTCGTTGTTCGACTTGTCACTCTGATCAACGTTATTCTTTTGCCCCACGGTCGTTTATTACGCATTCTGATAATAGACTTTTCTTCCTTCAGGTCTATATTTGGTTTCTTCGTCGGGTATAGCCATTATTTTGACTTTTATTTCCTCATTTTCTATTTTATTTAAGGGTTGTCTTTTCATCTTCCGATATTTTGTTTTTGTTTTTTGTCCTCAAGATGTTTTGTTTATTTCTATCATTTCATATTATTCTTTGAATTTTCTAGGTTTTCTTTTTGGTTTTTCTTTTATTTTGTTTGTTTTTTATGTTAATTTTATTTTTTGTTTTATTTTCTTTGTTTTCTTTGGCAACCCTATTTCACTTCAAACAGATTTCCTTATTTAAATTTTAGCCTTCTATTTATTTTAACTCTTTCCAGTATTCCTTCTCTTTTTATTGTAGAGCATCCTCCTCCTTCTTCTTCTTCTTCTTAAGCAGATTTATCATCGTCTCTTTTATACATCTCTCCTCTGGACTGTTATTCTTCATTTTGATTTTCGTTCTCATTCCATTTATTTTGAAGTCTTTTCCTTCTTTTCTTTTATCATACTCACTATTACCTCCTCCTCCTTCTGTCGAACATCTACTATTCTTCGCATTTGTCATCTCTATTTTCATTTATATTTTCGGAGTAATGTTCTTTTTCTTGTTCTTGTTACTCTTCTTGTTCTTTGACTTGTTCCTCTTCTTCTTCTAGGACATATAAATATCAAATTGATATAGAATGATTTCTTGCCAAAATCTATTCTCTTAGCCAATTCAGTAAAAAAAAACAACTAAATCTTGTAGAATGTTTTTTCTTTCTTCCTTTCTATCATGATGATTTTTTTTCTTTTCTTTTCCACATAGAATACACAAAACTAGACATTAACTGTTATATTCCTTTGTATCAATGGAATGTGCTGAATCCTTATACTTCCAAAAGATCAAAGAATGAGAACATGTCCTTTCTTCCCATTCGAATTCCTTCTTTTCTTAAGGTGGCTGATCATTTTATTTGTGATAATAAGTCATTTATAGTCATTTATAATTAGGATAAGTAGAAAAGTATTATTATGATAATGCAAAATTCTTTAAAAAATGATCAAGACTGAAGCTGTTATTTTCAAGAAAAATAGACAATGAATGGAATATTAATTATTTTCAAATTTGTCCTTTTGACATCCAGTAGCCTTGCTCAAGCAAATTCTCCCTAAAGTAAAAATGTACTGGAATCGACCATTAAATGAAGTATTCATAGCTGTTTTTATCTGCGATATTAACACTGGCGGAAATTGTGGTTGACTTACTGCAGTTGTTGGAAATTTTTCCATTGTGCAAGGATCCAATGAGATGAGAATTTTTTAAAAAATATAAAAGCTGTTTGAAAGATGCCATTTCATATCAAATAATGGAAGTAGACTGACTTTGGGCTTAAGCCAGTTCAGCCCTCTAAAAGCGTACACAGTATCAGAGACAGGACTGAATGGAGGAATTTAAAGAAATCAAATCGCCTTTGTCTTTTCTTTCTACCGCTCAGACGTAAACAATAATCGCGGTTTTTGCGGTACTGCTTGGGATCATGCAACAGGAAACGCTTACAGTGGTATAGAAACAGCTCTAAAACGCTCCTTTTGATCTGGAGTTAATCTGTAATATTTTAGTTTTTAATCCTACTCCATACATAAATGTTTAAAAAACATAAAAACGTGACATAGAGTTGGTATATTGATTAGTTGTCTAAATTTCTGAGAAAAAGCTTGATGATTTTATCATTAAGGGTTTTCGGACTATTGTCTTCATCTTTATTGTTACCCTCACAAAGTTTTGGCCGATATGTCCTCCAGCCTTCTTCAGGTGTTTGTTGAACTCGGGAATCTACACGGAACTTCAAACTGCGTCCTTTATTGAATCCACGGGAGTCGCCTCTTCTGATTCCGTTAGCCATGACCGGGTAGAAGTGTTAAGTATTCGTGTATTGTTACTCACATCCAGTCAGGATTGAACTTGCCACCTCCGGATGATTATCTCCTTAGAAGCTTAGGGAACCAACGCCTATAACCGTTACGCTGTGTCCTGCTGGTATGATGAGTATGAAAAGTATCGTACTAATAAAACCGTGAATTTTGCCGAAGATGGCTGATAAGCTATGTTTCTTTTTTATCGTGTCTTGTGATCTAGACTATGACTAGTAAAAAAAAAAAAGTAAATTGTATGACCTTAGTCGAGGGCGACCAGCAGGCTTCCTTTTCAATAACTACTACACTAAGGTATAGGGGAGGGCGCTACTCCTTTCCCTGGATTGTCCCACTTTACCCTTGATACTTACCTTATATTGCTGAGTGTTAAGCAAGGAGGTACCAAGTACCATATTTAAAGTCTTTGGTATGACGCGACCTGAGATTGAACCGAGGTCTCCCGGATCATTGGCGAACACTCTACTCATTAGGCTAATGAGCCGGTTTTAGACTTTGACTAAGAAAACCATAATAATCTATACACAGTTCAGCTATGTATTCTCTTTGTTTATGATTAATTCTTTGAGTAGATTTTCAAGTCTAAATAGATACAAATATGTCTATATATTTACAAAATCCCTCTGCTTGGCTATTGAAGATTCACTCAAATACGCATGCGCGCGCATACACACACAGAAAGATAGATCATCCACAGAGACTGGTTCGTTTTATCACAACTCAACAGGGTGTCTAGAAAGGCGAGCTGCTTCAAGCTGGGATCAAAACCCGGCTAACGTTACATCAGCCTGGTAAGATACCTCACCACTTTAAGTAGTTCCATCGTAAGTGATGAAATGCTAACGTATATGTACTAAATTTCCCTTTGATTACATTTATGCTAACACCTACCGGAGTGCTCAATTCTTTTGATAAGTTTTGTATTACTCAAGTATATTGCCGAATCCAAAGACGTACGAATCAATCAATTTTTATATCAGATATCTTAACAAATGATGCTCAAAGTCTATCACAGCTTGTTGGATATTATGGTATCAAAACGTGGTAGCATTGGCGAAAAGCATTCACTGGAGATAAATTATCTAAACAAAATAAAATTTTAAGACGTATTTCACGAAAAACAATCATCATTAATTCATACCTATATCGAGGTTTACCTTGACTCTGTTTCTCCCTCTCCCAATCTTTCACTTATCCTGGCCGGTCCTCTAGAGTGCATCCGGTGTTCATATAAAGCTGATACATTTGATTTTTTTATCGATCAGCCAACACTGTTAAGTCCCTGAGTAAAAAAAATCCTGGAATGAACGGTTGTTATGTGTACATCCTTACCTCTCCAGTTGTGACCAGCAAGTCTTGTTCGTCTTATTTGGATGGGTTATGAGACAGGAAAACAGGTTGCCGTACAGCTGCTGTTTTTTTTAGTTCTGCCCCTTATCGGGATGTGTTAGAAATAGCACGTAGCATTATTGCGAAGCTCCCATGCTGCTTTTTCCCTGAGGATTAGAGTCAAAGTGGTGCATCGATACACAAGTACTGACAAGGATATATAGTGGAATTAACTAGATTTATTTTATTCGACATATCAGATCACAGACAGTTTAAAGTAGTGCACATCTTCAAAATAAGAATACAAACACACACACACACATACATACATATATATATATATATATAAGAGATGTACTTATTAGTAACAGTTACAAATTCATATTTTTGACAATAGTTCCAAAGCTAAATTGTTAGTTCTGTACTTTTTCATGTCAGATAATATACATTCATGTATGAATAAATATTTTGCTTGTAGCAATATTTTGTCGTTTTTAATATCAGGCAATATATTCTGAAGAATCGATGTGGAGATAGTAGGATATATATATATATATATATATATATATATATATATATATATATATATATATATATTCCTTTTCCTTCTTTTCCTTGTTTTTTTTTTCCTTACCCCCTGCTCGACTCTCACCAACATATATTTAGGTTTTTCTTATTATGAAGAGTTGCTAAAGCCTAGATTTAAGTCTCTTTCGGTGAAATCATTGATCTCGTCACTCTGACTTGATTAGAACTGGGAATACGTAGTTGCAATCAAGGCTTACTTCATTGAAACGGGTTGCCGCGGAGGTAAACACCCCACTGTCTGAGTTGAATAAGCGTAGATTAATTGATACTGCACTTGCTGCGAAAAACCTCCACCTCAGACCATTTCATTAGAAAAAAATCGAATAATGCCACCATCACCACGAATAACAACGACAAAAGCAATAATAATAATAATAGAAAAATGTAGTGCCTTAAAATTACCACCAAGCCAGTCATAGTAGGACCGTGGTTATGATTTAAAACAAAAGTGACAGATGAAAACATTAACAAGATACCTGGTAGTTTTTTTTTTTTTTTTTTTTGCAGAACTGCTCATCTCCTCAGGAGAGAACAGTTGACGCGAAGAAAAAATAGTATCCTGAATTGGCCGAATATTAATAATAATAATAATTATTATTATTATTATCATTATTATTTTTACTATTATAAATAAATACATATAATCACGCAAGGACTTAGTTAAAGAGTCGGTTCAGGAGTATAAGAGACCAAAATAAATCTAAAAATATAATAATAATAATAATATTAATACTCAACAAAAAAGTAAACTGCTGAATAGTGGACTTTTCCGTTCTGGCTGATCACAGGTTAAAACTAAGGGATGCGAAAAGAGAGATAATCACTTAGACCTTGCTAGAGAAATAATGAAAAACGATGAAACATGAAGGTGACAGTGATACCAATTGTAATTGATGTGCTCGATACAGTCACCAAAGGATAGATGCAGGGACAGGAGGATTTGGAAATGAAAGAATGATGGAGACCCTACGAACTTGTTGAGAGCGGTCAGAATACTAAGAAGATTCCTGGAGTCTTGAGTCGACTTGTGGTCACTGAAACTCTAGTGTAAAACACTCAGCAAACGCCGGTATGAAGAACTCTTGAATCAGGAAAAATGATAGGAATTAAGAACTTTGCCGTCCCGGTAGAAAAGAGAAATTAGTAACAAGACCTTGCTGGAGAGCCAAAAACCTATGGAATATTAACGTGACGGTGATACGCATTGTAATTGGAGCACTCGAAATAATCCCGAAAGAATTCGTAAAAGGAGTGAAAGACTTTAAAATAATGGGGATAAGAGAAAACTAATCAGACTGTACAATTATTACGATCGGCCAGAATACTGAGAATAGGAGACGTGAGTAAATTTTGTGTCACTCAAACTCCAGAAGAAAGCCATCAGCTAATGCTGGCGTGAATATCTCTCAAGAGAGTAATAATAATAATAATCTGGGCACTCCCCCTCGTAAGATACTTGGGACCATTCTTGAAATGTACGGGGGAAGAACTTTTAAAAGATAGACCCGAGAAAAAGGGTAGTAATGACGATAGATAAGGTCTTACACCCGAGAGACAACAGAGATCGAAAATATATGTAAAGAAGACAACATAAAAAAAAGAACGAAGAGGAACTAATTACCCCGACCAGAAACGACACAGGCAACATATTCATCAATAGAACAACAATAACTAGGAAACAGAAAGGGGAAGAAAAAAAAAGATTAATGTATATTTTAAACGACAAACAAGCGAAATCTCACACGAGAAAATTTAGATATGGCTAAAAAAGGGAAACATTGAGAAAGAAATTTAATCTTTCCTAATAGCAACGCAAAACAACGAAATACGAAACCAATGTTGAAGCAAAAATAGATAAGGCGCAACAAAATAGCAGATGTAGATTATATGCTGATAGAGAGGAAATAATAAATTAGATGATAAGCGAATGCAGTAAATTAGCGCAAAATGAGTATAAGACAAGATACAACTGGGTGGGGAAGATGATCCACAGGGAACTGTGAAAGAAGTTTTAATTTGACTCAAAAAGCGAATGGTGTATGCACAACCTCCTGGAGAATGAGACGCGCCAATTTCTCTACGATTTTGAGATACAAACAAATCATATAACTTTGGCCAGAAGATCGGACCAATGATAGTCAATAAAAAAAATAACCAGTCGAATAATTGCCGTCCCAATGGACCACAGATTGAAAATCAGACAAAGTGAACAGTGATAAATACTTAGATCTTGCCAGAGAACTAAAACAACGATGAAAGTGACAGTGATACAAATTATAATTGTTGTGCTCGGTACAGTTACCAAAAGATTGTTATTGGAATCGCAGGACTTACAAATACGGGGACGAATGGATACCATTCAAACTAAACCATTATTAAGACCTGCCAGAATGCTAAGAAGAGTCTTGAAGACTTGAGGAGACATGATCTCGCACAAACTCCAGTAAGTAACCATCAGCTATTGCTGATGTGAAAAATATTAAAAGTAAAATCATAATAATCATAATAATAATCATAAGAAGAAGAAGAAAAAGAAAAGAAGAAGCGTCCTGGAGACTTGAGGAGATATGATCTCTTTCAAACTCAAGTGAGTAACCATCAGGTATCGCTGATGTGAAAAATATTAAGAATAAAATAATAATAAGAAGAAAATGAAAAGAAGAAGAGTCCTGGAGACTTGAGGAGACATGATCTCTCTCAAACTCCAGTGAGTAACCATCAGCTATCGCTGATGTGAAAAATATTAAGAATAAAATAAGAAGAAGAAGAAGAAGAAAAAGAAAAGAAAAAGAAATTGAAATGTGTAAAAAAGGAAAAACAGTTTTATAATAATAATAATAATGACAATAATATGGAAGGGGACACCATCAAACAAGTGGAGATGAAAGAAAAGTTGTAAAAAGAATACCTCATAAGAATGACAAAACAACTAAAATCAAACTATATAGCACAATATCATCAAAGATTGTTCCCTTCGTAAGATACACGAGACGATTCTTAAAGTGGACGAGAAAAGAACTTAAACAAATGGATACGTGAACAAGAAAACTCATGATGATTCATAAGGCCTTATAACCCAAACAGACGTATGCAGACTGTATGTTTCAAGAAAAGAAGGGGGAAGAGGACTTAACAGCATTTAAGATCTCGACGATGCATCGATACAACGACTAGAAGACAACATAAAAAAAAACCCACAGAGAATGATTGATTACAGCGACCAGAAAAAATTCACACAACGCATACATCAACGGAACAAAAATAACCAGAAAACAAAAAGGGGAAGAAAAAAATTCTATGGACATTTCCAGCGACAAACAAAAGATATAACACACCAGAAAACTTGGACATAGCTAAGAAAGGAAAATCTCAAGAGACTAACTGAATCTCTTCTAATGACAACGCAAAAAGGACTACATGAAAGCAAGGTAGGCATAACCAACAAAATAGCAAATGTAGAATATCTGGTAATAGAGACGAAATAATTAATCACATTTTAAGTGAAAGTAGAAAACTAGCGCAAAATGAGAATAGGACAAGATATGACTGGGTTGGGAAGGTGATTTATAAGGAAATGTGCAAGCAATTTTAAATGTGACTATTCGAATAAATGGCATATGCACAACTCAGAATCTGTGCTAGAAAATGTGGCGCACGAAATTCTATGGGATTTTAATTCACAAACAGATTACCTAGTCTCGGCTAACCGACAAAAGCAAATGATAGTCAACGAAAAAAAGAGAACCTGCTGAATAGTAGACTTTGCCGTTCCGGTTCACCTCAAGTTAAAACTGAAGAAAACCGAAAAGAGAGAAAACTACTAAGGCTTGGAAAGAGTTCTGAAAAAATCTATTGTACATGAAAGTGAAAGTGATATCACCTATAATTGGTGCGCTCAGTACAGTCACCAAAACATTAGTAGAGAGACAGGATAACTTGGAAAAAAGAGGACGAATAGAGATGATCTAATCTGTTGAGATCGGCCAAAATACTGAGAAAAGTCCAGGAGACTTAAGGGGTCTTGCTGTCATTCAGACTCCAGGGGAAAACCTTCAGCTTGTGCTGGTGAGAATAATTCCCAAAAGTGTGATAATAATAATAATAATGTGACTATACGAACAAATGGTATAAGCACAAGCCTAGTAAATGTCCTAGAAAATAACACGCATAAACTCCTATAGGACTTTGACATACACACAGATCACCTAATCTCAGCCAGAAGACCAGACCTTATAATAATCAACAAAAAAAAAGTGAAATGGCAAAATTGTCGACTTTGCTGTCCTGGCTGACCACAGAATAAAACTGAAAGAATGTGAAAAGAAGGATGAGTACCTCGACCTTACAAGGGAATTGAAAAAAACTATTGAACATGAACGTGACAATTATACCATCTGTGACTGGTACTTTTGGTACAGTATCTAAAGATTATTAAAGAAATTGAGGGACTTTGAGGTTGGAGCACGAGTGGAGACCATTAAAATTACAGCATTATTGAGAACGGCCAGAATACTGGAAGAGTCCTGGAGACTTGAGAAGACTTGTTGTCACTCAAACTCCACCGAAAAACTCAACTAAAACTGATGTGAAAAACTCTAATGAGTGAATAATAATAATTATAAACCAGCATACATTATACTTTCCGAGAGGCTAAAATCATGTTTATGATTATAAAATTTCTTCAGATGTTCTTGGCTTTGCAAGAGACAAAAAACCGTGCTGTGATATTAACGTTGGCTGAGTAATCAAACTAATCTTTTTTGCCTCATAGCCATTGAACAGATCTAAGTCTTCGAAGTGAGAATGGTGACAGCAATTTTTTGTAAAATACACAGAAATGTAAGAATTCACTCAATTGGTTTGTTATGATGCAAATTAATTCCGCAAAGTTTTCAGACGGTATTTTTTCGAAAGATTAGAATCTTATTGACTACCGGTCAAACGGAGCAGAAACTCTGAAGTTGAGTTGCAAAGAACATGGTCAATGTTTAATGGGTATTGTTTACCCAACCTGACAACACTGACAGAATGTGACATGACATCAATTTTTTAAGTTGAATATAGGGGATCTGGATTGAAAGTTTCCCTCCTCCAAGACTAATCCATGTGCAAAAGTTAGAGCCCAGTTTGTCCTTTCATTTACCATACTTCAAATACAAATTTCGGCATACATAACTCTTTGGGATTTGATGTACCGTTAAACAATATAAATAACAAGAGATTTAGTGATGATGGTATGGTGCCTTTAATTTAAGATGTACAGACCTAACTCCCGTGAAAATCATTATTTGAAATATTTTTCATTGGTTGGAACATTGACCACAATTTCTAAATCGCTATATGTAACGATTATTCACTGTTTTTGATAGATAGATAGATAGATAGATAGATAGAATGCTTATTTTCAAGGTATTTCAGTTAATGTGAGTCATTTGCAACTTTCTCTCGAGAGATTCCATTGAAAAAGTAAAGATGTCTAAATAGAATTGACTATCTCGGGAAAAATTTGAATTTTTACGCATTTTTGCATATATATATATATATATATATATATATATATATATATAAAGAGAGAGGGGGAGACAGAGAGACAGAACCAGACAAAAAAGAGACAGACAGAGAAAGATGAACAATAGATGATACAAAACTTTTTGTTGAAAGGATGATAATTTAATGAAATCCTTTGTGTGGTACAGTTATTCGACTGTTTTAGTTATAGACAAAGCATATGGCGCTCTCTCTCTTACACGCACACTCCCTCTCACTATATCTCTTAATCTCTCTCTCCCTCTCTACATATATATATATAGAGAGAGAGAGAAAGAGAGAGATAAAAACTCACCCAAACGTATATATATATGTATATATATAAGAAGTTATCGATGGTTTTAAGATACGTCCGTAAAACTATTCATTTATCACTCACTCTCAAAAAGTTGGATAATATAAGCAGGCACATACTCACTCCTGTCACACGCATATAAGCCCTTATATTTAGATAGATAGATAGATAGACTGGCAGAACTAGAACCTAAAAAACAAAGATTGTAATGAAGATTGAAGTGCCCCATTATTTTCCAATAAAAGAACACTATTTCCAGGATTGATTATTTCAAGAAAAATATTGTTGATCACTAATAATTTGCATTATGAAAGTAAATTTAGATATTCGTATTAGTTAATTATATTTTAAACAATATCATGTTTAAATCATTTTTATTAGAAATAGGAATATTAGAAAACATATAACTGTGATAATCATTACATCGTAATAGTCACTTGAAATCAATTAATTGTGTATAATTTATTGACATTAATTAAAGTGAATTGAACTTAAAAGTGCTTACAAATAATTCCAATTATTCGAAACCATAAACAATGGTTATTCCGCCTGGATTCATAAAGGAAATTGACCATTTATAACTCGACAATTTGGAAGATTCCTTCCTTCCAGGGTAATTTCTGGAAAAATATCCAGACATTAATCGTATTTCTGCCAATTCTTTAACTCACGCATTCCTAGCTTTGGGATCAAAATCGTATCACCCACTTTTTTAAATCTTCGAGCAATAAAGAATTGGCACCGAAGAACGTCTTCTTTTCCAGATGAAAAATGGGGATTTGGACGCAATAGAGTAAAATATGACGTGGCATTTGAAGGTAATCCCGAAAGAAAACTTTTACAATGTTTTGAAAAATGGAACTTTCACTGAACAATGTGAGGTCACTAAGGAATTACCTTGAAGGGGACTAAGGTTTTATTTCCTTAAATAGCCAACTCGACTGGCTTTTCGTTGATAATGAATAAGTAATTTCCTGAGGCTTTGTAAAAATATACACAAAAGTGCACATGTATACGCCTTGATATATATATATATATATATATATATATATATAATCATAATTGAATCTGACAGCTTGGTGAATGAAGAGTATACTTATAAAAAAAGGAAAGGTTATTTCTTTATTACCAAAGGAAATGAGAGTCTCCTGTGGATACTGAATATAATTCTTCAAATCTTCTGCTGACACGCTGATTTTTAGAAATGGTAATGGATTACTTTTACACGTCGAATACGTCTATAAATGGTGCGTAATTCTTTGAGAGGACCGTAAATCTTTATAACAAGAAAAATTACACACACACACACACATATATATATATATATATATATATATATATCCAATGTCTCTGACATCAAACACTGTTTTTTAGCGTGTTAATATATCCAGTCCTGCTCCTCATAGGCAATCAGATGCGATGGCTTGTGTATATTAATAGGGTGAATAATGTCAGGTTACCCAACCTTCTAGAGAGTTACACTGTTAACGTCCGAAACTTAAACCGAAGAAAAGTTTGAAGAATGTCGAAAAAAAAAATTGGGGGCGCATAGAGAAGATGTTGACAACTGGAAACAGATGATGGAAAATCGTTCAATTTAGCAAAAAGTGTCTAACAGTGGCTGTTGATGTGCTGGAAATTGAATTCTTCATCTTCAAACAAGTGTATCAAGCAGAGGACTTGATGTTGGGCCAGCACACTTTTCAGCCAGAGTGTGTTCATAAAATCTTCAGTTGAGTCAGTTTTTTCCCATCCAGACTTACTAGACGGATTAGATCTCATGAAAAAAAAAACAGTTTAAGGGTCATTTTACGCAGACTAATTTCTACCAATCTACCGTTAATTAATGTCATTGACGAGACAAAGTATACAAGTGTACTCTCGGAACTGAACGTCAGTAACTATATATATGAAAGTTGCCTCAAATCTTCTTCAGGTTGCGGCGCAATATGCATCAAGTTGGATTTGGTCGAAAGCGAGAAGTTTTCAGCATGAAGAAAATACACGCGGAACCACCTTTCCCGCGTGACTTCGTATGAAACGGTTACTGTAAACGCGTAATAACATCAACCACTGAAAATAAACGCGTTTTTTAGAATCATAAACTGAACACTAAAAATGAAGATTAACGTCCAATGTATTCTCTGCGCTTAATTGATCTGGCGTATATATATACATATATATATATATATATATATATATATAATTCTCTTAATACCCTGTCAGGGGGCAAAAGCTGCTTGGTAGCGACAGGAGTGGCAGTACCGCCTTGGGCTACGGAAACAGTGTTATCACCCCTGGTTGGAGGCAGATAAGGACAGGGTATTGCACGTGCTTTCACAAGTTGTATGATGATATAAAAATATATATATATATGTGTGTGTGTGTGTGAGTGTTCTGTATATAGAAGAAAGATTGTGCAAATACAAGTAGCATATAGCCCCGCTACACTAAGATTGTTAGAATAATAGGGATGCTTAATAAAAACACGAAAGCGAATCTTCCGTCACCTGATAAATAACAGATTTCTTCGATATTGTCGCTGGAGTTTGCAAGGACGTACATTAGTGCTTAGACGATGCACTTCAAACATTCACCGATGGAATTAAAGAAAATGGCTTTACACTAAATAATGCAAGAAGCAGACCACGTCCTGCAGAAACAATAACAGTTGTTGACTATGTAGATTATCTAGCGCTTCTTGCAAATACACCTTACCTAGATGAATTTCTGCTGCATAGCCTAGAGCATGTAGCATGATGCGTTGACCTCTATGTAAAGGCTGAGAAAACAGAGTTAATGTTTTTTAAGTTTACTCTCGACGTGGCAAGTATCTAAAATTAGTAGACATTCTCACATACCTCGGTAGCAATATCTCATCTAATAAAGTGATTTTAAAATACACCTAGCTGAGGCGTGGTCTACTATCGATGCTAACAAAATACATGGAGAAAAAACTAGATGGAAACTACTCAAAAATATTACGTGCTGTTTTGAATAAGTCCGCAAAGCGACACGCAACGAAACAACAGCTGCACGGACACGTACTTCCCATCTCAAAAACTATCCCAGCAAGACGAACAAGACATAAAGGACCCGACTGAAGAAACTAGGTTGAACTCATAAGTGACGTTCTTCTATAGACCCCTACACATGGAAGCCCCAGAGTTAGCCGACCAGCAAGTATTTACTTATATCAGCTCTGTATGGGCACCTGATATAGTTTGGCGAACCTACGAGGATCGATGGATGACAGGGACAGATTGAGAGAGAGAGGGTCAGGGGAATCAGTGTGACTAGATCGTGATGATGATATATATGGCCGTAAAAAACAAAATAAAAGCATGTCATTCATTAGAGTAATACACTTAAATTTTCTAAATTTGAGAATAATTTACATTTCAGTACTGCAAGATATTAAGTCAAAATTCTCTGGGATGAACGTCGTTGTAATTGAAATTCTCATTTTGAGTGAGATGAGAATAAAATGTCAATTCAAATCTTTTATTCCAAGCCAAATAAAAATGAAATTATTAAACTGTCACTCTTACAAAGACTACCCAATATGTTAACGAGTCATCTATTAAAAATTAAAGAAATGACAATATAAGATATTAACACATGCAAAAACTTATGGAGAGCATACATTCTTTTATTTATGAAAATGTAATTTTCATTTTATAAAACTATAGAATAGCCTTATTGAACTTAAAAAGAAAATTCAAAAATCAATTCAAATTGTCATTGGGGAACTTGTACTAACTGAAATTTAAAATTGTCAAAACCAAAAGTAAGGAGGGTTGGGTTTTTTCGGTGCATTGATCCATTTTAAATAATGACATCTGTTGCCCACCTGTTTGGGTTAAAAGTTTACATCTTTGAATAGATTAATCTATTTTTGAATTTTTTTTTTGTTAATGTCAAAAGAGATACACCACTCCAAGGAGTGAACTATTCTTTAATTAACCACGCCCGTATATTGGGGTTTGATTGGATGACCAATTAAAATCTGATACGTGGAAGAGGTATTCTTTCCACAAACGTAGATCAGCGCATTTGATTGGCTTCAAGTCAAAAAGTATTAGAAAAAAGAAAAATGATCTGTGATTAGTTAGCCAATCTGGACGATTTGTTCCCAGAGGAATACTCTATAAAAATACATGTTTTTAGGTTTTGAAGACAGAATACATCCGATGTTCTTACCGAAGACAGGAGAATAAGAAAAAGAATTATTTCCAATAATTAAAGCCTTTACAGCAAAAGTCTATCTCCGAAAAACTGAGTAACATAGAAAGACAGCACCAGCCAGATAACTTATTTGTCTGCTTCTCATTGTTACACTACAATGTTTCAATAAACAGTTGTTAATTGTTAACGGAGAGTTGGGTTTTTTTTCAAGTCTTTAAGTTGCGAACATCTTGGTGACTTGTCTCTCGGAACAACCCTAAGAATCAGAAGACATTCCAGATAGATGGCTTGGTTGGTTTCTTTGTTTAATGGCATATCAACTATTTTAGGTTATTTAATGCCAAAGCCATTCTCCCAGAAGAACAGTAGTGGTACTATTTAACCCATAGCTGGGAGGATAAGGGGGTTCATACCTTTCCCAGGGGTATTTGTTCGAAAGTGAACGTAATAGCGCGACTGGAGTACGAACTCGCGTACTACGATTCCGCAGTCCATCGCTTTAACCATTACACCACGAGGACACCACCATTCCAGATAGAGTATATCATCTCCCATCAATGCAATGTGTGGAGAGAGAGAACGATGATAAACATACTAGCCTGCGACGCATGTCATAATCATGGATCTAAGGCCACAATCAAGTAGCCTGACGAGCATAGGACCACATAAAAATTGGAGGGTCATACCATAAATAATCGTAAATATATTTTTCATACTTTTTCCATGAAGGTAACTCAGATTTTTTAGAATTCGTTTATAGCAAATATTATTTTAATCTTAAGAATATATTTGTTTTTAGGCTATTTAATATAATAGCAATTCAAACAGTGTGGTCCAGTTTTGAGGAGCCTTGTTATCAAATATTTGATGACTAAGAATTGCAAACCATAGGAGATTTAATGAAGAACGAATGATGTATACGGCGAAGAATGTATTAGTCAAAAATGTTTACAAGTGAGCTAAACATGAGTTTGCATGACAACCCAAAATCAAAAAGATAGTGTATAGTGTGAAAACACACTTACGAGGTGCAAACGATTTTTTTCGTATGGGCACTTTTATTGATAGTACACACATGAAACTCTAGTCCCCTTTGAAGCAATCTCCTCCGGCTGCAATGTACTTTTTGTGCCGTTACATAACTTCTGGAAGGCCCTAGGGAAGTCATCTTGTGTGAGCGTGTCAATGACCTTAGTCTTAGCCTCTCTCATCTCCTCAATTGTCCCATAACGAGAGCCTCTGAGATTAGGGAATTACAAAAAGTCACAGGGAGCAAGGTCTGGACATTCGGGAGGCTGAGTAACTGTCCTGATTCCCATCTTGGTCAAATAGTCTGTGACAAGGATGGAGTTGTGGACTGGTGTATTGTCCTGGTGAAAATGCCACTGAGCCGATTTGAAGAGTGCTGGCTTCTTCCGACGGAATCTCTTCCTGAACTCCCTTAAAACCTTAACATAGTAACCCTAACCCTAACCCTTTGGCCAACCAACTCTGGTGTATTGATTTCCTTACTCCTCCCACACTTCTCATCATCCCTCACAGACTCTCTGCCTTCTTTGAATCTCTTATGCGACTCAAAAACTGATGTTCGATTCATGCAAGATGGTCGAAAAGCAGTCAGAAGCATTCCATACGTTTCTGTGGCATCTTTTCCAAGTTTAAAACAGAATTCTATTGCATATCGTTCTTCTAAAATGTCAGATTGCATTTTTGAAATTCACCAGCTGTGACGATCAGGCTTTAGTAGGGTGTATTCCAGTTGCTGCTGTAGCTGTTGATTTGAATCTGAAATCATAAAAGTAGGTCAGTCATCTCATAAGGAGTATAGCAATAACATACTGAATTTTCAAGACTCTACGACAATTTTAAAAGCCCATGCAAAAAAGTATGGTAACTTATCGTATTCACCTCGTATTCTCCGAAAAAAAGAAGTTTTGATGAGTTAAGAAATCTATAATGACAAAGTATCCATTCAATTGGCTTCCTTTAAAAAGGTGCAACCCTGATGAGTACTTCCTATTGATAATTCCTTCGATAGAATTTTCATGATTTCTTAAATGGCTAACGTACATCCAATTATGAATAATCCAAGCAATGTATCTTAGAATGGGCTTAATACTCCCATACTAAAAATATGGTTGACCCTAAAATGTTTTAGTTCTGGAGATGGGAGTATTATCGCAGAACCGGTCTTTATTATCAATCCTGACTTTTTAAAGATAGTGAAACAATGTCATATTAAAAAAGATGGCACTTTTTATCCTATCAATGGCTGAAGTACTTCTCATTGACGGCTAATTGGTTAAGACTCGAATCATGGCCGATTAAAGATTTTTGTTTAAATCAAAATTATCTGAAATAATTATTCTATAGAAATTATTTTTCATCTTCATCTTGAATCACTGCACAAAAAATAGAACACAGTTGGTGGATTTTCGAATATTCTGACTGCATCTTTGTTTTGTTTCTTTTTTTTGGTGGCATATCAAGCTTTGTGATTTATGCTGTGCTAAAGCCATCATTTTGAGGAACATCAGTGGTACAGTTTAAAGCATACCTAGAGAGAAAAATGGCCACATACTTTTCCTAAATATGTGAATCTGATAGTGAACAAAGTGACCTGGCTGCCGTTTAAGCTCGCTTACTATGTCACAGTCCAGCATATCAGCCCTTATGCCACCCAGCTGCATCTCCGACAGAAAGGTTATACCACTCCAGCTGAATGAATAGATATTCTCGGTAGGACATTAAAAAGAATCTGGTGGTTTGATTGGAGTTCTAATTGTCTAGGGATTGTAGTCACTTATTCCTGGCAATTATTACCGGGTTATCTCTGATATAAAATGTACAATTAAGGGTTATAAACATATATTTTGGTATCCGTAGATATTAGTTAGGAATATTTCAACTATATTACAGTGTGAAAATTATTTCTATTTGATAGGGATATACAAAACCATATAATTGCATACAAGCAAATGATTATTGTTAAATTGGAATGGATACTTAAAAACAGGTACATTGGTGGAAAATATTGAAAATGATTAATTGAGGGTTATGATAATTTAAAAATCATTATCATCATCAAGTATCGCTAACAGCACGGATTACCTTGACGCTCTCTCTCTCTCTCTCTCTCTCTCTCTCCCTCTCCATACATCACTATCATCCATTGCTCCCGGTAGATCTTCTAAAGTAAATCTTAGGTTCGCTTGGACAACAAAAGTTGGTGACTTTAGTCGAGGGTGACCTCAAGGCTTCTTTTTCAATAGCTAGTACAACGAGGTGTTGCGGAGGGTGCTACTCCATTCCCTGAAATGCTCCACTTTACCCTTGATCCTTACCTTAATCGACCTAGGATTAAACTCCGGTCTACCGGTTCATTAACTTATACTTTACCCATTAAGCCAATGGCCCGGATATGCATTATTAATTACTTGAAATTGTTTGAAAAACAGGACTGATTTCCACAGTAAATATTCCATCGAATGTTTACACGCTTTAAAAACAACCGAACCAAACAATTCTAAGGTTACTGTTTACTGTTAAATCCTCTCTTGATTAGAACTCTTTCTCCATAACGAACATTTGACTTGTTAATATTAAAACTACGGCTCTAATAAATGTGCACATCAAATTCATTAACTCTACATCAATCAGTTTAGCTGTTGATAGATAACAGAAAATAACATCCACTCTGTTATATATATATATATATATATATATGTATATATATATATATTCATTCTTTTTATAATAAACAGTTCAGTCATCTTTCGTATAATAAACAGAGTTGACATGAGCAAAAAAAGTTTTTGACGGATTTTCAGTTTATTTTGATTTAAAAAAAAATGGATTTTGGGAATTTTTTTTATTAAGAGAGTGTTGAGTATCACCTATCTCTTTCCACACAATGAACTAGCCCACCTGCCATATATAGCAGTAGCTATTAATACCAGGGCAGACTAGAAGGTGAAAAGCAGCTTCTTATAGGAATAGAATTAGAACGTCGGAGACTGGAGATCGCACTAGATTACCTTACTTGCTACCGTAATAACGGAAGCCAATACTATCGTTGGACTATATCTTTATTCTGTATTTACTAATCCTATGCTCTTGTCTACTAATAGTCTCTCTATTGTATCTACTTTTTCCTGAGAATATATCTCTATTACCTCTCATATCGTGGTTTGTCCTTTGTTTAATATTACAAGCGTTCACTTACCAGAACGCAAAAGAGAGGGAAGTAAAACTTACGACAAAATGAGCAAAAAGTATATCCAGTTTGTAATTTGTGTAAATTTTTATATCAATTTAGGGTGAATAAACATAAAAATGAGAAATTAAATACAAATGAAGAAATATATTTTAAGAAAAGACAAACTTAGAAGTAAAGAGAAAAAGGTTCTGGGTGTGTGTATTCCTTCGCTATTTCGAGAAAAATTCTTGTATTATAAAATGTATTTCACAGTAAGAAAGCGGAGGATTCCTTATTCTGTAAGAAAAATGAATAATGGATCAAAAACTTATACTATTTAAGAAAAACGAATATTCTTCTTTGAGACACTTTGTCCCAGACAGTTTACCCTAAGATTAATCGATGTAGACACAACGCCATTTTCAAATCTTTTTGTCGTTATTTTTTAAGATTATATATTTTCCCGCATTTTATTGAAGTTGTTTTTCAAGTTTTTTTTTTTTTTTAAATAAGCTGAACTCCCTCTTATACCCATAATCCGACTCCAATACTCTTCGAAAAAAAAAAACCCAGCAACAATAAAGGTTTCTTATTCTTTTGACTAAGTGCGCGTATAGGGTGAACTAATGAAAAGGAACTGCTGAATTGATTTCATTATGAATGCAGATAAAGGACTCCATCAACAGTGTTTAAGCGCACGTCATATCTATAGGATATATGTATATATATACTACAATAATAACGAATAAATATCGGTTGGTTGATTTTATTGGCATGTCGACCCGTCTAGGATTATCTTATGCCAAGAGATAAGGGCATCAGATGTATTGACGTTCATATTTATAGTCCTTGCTTTTTTTGTTTCATAAGATATTTTTGTCTTTTACACACGGTTTTACAAAATACGATAAATTCATAAAAATATTTATTTGACCTATTGATGGGACCCTAACAATTATTACTACACGGGTTCATAGTGAACCTGGGAGTAATGACAATGAAAGAGTCACCCATAAAGATATATATATATATATATATATATATATATATATATATATATATAGGAGCTAAACTATATAATTAGCATTTGATATTCATAAAGTAGCATAGCAATGATTGAGTACAAAATAATCATTGTAAGTAGTAAGAAACGAATTATGCTGGAAATTGCTTTATTTACTATGAATATCTAAATAATATTTCTTGAAGAAAAATCTAATTAAAAAGAAACACGTTTACTGATTTGGGGCCTTAAGGTAACACATGTTTCTACAATTGTAAAATATGGAGAGAGACCTCGTTGCGAAATAGTTTAAGTGATAGACAGCAGTCTCATTGTGAGTTCGATCACCAGTCGCGCTATCACATTCACTTGTGAACTAATACTCTTGAGCAAGGCATGAAACCTTTTATCTCCTCTGCTGTTTTTCTACAAGGACAGCTTTGGGATTAAACAACCCACGAAAGTTGATACGTCATTAAACAGAGAAGAGAAAATACTATAGATAGTTTAAATTACATTTCTATTTTGTAATCGTGTCTTGACCGCTACACATTTAAAACGTTCTCAGGTGTTCTTGAATAGTTTTGTGGTTTAAAAATAATTACCAGTAACATACGTAATACTCCTGCAATATTTCACAGAACCAACTGGCTTGTTTGTTGTCGCTTATAGAATGTCACTACTAAATTCATGAAGCTGCACTGGTGGCGGCATCATGGTTAACATCGGAGTCAACGGGGTCGACGAAAGGAGTACAAATCCAGGACCATCCTGTACGTTTCACTTTGCACAAATGTCCTTGCGAAAGGCAAGCATCCACTATTCTCTTCCATTTATGGCTAAATAATTGGATAGACTGGGCTCTTTAGCCCCTAGGAGTGTCGTGCTAAAAGTTTGTGGCCCAGAGCTGCATATTTTTTCTAGTAGCAGCTCATCAAAAGTGTGTTTACTTGGTTGGATTTCATGTCATATTAATCCTTGTAGATTTTTTCATGCGAAATCATACGTATATATATGAGAAAAAGAAGCGGATATGTGGATAAATTAAAACACTGACAACAGATTTAGAAATGATATTTTGTCTTCATCTTAGAAATATTTCATCAAAATAATGTATAAAGTCTTTATAAATAAAGACGAAATATCAGGGTTGAATACGTTTTCAGCGTCTTGCTTTATCCATTTTTCCAATTAAATTTATTATTTTGTCAGATTTACCAAAATCAATTATTTCTTCATATATATATATATATATATAGGAAGAGATTGCAGTTAACATTTTTAAACAAGCCAGAACCAGTTCTTTCCCATAAAGTTAAATGGTTTCACGTGTTGCTATGTAACAGAAACACTTTGATTTAGCATCAATTATTTGTTTAAAAACAGTTAAATAGCTGTACATATGATTTGTAATTGATGAGTTTGTACTCTCATTATTAAAAGAGTTACAGCTAACGTTTTTGCATACAATTAATGTTATTGTTTTCATACAGGTAAATGGTTTCTAGTACTGCTATGAAACACTAATAATTCTACTAAACAGTATTCTTTCATTTGCACACATGTAAATTGTTCCAAGTTTCACAAAGTAAAACAAACAATCCAATTTTTGCCCATTTTGTTAAAAGCATCGCTATGTAACGGTTACAATGTAACATTAGATCTTAATTTTCACTCTCTTAGTGTAACATAGGACCAACGTGTTGTGCTGTCAAGAAAGTAGTCCGCAGAAAAAGAAATACTTAAACTCGAAGGTAACGGAAGAAAATATAGCAGTCGTTTATTATTCACTTACGGCTATGATCGTTGCAACTTTAAAAGTTCATTTTAGTTACGTTCTTCTTCTCCCTTCCTCTTGGTGGTGACAGCGGTGTGGGTAAGAGCTGGTTGTTGACAAACGCCTGACAGGTCGTAGCAGACTGGGGTAGGACGGGTCGGGGCCTCGGAACCATTAACGCACCCGTTTTGACAACTGCCTTCAACTGCCAAAATCTCCTGACTTGTTTTCTTATATAGAGATTTTGGGGAACAAATCGAAGATCCCCGAATGATCTATGTCACCAATGAACCTGTCGTGAAACACGTGATAATTAATCTGTGATTATTTTAAATTCACGTCTAACTTTTCAGGTCATTCTGCCCGCACGCGCTAGTCTCGTGACACCTTCACTGAATGACGACAGCGCCCGTCCGTAATATTACATTAGATTATTAAACAATTCTACTTGACCCATAGAAAGGAACTACTGCTCCAAGCCAGAAATTATCTGGGAATATTGACGGTGAAGGGGTTTTCCGTATTCCCAAAACTCCAGGACTAGAGTCTCACCATCTGATAGTTTTGTGTCATATCCAGGATTCCACAATGTGTGGCTTCTACTGCTCAAGTCATCGTTTTAATAAACAAATCAACAGTGTAAACAATGTTTTCTTTTTTTAAACGTCTGTATGCGTGTGAAACGGTATACCTCATTTTCTTTGACTCTTTGGTATAATTAATAACGTGTCGATGGCGGTCGATATCATAGACGTCATATGTAATTAGTCTAAATATTCGCACTAATCAGTGGACTTCACGCAATCAGACACCTTATTAACGCGCTGTAATACGTGTGCGTGGGTCGGAATGATTTGATTGCCGCATCAGATCGATTGATTGGTTTTGAAAAGCTACGTACATCAACTTTTTAGGAGCTTGATTGTAAGATAATAAATTTTGAGTAGGAACACTCTTGATTGGGAAATAAGTAAATATACAAAGAGCCTATTTGTTGTAGAAGAGAATCACCGCTTGGATCCCTGTTTAGTTAACCAGTGGTCGCTAACAGTCAAGGGCCAAAAATTTGAAAGTTGGTGGGAAGACATGTCTAACAGAAATTGTTTTTTTAAATACTAATCAACGATTCTCTGCAGTTAGATGTTATTTGGCGTATTAACTAAAGTATCACCCACTCTTAAACTACTCATAATATAGTGCTCATATGTAATTGACAAACTTTATATATTTCATGTAAGCGGTAGGATTTGAAGGTTTAATTTAAAGACTAAATTCAATTATAATCAATATGTATTTAGTAAGGCTTTACGATTACGAATGATGAATTTTGAGAAAATGTCATTTGACGTTATAAGATAGTTGAATAAAAAGCATGATTGTTTTTTTCCTATATTCTAAAATATTGCTTTGAAATGAACATGTATATGGAATAAAAGAACACACATTATTATTTGAAATAGATGGTGATCTCGTATTTTAAATTGGACGCCATCTGCTCGATAGAGAACAAAACACAGATGTCTGATACTTAAGATGCAAAAAGGAAAGAATTCAAATAAATATGGAAATATACTGCCTATTCAACTATGTACAAGATCTCATAAATGCATGCTTAAATCGACAATATATATATATATATATATATATATATACACACGTGTGTGTGCTGCCTGTTATATTTCAAACAAAATAATTAATGAAAAACTAAAAACACATTTAAATCAGGCATCACAAACTTTCAGTAATGCTGCCAGTTTCATGACCCAAGTCGATCATTAGGAACACACACACACACACACACACACACAGACACACACACATATATATATATATATATTGAGGGTGTATTTTTTGTATTTGGCATATGAAAATCTTTCCGTCAGTATGTCTATTTATCTCTCTCTCTCTCTCTCTCTCTCTATATATATATATATATATATATATATATATACTCACTCCTGTGAATTCAGAACTCGAGTGGAGAAATTGCCGGCTGCCACCTACGCTCTAATGCAATAACTCTTCTCATGAATTGAGGAAACCGGTACCCGATAATATAAATGTATTAAAGAATTGCGTTAAAAATTCCTTTTTATGCAGAGATATGGATGTTCCTGCAGTAAGATATTCGTCTGAGGTAAAGTCACCCGGGTTTGAATCTTGGCACAAAGCATCTCGCAAGTATACGCAAACTGAAGAGTTACGTTACAATGAAACAGTCTGTCTGTAGACGACTATATATATATATTTAAGTAATGAGAGTTTGCAGTGATCGCATATATTTCTTTGTGTGCATAATTTCTGATCTCCTCATCACTATAAATTTCAGGTGTTATTTTTGTTTTTTTCAGAAATGCACTCATCAGCTAAAACAATTTATTTCTTTCTATCTTTTTATTTTTGGGGGATAGAGGTGGGTGTAATTTATAGCCATGTGGAGCTGAGAAAATATTCATACTTCGAGGATTTTATTCTGCTCAGTATTTGAGAACTTTATTCTTTAAGAAAAAAAGATTTCTATAAACGACTTCTTTATTTCAGAATATATATATATATATATATATATATATATATATATATATATATATATATAATGTCTGTATATGAGTAAATGCACGTGTGTGTATGGCTGTGTTATTTATGTCTCAGTGTGTGTTTTTTGTCCGTGAGAAAAAAGATTACAAAACATTTTTAGATAGATTAAGAGCAATATATTTTTTTCTGGGTTTGCGTAAATAATTACCGATCAATGCTTAGCACGACACAAGGTCACATATGTGGAGAACTCGCTGAAATTGATGATTCATATAGAGAGGTAAATACATGTACACAACAAAGACTTATTGATTCGCGAGTTGAGCACCGTGCGTGCGATGAGAAATGAACAACTACAGTGACCCTAGAGCGTTTTTATCGATCTCATGCAATCACCGACTGCGACAAGTCTTCTAGATCGATCACTTCAATTAGAGAAATCTTGCATCCTTCATCGGCTAAATATTTCAATTAGCGCACTCACTTGTCCAAGATCAATTTGCTTTTCTCAGGCGCGTAACCAATCGGTTTGTCGGCGAGAAAACGAAGAGGGCGGCCGAGCTATTACTAGCAATCTTATCGACTTTGGCTAATTGCCGCTAAGAATGAGAAACCCATTGACAGAAAAAAAAAAGAAGGAAGGGTACAAAAAGACGTTAGTTGAATATTTAAGAGACCCACCACTGTTTCTGCTTTTAGAGGTATGAATTTTTCGTGGGAAGAGAAAGGAATACAGGGCAACTAATATTTACATATTTCTGCAAAACAGGTATTAGCCTGTTTACTTAGATCCATCTTACGACAACACCTTTCTATTTTAATAAGATATTCCATGATCAAATAGATACAAACAAGTATATTACGTTGAAAGAATGTTGGAGATATGTTTAAGCTAGACTCAGCTATGTCAAATCAACTGATTCATTTTTTAATATCATTCTTTTTTTTAAAATCTTATATTCAAAAATAAATTCTTGTTATTCTTTGATATATAATTAGGTGTCCTCTTTTGCCAGGTTTTCAAATATGTGAGTTCCTTTTTAATTAAATAGCATTTTGCTTCATTTTCTACGAATCGCTTTCGCCATAGATTGGATAAGATACAAGGATAGTTATCTTTTTTTAACCAAATCTACTCTCTACCGGAATGCCCTTAAAAGAGCAGTGTTAAAAATTGCTTGGTTGCCATTGGTATACACCTTAGGCATCAAGAAATTAAGATAACTCTTCTCCTTTTAGACGAAAAGACCGGTATGGAATGTTGCTTCGTGAATGCAACTAACAACAATGATATTTATCGAATCTAGTGTCATTCTATAAGATCAACAATGAAACGCTAACCGGGATACATAATGTTGGAATCCGGGTCTAAAAACCAAAAATTCAGAAGTGCGATCACATCCAGCAGAAAAGGTACAGCTGGTCAAGAGTGAGATTGGGGCGAGATTTGCATCACTTATACTGATTTCACAAAACTCGAATACCCTTGCGAAAGACATTAATCCAATTCTCCCTCCAGGTATGATTAAATAGAAAAATAGAGGTATTTTTACCTAGGTATGGCAATCAGGCTAGGATAAGGGAAACTTTGAATTCAAACTTGCAAAACTCTCATTAAAAAACTTAGCTTGTGTCGTATCCTGCTTGTGCCATAGAATTGGTGTATATATATATATATATATAGAGAGAGAGAGGGAGATAGAGAGAAAGAGAGTAGAGTGTTAGCCAATAGTGCATGAGACTAGGGTTCAATCCCAGGTCGATTCACACGAAAGACTAAAAAAATGATACCTGATGCCACCTTCCTTAACACTCAGCATTATAAGGTACTGATCAAAGGTAAAGTGGAGCAATCCAGGGAAAAGAGTAGCATCTTTCCCTACAACTCGGTGTTGTAGCTATTGAAAAGGGAGCCTTCGAGTCACCCTCGACTTTGATCGCCAACTTTACTAAATTATATATGTACATAATTATAATTTTTAATACAGTTGATATGCAGCTTTGGATGGGGGATTCAAATTCTTTCGTTAATGGCATATCAAACTTCTTGGAATTTATGATGCCTAAACCTTCCTGTAAGAAGAATGGTAGCCGTTATACTTAACCCCTACCTAAGTTCATATCTTTTGCCTGGGTATTTGTTAAAAAAGTTCAAACTCGCTAACGAAAATGTCTTATTCCAACACATTGCTATGTCATAGGGAAATCTTCTACTGCATTTTTTTCATCAAAATGTGCATGCGTATGATAGTAAGTTGGATATGGGAATTTCTACAAAAGGAGGTTGGAACACTTTTTGTTTCAAATTTCCCTTAATTCCATTTTTACTTTTGCTAATTTATTTTTCTTCCGTTTTCTCTTTTGATAAATTCTGTTTGTTTCCTTTTGATTGTATTTGAGGAGGAGGTTTCTTTAAAATAGGCATCTTTCATCATAACAAATTAGAAAAGAAACTTTTCACAAGAACGGTTCATTTAGTTCAGATTGATTTACTTTTGCAATATTCTAAACCCCTTGTTCACGTCTAATAACTATCAGGGGCTTCATTATTATTTCTACTCAAATTTGAATTCGCTCATTCAAGCTTTCACTGGTGATTTATCAGTGAAGTTAAAGTGACAACGAGTATCATCAGATCTCTAGGACTCTTTCGGCTCTTCTAATTGGTTATAAGAGTGTTGCGGTCGGGATTGTATTTTTTTCAATGATCTCTACTTACTCAAACTACTTTCCTGGTCTTCGGAGACCATTCCAAGGGTATCGATTATTCTTGGTAACACGATCACATTCATGTGTCCCAATTACTTTTTAAATTTCTGGCAAGTTCCAAGTATTAGTCTCTCTTTTCGTTTCTTTTTTTATTCTGTGATACTCTAAAATGAAAAAAATCCACAACGTAGAAATTATTTTCTTGTTGATTACCAGTAGGTTTGGTCTCCTTCCTGTTGAATATTGGAAATTTACTAAGCTTTTTGCTTAGATGTGGCACAAGGCCATATGAAAGGGGCACCCAATGAGACTCGAACTCACTCGTGTAGGTTTACTAGTCGAGCTTGCTAACCATTACACCACCAGAGGCGCCTTCCTTCCTGTTGAATATTGGTTAGCTCAAGTAGAGTGGTGTCCAAAATTTCTCTGAGAAATAAGTAGATGAATGGACACCCCTCATGCAAATGTGTTGGGTAGGCCCATTCTTGTACAGTGAACCAATCCACATGCTAGTGAGCTTTAGCTCGCCAGCTTTTCAAGGAGGCGGCCATGTTACTTTTTGCTTGTACAGGTGAGTGCTGTTTATTGTTATTCAATACTTCCCAGGATTTGCTGATCGTTTTCATATCATTATTTTACTCATTTGAGAGTTTTTCATTCTAGCGTTAGCCGATGGTTTTTAACTGGATTCTGAGTGACAGCAAGTCTCCTCAAGTCACCAGGGTTCTTTTTATTATTCTGGTCTATTTCAACAATGTTTGTTTGGGTGGTTCCACTCGTCTTCTTGTTTACAGGTCCTTAAGTGACTATACCATGCCTTTGGTGACTGAACCAATAGCACTAATTACTATTAGTATCACTTTTACTTTCATGTTCCCTAGTTTTTTCAGTTCTCTAGCAAGGTCTAGGTACTTATCTCTCTTTTCGCTTTCCTTCAGTTTTACCCTATTATCAGCCTGGATAGCAAAGTCCGCTTTTCGACAGGTTTTCTTCATTTCGTATACTATCACTTGATCTAGTCGCCTGGCCGAGATTTACAATTGTTTATTTATTTACCCATTAGAGTTTTTCACATCAGCGTTAGATGATGGTCTTTCACTGGAGCAAGTCACCTCAAGTCTCCTGGACTCTTCTAAGTATTCTGACCGTCTTCAATAATGCTTTCCTTTGGATGGTCTCCACTCATCCGTCAACTTCCAAATCCTCCAGGCACTTTAATAATCCTTTAGTTACTGTGCCAAAAGCACCATTCACAATTAGGAAAATCGTCACTTTCATGTTCCATAGGTTTTTTTTTATATTCCCAAGCAAGGTCGAGGTACTTATCCTTCTTTTCATATTCTTTCAGTTTTATTCTGTGGTCAGCTGGGACATCAAAGCCGACAATTTTGCAAATTCTCTTTTTTTTTTTGTTGATTATTATAAGGTCTGGTCTTCCGGCCGAGATTAGGAGATCTGTGTGTATTATTATTATTATTATTATTATAATTATTATTCTGCAACTGGTATTCAGTTGCACATTTTGATTAAGATATTAAAAAAATGAATGCAAAAACTGGGATTCAAGTCAAATTTGGACATTACTTAGAACGAGACTTTTAAGCCACCAAATATGAATCTTTTATGTATTTAGTTATCTATTCATTTATGATCTTCCTGTGACCATCTTTAATAACAAAAGAATAATTACAGGTATTTCAAAAACAATTTTAAGATAATATAACTGTTAGGTTTTGGTTGGTTTGTTAGCTGTTTGGGTTATTATGGCATATCAAACTTTGTAGGTTATTTAATGCCAAACTTTTTTATACAAATAATCATTTATTCTTCAAGCAATCCATTTAGCATGAGTACAAAATTTGATTGTCAAAAACATTTCTATTTCAAGCTATTCAGTTTATTCTAACAGTTGTAATTCTGTCAAATCAGTTTAGTATAAGTATAGATTTTGTTTACACACTGTTAAATGTCATAACAATTCTATATTAAACAATTCAGTTTTGCGTAAGTACAGTTTCAAAGTCAAAAAATTTCTATTTCAAACAATTCAGTTTAGCATAAATACACAGTTTAGATGTAAGTACGCAGTTAATTGTCAAAAATATTTCTATTTCAAGCTATTCAGTTTAGTCAAACAGTTCCAAATCAAACAATTCGGTTTAGCATAAGTATGCATTTAGTTTTGTTCAACCCATTGATAGGGCCCTATCAGGTGCTACCATTCCTGGCCTGAGTGGACCTGGGAGCAATGGCAGTGAAGGGGTGCTCTGTATTCCCCAAAGCCCTAGCATTACAAGAACCTCATCATCAGATTATTTATTGTTATATTCAGGTAACTTGTTGAGGAGAGGCGGTGTTACCCTTCTGCAGAGGTGCAGTCGATGTATGCTACGGCCCCAGCCGACTGTGCAATATTAAGTTTGGGATTGGTTTCTCTTGCTTCTAATAACATTTCAACCTTCGTGGGTAATTTAATGGCAATGCTATTCTCCTAGAAGAACAGACATTTCATGACTTTTCCAAGGGTATTATTCCGATATTGAACTCAATGACTTTACTGAAGTTCAAACTTCTTACATTGATGTAACAGTCCAACACATTACCAATTACTCCACGAGGATTCTTCCTCTTCAACTGCATCTCTCCCTCCACCAGACCTCGGGTGGTGTAATGGTTAGCAAGGTAGACTAGCAAACCTACACGAGTGAGTTCGATTCTCATTGGGTGCCCAATTCATGTGGCCTTGTGCTACATCTAAGCAAAAAGCTTAGAAAATTACCACTGAACTGAATCTTCTGGTTTGACTGCAGTTTTGAAGATCTAAGTAATGTAGTCACTCATTCCTCGCCATTAAAACCAAGTTATCACTGCTCTAATGTGTACAATTTTTGGGTTTTAAACATATTTTTTGATTTTCACTTATATTAGGAATATATAAACCGTATTACTGATAAATGTCTGCAAACAAATGATAATTATGAAATCACAATGACTACTTAAAAATATATTCGCTGGTATAAAATATTTAAAATAATAATTTTAAACTATAATTTTTTAAAAACCAACACAAATTACTAATTCCTTGAAAATATTCTGATTTCCAAAAAAATGAGCCATTAAGTTTTTATATGCTTTAAAGAAAGCCAAAACAAACCAAACCAAACCAATCTAACTGATTGATTAAATGTGAATAATTATTTAACTAAAGAGTCTTTTTGAAATTCATAATTTTTATCTGTAAACCTAATTATGTCTCGTACCGAAGTGGCTCCCCAGTGGTTATTGTTTCTACAGTCGACGAAAATTTGTCCCCACAAAATAAATGGACAATTTTTTTAAAACATTTTTCATTGTATTCAGACTTATAAGGAAGTGTAAATCGAGTTCAACTTACCTTTGTCTGATTATGATACAAATCAGTTCCTAAATTCGAGATGATTATCGGCAACGTAGTACACATGGGTCCCAAACAATTTAGACCATTAACTACTTTATGAAATTCTGGACACCTCATAGATTCCACGCAAATTCAATAATAATTACTCGAAACCAAGCTATGTAGCAGGAACATTATAAAAGGGATAAATACATGAGCTTTCCCACTCGTAAGATACTCGGGACCATTCTTGAAGGGGACCTGAGAAAAACTTACACAAATGGACCAAAGAACAGGAATATTAATGACTATGCATAAGGCTTTACACCCCAGAGATGACGTTGAGAGACTGTGACAAGAAAAGAAGGAGAAAGAGGTTTGTCCTACATTTATTCAATTACTCGAACACTAGATAGAAAAGCGAGGAGGAATACTGATTATAGCCACCAGAGATCATTCTTACAACACGAGAAACAATAGAACAGAAATAACCATAAAATATAAATCGATTACCAAAAAACATCTCGCACGAGAAAACGTGGACGTGGCTGAGGAAGGGAAACCTTAAGAGTGAAATGAATCTCTTTTAACAGCAACTCAAAACAAAGCCATAAGGACGAATCATATAAAAGCAAGAATAAATAAGAAGCAACAAAACAGCAGATGTAGGCCATGTGGTGATATTGACAAAACGATCAATCATATAATTAGCAAATGCAACAAACTAGCAGAAAGAGAGAGAGAGAGAGATGGGGGTGTCCTCGTGGTGTAATGGTTAAAGCGATGGACTGCGGAATCGTAGTACGCGAGTTCGAACTCCAGTCACGCTATTGCGTTCACTTTCTGGCAAATACCCTTGGGAAAGGTATGAACCCCCCATATCCTCCCAGCTTTGGGTTAAATAGTATCTCTACTGTTCTTCTATGAGAATGGCTTTGGCATTCATCATCATCATCATATCGTGCTGGCAGCACGGATATCCCTGACCCTCTCTAGCCACTCCTCCCTATCGTTCATCGCCCTAGGTAGGTCTTCAGGACAACAACCTGTATCCTCACATAGCTGCTGAATGTACGTTCGAGCTGGTCGTCCTGCTTTTGCGCGGCCATGTGTGGGGATCCATAAGAGTACATCTCTTATGAGTTTATCTCTGCTTCTCCAGCAGTGTCCTGCATGTCTGGTTCGTAAATAACCTAAAAAGAGTTGATATGCCATTAAACAAAGAAAGAAGAAGAAGAGAGATAGAGAGAGAGAGAATAAGAATAGACACGGCTGGGTGGGCAAGGTGATACACAGTAAATTGTGCATGAAATTTAAATTTGACCATACAAACAAATGGTATAAGCACAGGCCAGAATCTTTCATAGAGAACGAGTCCCACAGACTTCTCTGGGATTTTAAGAAACAGATGGATCACCTAATCTCGTCAAGACGACCAGACCAAACAATAATCAATTAAAAAAGAGAACTTTCCGAATTGTGGACTTTGCTGTCCCAACTGACCACAGGGTAAAATTAAAAGAAAGCTAAAATAAAGATAAGTACCCTGGACCTTACCATGATATTGGTAAAAACTATGGAACATAAGGTGACTGTGAGATCAATAGTAATTGGTGCTCTTGGTATACTCACAAAAGCACTAGTACAAGGACTGGTGGACTTAGTCTCCACTCTTCCTTCTATTTTTATCAAAAGAACTGCATTGTTGAGACCGGTCAGAATATTAAGAAGAGTCCTGGAAACTTGAAGAGATACGCATTCACTAAAACTCCAGAAAGAAACCATCGGTTAATGTTGGTGGATAAACTCGAAAAAGGTTAACAACAACAATAATGATAATAATTTTTAAAAATGTTTCTATATTCATTAGTGATGAAAACTAAAAACTAACTATCCATATATATCATCAAGGCAAACTGTATTCCAAACTCTGGAAAACAGTTGTTCGGTATATCCGCCCCTATGACTATATCTCACGAAAAATTGGGAAACCAAAAGAAAAGAATAGTTTACTGCCCTTGTATAATTCATCAGAAATGTGCCAAATATTAAATGCAATGTTGGAATTCAACATAAGCATTCAAACTTACCAAAATAAGTGAAAATACTGCATGATGTATGGATATGTCGCTCTAAATATATAGGATTTGGCAATAAAAAGAGAGGAAAATCTGTTTGCTGTTTTTGAACACCTAATATTAAATACACTGGAGGTGCCCGTGGTGTAGTCGTTATCGTCGTAGGAAATGGACACGGCGACACGAGTTCAAATCCTGGACGAGACTGATTGCATTTCACATAGCACTAATACCCTTGGGAAAGGTATGAATCCACTTATTCTCCTTCCAGCTATGGGTAAATAGTAGGACAGACTGGGTTCTTCAGCCTTGGTTAGGCAACTAGTCTAGGAGAAGGAAAACTCTGAATTCAAACCTGTTAAACTCCGCTTAAAAAATTGACCTTGTGTGCCCGAGCGGAGGGGTTGGTAAATATTATATTAAATACACTCAAAATAATTGAACACAGCATTTTATTGAATTGGTTGACATCATTAATGTAAAGAATGTGCTTTAATATCAAAAGGCATTGATATTTAAGCGAAGATAAGTGAGTTTTAGTTGTAATTCACCACATTTTTCTTGATTCCGTAAGTTCTGTTTTTTTAGATGTACATTTGCATGGATAAAACCAGTGCTAACTTGGGAATGCAAGTAAAATGCTTCATCCGCTGCATTAAGCTTGCTGTACAAACAGGATTAACATTCCCAAATGCTGCTGGGTCTTTTACTTCTGAACAATGATTTGGTTTCGATATACACACATATTAACGAATTCATCTTCAAAGTTAGATTAATGACAGCATTATTTATTTCCTAATCAAATATCTTAGCAATCCATTTTGGTTTGGTTTCTTTGTTTAATGGCATATCAATCTTTGTAGGTTATTTAATGTCAAAGTAGAATAGTAGTGTTGCTATTTAACTATTTAACACATAGCTGGGAGGATAAGGGGATTCATACCTTTCCCAGCGGTATTTGCCCGAAAGTGAACGTAATAGCGCGACCGGAATTCGAACTCGCTTACTACGATTCCGCAGTCCATCGCTTTAACCATTACACCACGAAGACACCCCCTCCATTTCAGTAAATGCATGTTATCTGGTTCCTCAAAAGGTACTTTAAAATCTTCCCTCTCAGTCAGCTGGGGCTGTAGAATACACCGGCTCCACCTCTTCAGAGGAGTAAGACCCCCAACAAATGCTGTGGATATGACACAAAAACGTCTGATGACGAGGATCCTGTAATGCTGGAGTTTTAAGGGATGCAGAGTAACCGATCATTGTCATTGCTCCCTGGCTAGGAGTGGTAGCACCTGATAAGGTCCTATGTATGGGTCAAATAGACCTGTTAGACAGGTAAACTCAATGTAAACATATGACTTTTCAAATAAATGACTAATGCTTCATCATCATCATCATATCGTGCTGGCAGCATGGATATTCCTGACCCTCTTTCGCCACTCCTCCCTATCGTTCATCGCCCTAGACAGGTCTTCAGGACAACAACCTGTTTCCTCACATAGCTGCTGAATGTACGTTCGTGCTGGTCGTCCTGCTTTTGCGCGGCCGTGTGTGGGGATCCATAAGAGTACATCTCTTATGAGTTCATCTCTGCTTCTCCAGCAATGTCCTGCATGTCTGGTTCGCCTAACTTGAATAGTTTTCGTGATATGGGGCAGGTGGCCGTACAGTTGGTGTCTTGTGGGGTGTTGCTGCCAGGACTTGTTGAGGATTGCACGCAGCATTCTTGTGTAATTGCCATCTAGTTTCTTCTCGAGCCGTTTTGTTAGCGTCCATGTAGTGCATCCATATAGCAGTATCGATGTGACCGCTGCCTGGAAGAAACTGCGTTTCATTTTATCGGTTAGGTCTGATTTCCATATAGTCGATAGCCTATTGATAGCTGTCCATGCTTTCGTTAACCTCGTTTCGATGTCCTTTTCGGTTGATTCGACGCTGCTTCCTAGGTACGTGAATTTGTCTACTAGTTTAAGAGGGGTTCCTTCTAGAGTGGAGATGTCCCCCGTTTGGTTATATTGAATTATTAGTGATACATTGCAATACTTGAAACCCTTTCCCTGTGTTCAAAAAATTAGATCAGGCTCGTTGAAAATTGTTATCAACAAAATGTGTTTACCCTATTTTCCAACCCCTCCGCTCGGGCAGGATATGGCACGAGGTCAATTTTTAAGCGGAGTTTAACAGGTTTGAATTCAGCGTTGTCCTTCTCCCAGATTAGTTGCCTCACCGAGGCTGAGGAAAACAGTCTGCCCTACTATTTTTCCATAGCTGGTGGGAGAATAATTGGATTCATACCTTTCCCAAGGGTATTAGTGCTATGTGAAATCATCAATCTCTTTCAGGATTTGAACTCGTGTCGCCGTGTCCATTTCCTACAACGATAACCATTACACCACGGGCACCTCCAAAATGTGTTTACTAATCATATATATTTTATATATATTTAAAACAGTGTTTGGCATTAAATAAGCTTGAAATGCCATAAAACCAAACCAAATTTAATATCATCACTTAATTTTCTTTGATGCTTTTATGAACACTTCTCGATCTGAATCTGAAATATTTTCATCATCTCCCATTTGTCACAAGACTGAAAAAAATATTTCAGATCTCTACATGCCAATGAATATTTAAGATGTTCAATTTTAACTTGATAAACTATTTCGATTTTCCGGGCTTGAATAATTTTAACATCTTTACTCTGCAGATGTTTCGTTACTCTATTAAATTTTGAATATAGGTTTGCCAAATAAAACAGATGTCTCTAACACATTTTCAACTCATTAAATAGTTATAGCTTACCGTCCGTTAGAAACTTCACTCTTGAGTCATTCTAGCTAACAAATCTTAGCAAGTTATCACCTCTTGACAAAAACCTTACCTCAGTATACAAACGGAATTCATTAGAAACTTCAACATTTGTTCACATAATATTACAAACAACCCTGAATTAAAAGGATGAGCATAAGTTTTATTTTTTAACGTGATACTGACTTTTAAGGTATCGTGCTGTTCGCCACTGGGTCTCTAGGCTATAAGATGGTATCCGTGTAAAACACAGTGAAAAGTAAATACATAAAGAACCGTTTCCCGAGGAAAGTGGCAAGTCATCTTTGACAGTCAATCATTGCTGGTGCACTATCAGAAACCACTTCATGAATATTGTGTTTCTTTAAATAACCCTCCAAAAATCTTAAGTTATCTCACTCAACTCAAGTCGGCTGGGGCGATAGAATACACCGATTGTATCTCAACAGAAAGGTAAGAGTGTCGTGGTTTGACTCTTAAAGATCTGATGGCGAGGCTTCAATAACCCTGGAGTTTTGGGGAATGCTTAGTAACCTTTTACTGCTATCACTCCCAGGTAGACGCAGGCCCGAATTGATAGCTCCTAGTAGGGTCCTATCAATGGGTTAAGTAGAAATAAACTGCGTACTTACGCTAAACTGAATTGTTTTAAATAGGACTGTTTTTAAACTTAACTTTGTGTAAACAAATGACTGATGTTTAATTGAATAGTTTGTGATATATAGCACTGCTTGAAACTATTTAACCTTTTTGACTAAATTGAATAGTTCGAAATATAACTGTTTTTGACATTTAAACTGCGTACTAATGCAAAACTAAATCTTTTGAAATAGAACTATCTTTAAATTTAACTATGTGTAAACAAAAAATTTACTTATGTTAAGCTGAATTGTTTGAAATACAGCTGTATTTACATTTACAACCGTTTATATGAATAAAAATGGATTTAGCATTAAATAACCTACAATGGCTGAAATGCTATAGAACCAAACCAAACCAAATCTTACTTTTTAAAATCACATTTAAGGTACTTAGCAAAGACAAACTCAACAATACACTTTAGGTCTTGAACTAGATTTTTATCATGATATATTGGAGGTATTAAATACCTCCAATATGCCATGATAAAAACTGAACGGTTATAATTTGTTTATTAAGTTGCATAGTAAATTTGTTATTGGGAAATTCAGATGCCAAAGTTCTTCCCAAATAATTGGCTATCGATTCTTTTATTCTTTGCACTATATCTGCATTTAATGGTATGCATCTTAGAACAAATTAACGTCTTTTTTCATAATATTTTCAATCACATCTTTCATCATCATCACCATCATCTCGTGCCGCTTGCACAGATATCCTTGACCGTCTCTCGTCACTTCTCCCTATCGTTCATCGCCTCTGGCAAGTCTTCAGGGCTCGTCCCGTATCCTCGCATAGAAGCTGTATGTATGTTCGAGATGGTCGTCCTGCTTTTGCTCGGCCATATGTGGGGTCCATAGGAGTACATCACTTATGAGCTCGTCTCTGCTTCTCCAGCAGTGTCCTGCGTGTCTGGTTCATCAAACTTGGATAGTTTTTTGTGATGGGAGGCAGGTGGTCGTATAGTTGGTGCTTTGTGGGGTGTTGCCACCAGGACTTATTCAATATTGCTCTCAATATTCTTGTGTAATTGCCGTCTAGCTTCTTCTCCAGCCGTTTTGTTAGCGTCCAAGTGGTGCATCCATACAGCAGTATCGATCACATCTTTAATAACAGCTATTAACATCTCTTTACCATTAGTATATGAATTTCCTTTATTTGCTATATTAAGGGGGATAGTACATGATGTATCTTTACTCCTCGATTATCAGCACAAGCAGATGCTGTTAAAAAATGTCTTTGAATTTGATCGATGTCAAAGTTTTCTTCAAGCATCTTTTAAAAAATCAAAGATTTTTGTTTTACTTAGGATAAATGTTTTCGTGGTGATCTTTCATCTTCTTGGATTTCATGGCATCATTTATGTAATTCTTTTCGCATAAAAACACATAGGTATTGTTTTATTAGTGAATGAAGGTTTGTTTTCATTGTTTTTAATGTCATATCAAGCTTCATGGGTTATTTAATGTCTAAGGCTTGCTTGTAGAAGTATAGCAGTGAAACTATTTACACTATAGCTAGGTGGATAAGATGTTTTATACTTTTACCGAGAGTATTAATGAGATACTGAATGTAATAGCGTGACTGGATTTCGAACTCACGATTTTCGAGGCCACAATCCAATTCGTCTGCCATAATTCTACCGGGCATCTTCCTAAGCAAATAAATGTTTCAGTCCAAATTTCATATAATCTTGTGAATCATCATCATCATGTCGCGCTGGTAGCACGGATATCTCTGACCCTCTCTCGCTACTCCTTTCTGCAATTCATCTTAACATTAGTGGCCGCCATTATACTTAATAGAAATGGGTAAATTTAAACAGTAAATGCACAGATATCAGTTTACTAAAACCACTCCAATAGCTATGGTTGTTGAGTATATACTGGCTGTATTTGGACTAGTTGGTGCCAACGGGCATCTGATTGATTGTGGCACTGGCCAGCGAGCACGTGCTATGTATCGGACGCTGAACTGATCAATCTCAGCGGTAAGTCGGCCAAGCTGAGAATTGTGACTCATCTGTCTCTCTCTCTCTCTCTCTCTCTCTCTCTCTATTTGTATGTGTGTGTGGTGGTTGGAATGGTTAAGTGCTTGTACGTTTACCCCCACCACCACACACACACTGTTCAACTCTCTGTTGGGTTCTATATCTGCAGTATTCGACTCTGCCGTAAGTGAAAGAATTGTCGCTGCTTTCTTTGTGTTGCAGTAGGTTTGAATGGGCACTATGCTCGATATTCAACACTATAGGTATAAGCAAATTGTACTATATGTCGTTTTATTTCTTATATAAGTTTTATCTTTCTACACCAAAAGTTCTATTGAGTCTGGCATTTATTATCCCCAGTCTTATGACCATGTTTTAATAGACTCATTGAATAACCCATGGACGACTTCAGAGAATTTTTTTAGTGGAACCAGTGATTTGTCCTATTTCCTCATAGCATAAACTCGTACGGCAATTTTTTCACCAGTTAATCTTGTATGCAAAACAGATTTACTAAAGGACAAATTATCAAGCTTTAGGAAAATATTAGTTTCGAAAATAGATCGTTCACAGGCTAGAGAAATTTATTTTGCAGGCCCCATAAACCCCTAACTTAAATAATTAATAGTTAACACAGTTTCGAGATATATTTTTATTTCAAAACCTTTATGATGATTGGCACTTCTAGCTACCTTTTTTTCATCCCATATAGACAATTTATTTCATTCCCAATATTTTTCAAATGATTTTGAGAAAGCCTCTAAATGTGCAGAGCATCATATGAATTAAATAATTGCAAAAGCAAATTTTAATTTCACGTCAAATTTCCTCCATTCTGTCTGGCATTTAATATGACAATTTTATTCATACAAAGATATAGGAAAAAAAGGAGGATACGGTATTTTTCGAAGGGCCGATTTTATAGAAGCAGATCAAGATTTGCTACTCAATCAATTGTTTGTACGGGTTCCCCAAATTAAATCATTATCGTTTATTTTATTTTGACTGTTTACGTAAGTAAATAAATGCAGTCTATCTGCAATTGTTTTTACATATTTTTTTAAGTTATCGAGTTTTGTAAGTTTGTCGTTGATAGGGAAGGAAATAAATCTAATTTAATCGCTGACGAGAGGCTTGACTTGACAAAATACACATAATCGAAATTTTACATTGAATCATATGATCAATATCGATTTTCGAGTTTCTTCAAACAGAAGAAGAAAATCGGGGACATACTCGAGCGTTCAAATATAAGAGACGATTAACAAACACGTGAGGTTCAAATTTGCTATTGCAATCTAGGATTATATCAATGCTTCTATTCAAGAACTTGTAAATATCATTTCAGAATGATCTTTCTTTAATCGAGAATTAGTATAATAAAGATATGAAGTTCAGTGAAAACGCCTACCCTACCATAAAATATCAATTCATTGCAGGTTTCAATGGAAATGTCTTTATTCTCTAATTTTGGTGATTTTACATGAACTGCACAAATAAAAATGAACTTATGAAATGCCAACTTTATTAGGTTAAGAATTAGACGAGTGGGTAGAGCGTTCACCAAAGGTCCATCAGACCGGCGTTTAATCCCAGGTCTCGTCATACCAAAAACTTTTAAAATGGTTCTTGATTCCGTCTTGCTTAACACTCAGCATTATAAGTTTCGTATCAAGGGTAAAGTGGAGCAATCCAGGGAACGGAGTAGCGCATTCCTCTACACCTCGGTGTTGTAGCTATTGAAAAGGGGGCCTTCTGGTCCCCCTCGTCCACGGTCGCCAACTTTACTTACTTACTTGCATCATAGACTTTTCGAAGGGTTTTCTGATGGCCACCATATAAGAGCTCCAGCAAAAAATTCAACTTGACCATTAAAAAGGCACATCGCTCCAGTGAAATCGACTGCTGCGAGTGGACCGTCCAGACTGCAAGCAAAAAGCATTGGCTACAACAATAACCAAAGCCATTTCACATTCAAGAACGGATGAAGTGTCAAAGAATTAAGAGTCTTAGCGCTTAAAAGTAAAACAAAAAATATGCAGCGCTGCAACGGAACCAAATGAATTCTTAGACGTTTCAAAGGCAATATGACTCAGCACAATACTTGCACTTATCAAAGAACGTCTTCATAAACCTTCGTTTGCAAAGCCATAGCCATATAGCTGTAAACAAGGCGACGACAATTGGGCAACAATTATGATTTCCAATTATATTCCGTAGAAAATTGATCTTCACAAACATTACAAACAGGTAAATATTATCACATTGGGTCCATGTCCCGCTAGGCTCATCAGGCCCACACTACACTAAGTGAGTCGATAACCAGTATAGTCAAGCAGGGCTCACGCCCGAACTTTCCCTACCCTTAACCCCCTCTATAATCGACCTTCGGGTCACTGACCTAGGGTCAAGTCCTGTCTGGTGGGATGCAGAGACAAATATCTGGTGAACATTATCACTCAGTTACAATATCAATGCTTAAAGATCCATCGTATTAATACAGTTCAAAATCATCCTAAGTGTTGACTTAAACATAACATAGAACTCATAGAAGGACCCTTAACAGGTATTACCATTTCTGGTCATCTAGTGATCCAATGAGTAGAATTGACCAGCACCAGACAAGTCTCGGTCCGTGGGTGACCTTCCAAATCTCTTGATCACCACTATAAAAAAGACTTTAATTCAAATATTGCCTGGTGGCAGGCATGGACAAATATCGAGTGAAAATGAGTGTAATGGTCACAAAGAGTTTAATGCATTTTTCCATGGGCACTTGAACTGGAAAATTACAACTGGATTAATAATACTGTGGAGTAAAGGAAATTTTGAAATTTTTGACGCATACTTGGAAAATCTCCTGAATAAAAGGCTTATAAAGAACAAATATACCTTTAAGAGAACATAATAAACAGATGTACCTTTAGTAGAACATAAAAGAAAGAACAAGTGTACCTTGCTTAACAACCGTCTAGCACAATATGCGAGGACGTAGAAATACTTGGGTTGGTATACACACGCGTATCAAGACCAACTAATGTATCCTTGTCTTGCAGTTTTGTCGAATGTGTTCATACATGTCTCTATGACTCCGATTACAGAAAAATGGAACGAATTCCGTTGATTCCTGGGTAAGAAGTTAAACTGCAATCAGTTGTAAGGCTCTGGTTCGGGAGTTCCAGAGTGTTGTGGAGTGTGGAGTGAGCTCTTTATTACCATTACTCCCAGATTCACCCTGTTCAAGAGGTGATAATATCTGTTTAGAGAGCCAGCTCTGGATCAAATAGCTATTAAATACCAGGAGCAGATGGAGATTGACAGCCTTGGCAGGCAATCAGGACAGTCTGACATAAGACCTTCGACCCAAGAACCTTGCTGTCACCGTCCCAACCACTGATGTAAAGGGTGGAGGCAGTACTGCGCACACTCCACTCCACTCCACCTAAAAATTCCATTGCTCAGGCTGAAACGTCAAGTCCACGTCCGCGACGCCACCAACACTTCCAAGCCCTGTAACAATAGGAAAGAGGCGAAACGGCAGGTGAAAGATGTTACTTGAGGCCGCAGTCTTAATCATGCATGAAGGTGATTCAAGATATTGGTTATCTGATGTTAACCTGAGACGACTGCATTACCAGTCAGCACCCTGAACGACCCAGTTGCATTTTTTTGAGAAAGCACTAATTGCTCCACAAGGAGAGAGGTCAAGAAAACATGGCGTAACCAAAGCTCGTCTCTCACCCCCAAGTTGGTTTGTCACAGTCAAGGGGCATCTTCTCAAGGTGTCCCAGAGCATTAAAACAAGGAAAGTACTCATCCACATCCAAGAGTGTAAAAATACTGAAAGTCGCAAGCTGGAATGTCAGAACTATGCTTGACACAGCTCACAGCAACCGACTAGAATGTCGCTCAGCTCGGATTGCACATGAACTCTCCAGGTTAAATGTCCACATTGTTGCCTTTAGCAAGGTCCGGTTCCCAGGAGAAGGCAGCCTCCAAGAACATCGCACCGGATACATCCTCTTCTGGTCAGGGAAACATACAACTGAGGACCGCCTTTCAGGCGGCGGTTTCATGGTCAGCATTACCATCACCTCTAGACTGGAAAATATGCAAAATGATCATACCATCTGCATGATGTCCATGCGCTTTCCTCTGAAAAATAAGCAGTGTGCCAAGCTATTCAGTATGTACGCTCCAACTCTTCGAGCTGAACCTGCTGAAAAAAACAATTTCTTCTCGGAACTCTGCAACTGTGCAAAGCATCCCTGCTGACGACAAGTTGATAATCCTTGCTGATTTCAATGCTAGATGCAGGTTCCTGGAAAAGGAGTACTTGGAAGACACGGGGTTGCAAAAAGAAACGACGACGAGTGCTTGCTGCTGGTGCTTTGCACTCAGCAGCAACCAGTCATCACAAACACCCTCAACCAGCAAAAGGACAGGCTTAAAACAACCTGGATGATTCCTCGATCCAAACATTGGCATCTCATTGACTACGTCCTTGTGCACAAGCGTGACTTCAAGAACGTCATTCACACCAAAGTGATGTCCAACGTTGAATGCCACTACGACCATCGCCTAATGTGCTGCAAAGTGAGGCTGCACTTCAAACCTAAACCCAAAAAGGGAGGTAACCCAAGAAAAAATGAGATCTAAACAAACTTAAATCAGCTAAAGTAAAAGGTGACTTTCAGGCAGGCCTACACACTAAGTTTGAAAACAGTGACTGCTCAGAAGACACTTCTGAATCACTCTGGGATCAACTGAAAAGTGCCATCATGCAGACATCTGAAGAGGTTCTAAGGTTTATCACCAAGAAAAACAAAGACTGTTCGACGAGAACAACCAAGAGATTCAGGAACCGCTAGCGAAGAAGAGATCATCCCATCAAGCCCACCTGGCTCCGCCGTCATGTCCTGTGAGGCGGGCTGCCTTCCGTATTATTTGCAGCATCCTCCAGTGCAAGCATCAAGAAATCCAAAATGTGTGGTGGACCAATCTCACTAAGAGAACTCAGCCATAAGCCGACATAGGTGACTACAGAGGCTTCTACAAACCCCTGAAAGCAGTGTATGGACCAACTCACCGGGTCCAGTACCCCTTGTACAGCACTTATAGGCCAGTGCTTTTTATAGACGAGGATTCCATTGTGAGTCGTTGGTCTGAGCAATTCCAATGCTTCTTTAGCGTTGACTGTCCAGGAATCAGCAGTTCTCCGTATCCCTCAGCAACCATTTAAAGCAGAACTTGATGAACTATTCTCCGTGAAAGAAATTATCAAAGCCATAGAGCAGTTAAGAAGTAGCAAGGCAGCGAGAGTCGGCAGGATTCCACCAGAGCTCTGGAAAAAAGGAAAACCGGCATTACACAGTGAGCTCCACGAACTCCTTGTCTACTGTTGGGGGCAGGGCAAACTTCTTAGAGATTTCTGTGATGCAGTCAGCGTCACATTATATAAAAACAAGGGAGAAATGTCAGATTGTTCCAACTACCGGGGTATCACTCTGCTCTCCATCTGCGATGCAGAGCAGATTGGCACCAACCATTGCTGAAAATAAATCTACCAGAAACCCAGTGTAAGTTCAGAGGCGACAGGGTTACCACAGACGTCAGGCACCTCGAAGACAAATAAAGGAAGCAGAATTAAAGACTGTATGTAACTTTTGTGGACCTGACCAAAGTATTTGATACAGTGAGCAGAAAGAGACTACGCCTGATTATGGAGCACCTTGCCGGCCCCCAAAGTTCCTCAGCCTAGTTATCCAACTGAACAAAGACCAACGCAGCCAAGTTAGGTTGAATAGCGACCTTTCTTATCATTCCCCACCGTCAACGGCGTGAAACAGGGTTGTGTTCTGGAACTGACTTTGTTCAGCATCTTTTTCAGCACGATGCTTAAAAAGGTCATGGAAGACCTTGAGGATGAGAGTGCTGTTTGCATCGGCAACAGCCTTGACGGCACTCTGTTTAACCTCAGGAGACTGCAGGCTCACACAAAAAAATTGGGCAGCTGTTTGTGGCCTCCTCCCTGTTGCCGACGCTGGCCTCATTGCCCACACCAAAAGAGCCCTGTAGCACCTAACTTCATGCTTTACTAAGGTTGCTCAGCTCTTCGGACTCGAGGTCAGCTTAAAAAAGACTGTTCTTCAGCCTGCACCCTTAGAAGAATACTGCCATCATCGGTGGAACTGAGCTATAAGCAGTTCATCAGTTCACTTATCTGGGGTGCACCATCAAATCAGACATCAAGATAAACAGTGAAGTAGAGAGTAGACTGGCCAAGGCAAACAGCGCCTTTGGCAGACTCTAGAAAAGATTATGGAACAACAAGTATCTAGATCAGCGTCTATCGATCCATCGTACTCACCAATCTACTGTACGGTTCTGAGTCATGGGTAACCTAACGCCCCTATCTACAACTCCTTGAACGCTTCTATCAGCGCTGTATCTGCACCATCCTCAACATTCACTCGTGTAACTACATCTCCAATGCTGTGGTCCTTGATCAGACAGAAATCTCCATTATTGAGACCATGTTGCTGAAGTCACAGTCTCTATAGGCAGCAAATTTCTCCAGAATGAGGGACCATCGCCCACCCAAGATAGCCCAGCATGGTAAAATCTTCACTGGCTACCAAAGAAACATTTTAAATACTCCCTCAAGAAGACTCTCCGTATCTGCCACATTGACAACCACCAGTGGTTGACACTTGCTGCTGACCGTCAGGCATTGCGCCGTACCCTCTACCAGGTCGTCTCCACCTTTGAGGACTCCCCTGGAGCAAACTTCAGAGAGAAACGCTGCCGGAGGATGATCCAGGGAGCCTCAACAGCCATACCAGACCAGACTAGAATGCAGTCGCTGTTGCCTGACTTGCCTGTCCTGCATCGGCCTAGTCAGCTATCAGCATGCCTGTAGTCGTCACGGAAAACCTCCTTCATAAATTTTCGTTCGCGAAGTCTAGCCAAGAAGAAGAGAACCTTTAACAGAAAAAATATATCTTTAATAGCACTGAATAAAACCAATATATCTTTAATAGAACCTAATTTAACGAGTGTATCTTTAATAGAACCTAATAGAACAGGTATGCCTATTTTACAACCTAACAGACCAAATGTACTTTTAATAGACCATAATAGAACAAATGTATTCTAATAGAAACTAATAGAACAATCGTATCTTTAATAGAACCTAATACAACGTGTACTTTTAATAGAACTTCAAAAGACAAATGTGTCTTTTATAAAAACTAATAGAAATAGTTTAATTTTAATAGAACCTAATAAAAGAAATTTATCTGTAATAGAACCTAATCAAACAAATATATTTTATAAAACCTAATAGTACAAGTATTCATTTAATAGAACCTAACAGGACAACTGTACTCTTTATACAACCTAATAGAACAAATGTATTTTAATAGAACCTAATAGAACAAATGTACCTTTAATAGAACATAATAGAACGAGTGTATCACTAATAGAACCTCATAGAATAAATGTATCTCTAATAGAACTTAATAGAACAAATATACCTTTAATAGAACCTAATATAATATCTGATTGATATTCGTGACTTTTAAGGAACAATTGATCTTAAAGTCTTGATTTATTTGTCACTAGTGTACACATTTGCATTTGGGTGCTTGTTCTAATTGTGTAATATATGGTTGCCAGGAAAATCTGAATTAAAATCTCATATTTATTCGGATTCTAACGCTGGTATATAAGTCCTTCGGAAGTAGACTAATATCTTCACTACAAGATAGGTTCTGAAAATGAATACGCTTAGTTTTTGTTGCAGAAATCCCTAACTATAACGTAAAAATCAAGCTCTCTCGTGAAGGTATTGTGAGTGGGATTAACTAATTTCCCATCCGAGTCTGCTCGTGGCCTGACTCGTTATCACTACAGAAGGAATTGTGGACAGAATTACTAAAACAATTACCCTATAAACAGTATACTCCACTTTTGTTTCCTCGGGATTTTTTGCCCGTAATTTTAATTATTCTTTTCGACAAAAATTATTTAAAAGAGGATCTTTTGGATGAAAATGAGTAATGGTTGGTTTCTTGAGTTTTATGGCATATCAAGCTTTGTAGGTTATTTAACGCCAAATCCATTTTTATGTAAATAATCAGTTCTATTTAAAACAATTCAGTTTAGCAAAAGTACACAGTTTAATTATCAAAAACGTTTCTATTTCAAACCATTCAAGCAGTTATATATAACAATTCAGTTTAGTGTAAGTACAGTTTCAATGTTAAAAACAGTTCAATTTCAATTAATTCAGTTTAGCATAAGCACGCAGTTTAAATGTAAGTACAGTTTAATTGTAGAACACATTTCTATTTAAAGCTATTCAGTTTAGTCAAGCATTTCTAATTCAGTTAATTCAGTTTAGTATAAGTACAGATTTTGTTTACACATAGTTACATGTAAAACAGTTCTATTTTAAACAATTCAGTTTAATGTAAATATAGTTTCAATGTCAAAAACAGTTCTATTTGAAATATTTCAATTTATCATAAGCACGCAGTTTAAATGGAAATAAGGTTTAATAGTCAAAAACATTTTTATTTGAAGCTATTCAGTTTAATCAAACAATTCAGTTAAGCATAAGTATGCCGTCATTTCTATTTAATCCATATAGAGAGGGCCCTATCAGGTGCTACCACTCCGGGTCAGAGTGAACCTGTGAGCAATGGCAATGAAGGGGTGCTACGTATTCCCCAAGGCCCCAGCAATACTGGGACCTCACCATCAGACTGTTTAGTGTCATATCCAGGACATTCGCTGGTGGTGGGGGGTCTTACCCCTCTGCAGAGTTGCAGTCGGTGTATTCTACAACCCCAGCTGACTGGGGGAAAAATAAGAAATACAAGACGGAAGTTTTTGTGAATGGGTCAAATTTTTGAAGGCTATAAATTCAACAAAAAGATTCAGAGTAAAACGTGGCTTTAAAAATTTAATTTTATTGACTAATGAATTTATGACGATAAATCAACCTTTAAATAAAATACAAAACAGACTTATATACGGGTATATATGGTATATGTATGTACTATAATGTACAAGATGAATATTTCGCCAAGTTAATAACTCCCGTCAGAATTTTGTATGTAGGAACATGTCAGCTACCCGATTATCTTAGGAAGTAAATATAAGCACGTTATATATTCATGTATGTATTTTGTATTTTATTGTAATATTTTTCTTTTTTTTCCAGGTAAGTGAAATTTGCAAGTTTTACACTTAAGACGACTAATATGGTAAGTCAATTATGATATAAGCAAAGATACATCTGTTAATATCGTTCCATGAAAAGTACTTTCTATTAGCTGTATTGTATAAAAAAGATTTCAGAAACAAAAATAAAACGTAAAAAAATTAGAAGGAAAACATTAGATATTATTTCGAGTGACTTTTCATTTTCAGCGTTCAATATGATTTTTTTTAATAAGTATTATAAATAAATTGAGCCAAACATAACTTGGTCTACCTAGATGTTTTTGAAAATACCGTTTTGATTTATGACTTTACCACTATGTTGAAAATAGTGTGAATTGGACAGTTGATAGATCAAATGATCTGACGTTAACAAATAAAATCTCATTAAGATAGGACCTATAATAGCTTCAAAGGAAAAACGTTAAAACTACTGGAGAACTGTATGTGAAAAGAAGCTTGCTTAATATGACATTCATGTGTCATGCGATTTTATAAGGTGTAAAAACTAATGTAATAATCTCATCTCAGACTAGCCATTACAAAGCTCTTCTGGGTAATCAATGGATAAAATTCCTATTTGTCATCTCAATCTGTTCTTTTTTATATTGCTAATCAACTCAGTAAAACATAAGCAACTTTAATAAACCACATCAGTAATTTTATTTTTCTTGCATAACAAACATTCAGCCAGTAAATTATTATTTCTTAATATTTCTTTGGGATCTTAAACTTACCGTTTTCTTTCCGTTTGAAATTTTCCATGTTGTAAATGTTGATTTCTGTTATATTTGTGCGTGCTTTTATTTTCCATTCCTTGTAGCAAAATATAAATAACTTGCCTGCATAAGTGTTTATGTTTTCGTTAGTGTTTTGCTTGATGCATCACATAGCCAACAGTATCGTATAATATGAGACATTTGTAATGAAAATGACAATACAAGAATCAATACCAGTACATAAACATAATACATCAAATACTGTTTACTACTTACAAGATGTTAATTATATACACAGGGTTCTACAGTCATAAACTGTGTAAACGTTCGTGAGTAAGTTGCTTTTGTTGTCATTGTCTTTTTGTACAGGGTCAGTCAAAAGGAATTGTCGTACAATTAAGTAGTTCAATTAAAATATTACGATAATTCCAAGTAAAATGCAGTCCAGTCAGCTAGGGCTGTAGAATACCTCGAATGCATCTCTGCAGACGGGTAAACCCCTCCCCAACATAACGAAGCCCAGTTAACTGGGGCTGTAGAATACATCGACTGCACCTCTGCAGACAGGTAAGACCCCACCTACATAACGAGGCCCAGTTAGCTAGGACTGCAGAATACATTGCCTGCATCTTTGCAGACGGATAAGAGCCCCACCCCACATAATGAGACCCAGTTAGCTGGGGCTGTAGAAAACATCGACTGCATCACAGTATACGAGTAAGATCCCACAACATAACGAAGCCCAGTTGGCTGGGACTGTAGAATACATTGACTTTTTCTCTGCAGATAGGTAAGACCCCCCTCACACATGCACACACACACACATAACAAGTTAGCAGGGGCGATAGAATACCTCCTCACACACACACACACACACACACACACACACACACACACACACATAGAATACCCCCTCTCACACACACACATAGAATACCCCCTCTCTCACACACACATATAGAATACACACATAGAATACCCCTTCACACACACACACATAACGAGTTAGCAGGGGCTGTAGCATACCCCCTCACACACACACACACACACACACACATAGAATACCCCCTCACACACACACATAGAATACACACATAGAATACCCTCTCTCTCTCACACACACACACATAGAATACCCTCTCACACACACGCACACACATAAAATACCCCCTCGCACACATATTTTACAGCAGGAGCTGTAGAATACCCTCTCTCACACACACACACATAACGAGTTAGCAGGACTGTAGAATACATCGACTGCATCTCTGCAGACGCGTAAGACCCCCACATGAGGAGGACCAGTAAACTGGGGCTGTAGAATACATTGACTGCATCGCTGCAGACGGCTAAACCCACCACCATCACATAACGTGGCCCAGTTAGCTGGAGCTGTAGAATAAATTGACTGCATCTTTCTTGACAGGTTAGACCCCTATCAATGAGTGTCCTTGATATGAAACTAAACAATCGGAGAGTAAGGCTCCAGTAATGCCAAAGCTTTGGGGAATGCTGAGTTCCTCTTCATTGACAACGTTTGCAAGTCCACTCTGTTCCAGACTGGTAGCAATTGATAGGAAACAAAGGAAATATGCTTTGCTGAATCGTTTGAAATAGAACTGTTTGATCAATCAACTGTGTCTAAACAAATGGCTGATGTTTATTTAAATTGCTAGTTATTCATAGCAATACTTGGAACTGTTTAACTTTGTTGACTTATGCTAAATTGAACTGTTTAAAGTAGAACTGTTTAATCATTTAACTGTCGGTATCAACAAAATGCTTTGACATATCATATGTTTAATATACATGTAAAATCCGGTTTGATAGGCCATTAAACCTAAGCAAAGCAAACCAATCTATGAAAATATTTATTTGTATTCTATTTTGGCGATCATCCCTGTAAATAATTCAACTTGTCTGCTTCGTTGTTGAGGATTATTTCGGGAAGGAAATTATAGAGATTCTTGCAAACAGGAGCAGAACAGATCGAACAAAATTTAAAAAAAAATGTTTGCGATGGAAATGGAAATAAGATCATTACATTTGAAACAACCTTTGTTTAAGCTTAGCCTGAGAATTCCAAAAACCATATTATAACTTATTAAAAGTTATATTTCACTTGTCCTTCGGTATACTGCAAATTTTTTCTGTTCGATGATAGATGGTTCATAAAATTCTTTTAATGAAATTATTTTTAGCTAGTTCCAAAGAAATGGAATATTGCTAAAAAGAAGTTGTTTTATTTGCGGTGGGGGGTCCCTGAAAGAAAAATACGCCAGGTGTTTGTTTATAACAGAAAAAGAAACTCGTTTTACTGCAAAGAATTGAATGTTTTAAAGCATTATTTACTATTGTATGACGAAAGAACAATACGATAATTATGTTAATAATTTTTAAAATCAGTTCTAATCATTTATGAAAAAAATGATTTACCTTATTTTGAAATATGGTTATGGCCATTTTCTCAGCAAAGCAAAAGATACATTACTTTTATCCTTACTCAGATTGTCAATTCTTGAATAGACTGAAAAAAGCATATATCAAAAACAAAAGATAAGTTCTGAATCAAAATACTAAACAATGTTATTGTCTTGCTTCGGTGTGAGGTATTTAGTCGTATGAGAGCCTTTATTGAGATGTCTACGCGATCCATTTCCTTTGCAGTGTGTACATTATGCTGATAATTTTCTCTATATTCAGACACACGATCATTTACAGGTTCGATTATCTGCGAATACGGTATATAGCCGGAACATCTGATATTCACCTGTGATGATTTTTGCCAGATTGATCAGAAATATGTAGCCTAATCGGAATAATATGTTGCTTTTAAAAAAAATTATTCCACAACACTTAATCAATGGCAGTTTAATTTGTGTGAAGTAATTGTTTAATTTTTTTTTGGTTCTGATAAAGTTAATATTACACCATCCAAACCATGTACATATCAGGTACTTGGTCAATACAAAGAAAAGAAATTCGCTCGGCTGGAAGGGATTGGTTTCGCTTGTACCACGATCTCTGAGTTCAACTTCGTTGTAAAATATCTCTTTTTCTCAGCACGGCCTCCAAAACCTTTTGTCGTGATATTGAAGTGATGAAATGTACGGAGGGGGGGTATAATCCAGTGTTTATTTATTGTTTCTTAACATAAGTAAAAGCGTCACATCAAATATTAATTTTTTTATGTTAATTTATTTTCATTATGTAAGAACTCCTATACATGCCTCCTTGAAACAGTTATATAAAGAACAAGAATGTTGTTGAAGCTAGTATATATGATTATTTTAAATGGAAAAAAACAACATTTTTTAGAAACAATGTGATTTATTATAGAATAAATTTCAACCGGAGTAAATTACGGAAATTTGAATTTAAATGCAAATTTAATTTTTCCAACTGAGAAGTCATATTTGAATATTTAAACACTGTTGTGAATTGAAGACAACATAAATTCAGTTGAGTTTAATAAATATAATCTTTTTAGAATTTAATTTTTTTTTCAAAAATATGTTCTTTTAAATTGTTTGTTCGTTTTCCATTACTTGTAACACTCAACTAAAATTTCAATTACGAATCTAAGGGAAAAATGTAATTCACAATCAACTGATAAATTGTCGTTAAACTATCTTCAACAGTTTGAAATTCATAAGCGCTTTAAATTCTACGGGAATACTTGGTCGAATGCTGGAAATTTGCCATGATTTGTTTCCAATTTAAATCATTTAAGCCCCGTTCTTCTTTTTCACTCTTTCTCTAATTATATATATATATATATATATATATGTGTGTGTGTGTGTGTGAGTGTAATTTCTTGGGTATCATATTCTCCCCATTTATTTAAAGTGAAAGTAAGGACTGACTGTAAGAGAGGGGACGTTGGACAAAAGCTAGGAGAGGAGAAAGATTAAAGGACAGGGAAATGTAAGTGAAAGATGACACTTCCTGGGACGAACAGAATGTAGGGAAGTTACGGATATATATATATATATATATATATATATATATATATATATATATATATATATATATATAATTTCTTTTAAGATAAAGTAAGAAATATACAAATTGTAAAAAAGCAGGGGACATATAGTTGTAGTTGGTGAGCGTAGTTGAGGGCGACAAGAAGGCTCCCTTTTCAATAGCTACAACACCGAGGTGTAGGAGAGGGCGCTACTCCTGTCCCTGGATTGCTCCACTTTACCCTCGATACGTACCTTATATTGCTGAGAGTTAAGCAAGGAGGTATCAAGTACCATTTTAAACGTCTTTGGTATGACCGGATCATTGGCGAACATTCTAACCACTGGTTGTAACTAATTGTATAATGAGTAGAGTGTTCGGCAATGGTCTGGAAGACCGGGGTTCAATCCCAGACGAGTCATACCAAAGATCAAAAAATGGTACTTAATGCCTCATTGCTTAATACTCAGCATTATAAGGTAAGAATCAAGAGTAAGTGGAGCAATCCAAGGAATGAACTAGTACCCTCCCCCACACCTCGGTTTGGTAGCTATTGAAAAGTGAGCCTTCGAGTTACCCCCGGCAAAAGTCGCCAACTTTACTTTTAGTATAAGTAGTCACCCACATTGAGACTGTTTCGTTGTATTACAATTCATCCTTGTGACTAGGCACGCAAGCTGGAATTAAAAAAAAACCTTGCTGACTTTATACCAGCCCGATATCTTATTGGACAGCAATCTCAGCGTGAAGGGATTTTTTAACGCATATGTTTCATTTTTCTTTTGTTTACATATGCGTTTAGCAGCTACCGAGTGCTCAAATGATTAGAAGAGCTTTGCATTATGCGAGAGGCAACCGGTAATTCATTTTGGAGAGTGCTCACCCACCAGTGGGAGAGTATATATATATATATATTGAAATCCAAAAAGAGACTGTGTCGTTATATCACAACTCATCAGTGTAGCTAGACACGTAAGATGCTTCAAGAGGGGATCAAAACCCGGCGGACTTTTACCAGTCGGATAGCTTACAGCACGGCTTTGTATATAATACAAAATAAAATGTCCAAAAATCCGGAATTATCCAAATTGAGAATATATTTGAGTATTCGTATAATTCTCCAGGAGTGGTCGATGTATAATTATTAATAAGTAAAAATATAAATATCATCCAGGGGAAATTTATCTATAACATAATTGGAAGAAAATCTCTCATAGCAAAATGACGGTCTGCTGAGGTTTGCATTCTAATATATATATATATATATATATATATATATATATCTTTACGGACGCAAACTACGTGGATGATATAGTACTTCTGGCAAATACACCTATGCAGACTAAATCGCTGCTGTATAGTTTGAAGCAGGTAGCAGGTGGCATTAGTCTCCAAGTGAATGCATACAAAACGGAGTACATGTTTTAATCAAAGAGGAGACATCTCCACACTAAAGGTTGATTTTTTGAAACTCGAGAAAAAGTACACGTACCTCAGTTTCTTCATTTAGTAAAAATGACATCAATATGCTCTTAACGAAGGCACGGTCTGCTATCGATAGGTTACCGATGATATGGAAATCAGACCAATCCATTAGAATAAAACGCATTTTTTCCCAAGCAACAGTCGTGTCAATTCTACTATATGGATGCACCACATGGAGGCTAAGCCTATTGAGAAAAGGCTAGACGGAAATCGCACAATAATGCTACGAGCTATATTAAACAAATCCTGGAAGCAACATCCTACAAGAGTGCAGCAGTATAGCCATCTACTTCCAATTTCTAAAACCATACAAATAAGACGGACAGGATATGCCGCAGGCTGCTGGAGAAGTAAGCACGAACTCAAAAGCAGCGTTCCCCAATGGACTTCTTCACTCAGACGAGTAAGAGTTGGACGACAAACTAGAACTTATCTACAACAGCTCTGTACGAACACAAGACGCAAGATAGAAGACCTTCCAGAAGCGATGGATGCAAAAGACGAATAGCAAGAGAAATTCTGGGATATTAATGCTAACAGCACGACCCGATGAAGAAGGTGATGAAAGAGATAGATAGAAAGATAGACAGATATGTAATGGTTAGGAGGAGTATAAAGAAGGATTTTTTAATGTATTTTGTAACCATTTATTTGTGCACTAGGAAAATAATGAGATGTAACATTTCAACTATAATGCTAACCAGACGATGAGAGACAAAATTTATTAAGACTGCTGTTCTATTCATTAATTCAAAACCTGAAATTAATGAAACTTTAATTTTATTAAAAATGTTCTTCTTTTCATTCTACATAATAATTACACAAATGTTTCAGCCAAGTCTCCTGGGACTATAGTATACACCAACTGCATGTTTGCAGATTGGTAAGACCCCTTAACGTGTGTTCCAGATATGATATTAAATAATCTGATAGTGAGGCCCCAGCTTTGGGGATTTTGAGTATGCGGACAACACCTTCATTTCCATTCCTCCAAGGTCCACACTGACCCGGATTGGAAGCACTTGATAGGGTCCTCACTGCAAAGCAAATAGACCTGTTTGACATTTAAAATGAGTGTAAACAAAAGGTTTATGCTTAATTGTATTGTAAGAAATAGAACTGTTTGATCATTTAACTGTGTAAAAAATGACTGTTTAATTGAATTGTTAATGATACTTACCAATACGTGGAAGTAGTAAACTGTGTGGAAATTAAAAAATAATCTTGAATGCAATAATTAGTGATGGATAGCGATGATTTGAACCATTTAACTGTGTAGAAACAATAGCAACACTAATGTGCAAAGAAATTACTTCTAACACATTAAAAAATGAAATTACCGACAAGCTATTAGTTTACAAGTAATTATCTATATCCACGAGTGCAAACAAATGACTAATGTTATATTGTTACTGTTACGTATTATTACATGAAATCATTTAACTTTGTGCAAACGAACAATCAATGATAAATAAAAATATTTGTGTTTGATATAAATACTTTAAACCATTTAACTGTGAACAAAAATGAGCTCAGGCTCATATTCGAATGTTATCTACATGTGTTTGCAAATCATAGATATTTCATATATATGTGAAAACAGGATGAGACATTAAATTACCAACAATGGTTGATATGTCATAAAACTTGTTGTAATGGAATATCCCACCACCCTCACAATCATGTGAAGTGACTATATATACAGTGAGAATGGCATTATACCTGTCCTTGCTTCGGGGATTAGTCACATGCTTCACTATTCCTAGTCTGTCTTATTGTATCTCTCTTGCAATAAAACCCTTTCTTTGCTTAACAAACCTGTTGACAATTCTTTTCCACTCAAGTACCTCCTTGTCTAGTCGTATCCCTTTAAAGGACACAACAAAACCCAACCAAATCAAACGAATCAGTTGTGTCAAAGGATCAAAGAGAGAATATTTTTAATAGTTCTGAGCTGCGTCATCCTATATATTTTACTGCTTTTCTAGTCATCATAACATAGCTTTAAGTTCAGGAATTATAAGTTCAGGAAAGAAAAAAACATTTTTATCAGGTTAGGTTTGATGATACGACAGTGCTCAACTATGTATTTCCCTAAAAACATCTTGTTCAGAAATACCGAGTCTAGTTTCTGCATTTCATTTTTTTTTTTATTTATTTATCTTTTTTTCTCCTTGAAGTACATTCAGCAGGCTGTATATCTAGACATCGTAACTTCATTATACCAATGTCTCAGCTGTGGCCCTGTCTTCATTTAAATTTTAAAATTCGGAAAATGCTAGCTTTAATCGCAATTTGATTATACTTCTAATAATACTTTTTTCAACTCGCATTTCAAGTGTGCCACTATCAAAAAATGTTCATGATCACATTTGTATGAGAAATAAGTAAATAAATATTTATCTTTCATTCTAATTTAGCAACGTTACCCAAATCGAATTATACAGAAACCATTTTTTCAAAAGAAAATGTACGATGCAGATCGTACCATAATTTTCATCAGCTGGTATATATAAGTCGGACTGGAAAATTTTACAGAGTTCAAGTCAACTGAAGTGTATTCGAACGTTTTGGAGATCATACCTCTGACTAAAACAATTACTCTGTAACCACGGTAATAATGAAGAATAATTTCAAGGAAGATGACTGCTACCATATTACATTGAAGTTGTAGTTTCAATCTGATTCAGAGACGTGTTTCTTTTTCGGGAGAAAGATAGAAATTGGTCACGTCTCTTTATCTTGCAGAAACGGATATTTACTTTACTTCGGCTCGTATAAAATTTACTTAGCTTCATTTATGCTGCATTGGAAATTGGTATTCAGAATCAAGCAATTCACTTGGTCTAGAAAATCGATTACCAGCGTTAGAGAAAAATATTTCGAAAATAGCTGAAATACCCGTGTACGCAGAGTAAGTACTAAGAACTTTGACGGTCGCTGCAATTTGTAGCACCACAGCAGCCAATAGACACGTGTAACAGCATGGTTCTAAATAGTCCATTAGTGTAGTCCTATCCATTAAGTTTAGTCAGACCCAGGGGTAATCTTTACCGTGAGAAGAAGCGAGGAACACACAAAACACTGTCCGTTGGTTCGCTAATACAAAAGTTTATTTGGTGCTACTCTTCTTTAGTAGTCTTCGAAAAGAGAGAACAAGAATATGAACAGAGTTAACTCCTATAAATAGAGACGAATAAATCATTGCTTGACAAGAAAGACTGACCCAAATCTTGATATTCACTTTTTCTTACAGGACATTTTCTGTTATAGTTCTCGAACGATTCTGTCTTAATACCTTTGTGGTTCGTCTGCAACTGACTTTCTTTCCTCTTTTCGATCCTGCGTCAACTTGAACGGGTTTTCCCTTTGAGTTTCTTTCAGCCAATCATAGCCTGTCGCCTTACTGTTCCTAAAACATATCTATTTCTAAACTCCGTGCTGGTCGCCTGTTATCATGGATAGTATTTCATAGTTACCAATCGTTCCCATTCCTGTTCGTTTCTTCCTGATAATCGTGCCCCCTCTCCTCTCTCCCCCTCTCTCTCTCTCATATATGTCCCGCTTGTTGACCTCTAAGTCTAATTGAGGAAACAACTTACTACTAAAACAATCAACCAGACTCTCTCACGATATTAAAATTTTTATTTTCTTTGCTTTCAAATATAAAAATTACGCAAGACATTTACATTGTGTGCCAAGAATAAGGAGTCTGGTTATGAAAGTAAGCTACATCCGATGGTGAGGCTCTATTTCTTGAGATCTAGATTAAATTGAATCAACCTTTTGTTGCCATGTTCGAGGGTCCACTCCGATCAAAAGTAGCAGTACCTGTTAAATATAATTATTTAAAAAGATTATTAGTATTAGAAATTTTTGCGGAAGTAAAATAGGGAATAAATTTTAAAACTTTTTTTTTTTGTATGATTAGTTCGATTATTTAAAAATCGTGATTAATCTAAATTTTCATGATAGGCTCTATTATTCAAACACATTTTTGAAATAAAATTAAGCCCAATATGATTGAGCAAGAAAAGAAACGACAAAGAATCTATGATTTGCTTTACACGGGAAATTCTTTTTTCTACTGTATGCAAAGCAAAGAATTATTTTTACCGAAAAAAAAAAAGCTTTTTAAGGAGAAGAGAGTGGAGGATTGAATAAAACAAGAAAAAACAGCTTTTTTAAAAGCTCTCGGTACTGGGATAAAGAAGGACCGTGTCAATAAGAAAGCACGCTAATGAATTGAAAGTCCACGAGAAAACTGTAAAGACAGCAATTAAATCAAATTTAAACCCAGACCTTAACCCCCTTGATTATGTTACATGGGGAATTTTAGAAAACAAAACAAACGCAACTTCCCATCCAAATATTGGTTCGCTTAAGCCTACTCTTGAGGAGGAAAGGAATAAAAAGCTTGTGCAATTTATTTAGAAAGCATGCAAATCGTTTCGAAGGCGTCTTGATACAGTAAACGAAAAATGTCGTGGTGTTATATAATTGAGGAAGGATTTTTTATATTATCATGTTTCGTTGATTATATCTTATCATTCAGTTTGGTTAGGCTTAGAACTATTCGGCTTAGTGGACGTGTAGGTGCGTACATTGAGTGCAGTTCACGCTCGTGCGCAGGGGATATGACAATCACAAATGTCATAATAAAAACCCCAGATAGAAAATGGGACTGGGGTGTGAATGACGTCATTTCCGGAAGCAATGAGCTGGGAATTTTGGTGATTTTTGAAAAAGCAGTTAATTGAGACTCGGACCTGGGTGTGGCCAGTCGAGTTGTGGTCTACGGGATGCGCCGCGCGTTTGTTGGGTCAGTGAGTTGAGAATCTGACTCTGGGCTGAGAGTTCAGCTGGGTATTGACTGAAGAGCGATGTAGGAACAGTCAGCATTGTAAAAAGTGTGTGCCTCTCTCCTCAAGTCGAAAAACTAAAAGTAAAAAAAAAAATTAATAAACGTTTCGTACCTGAACTAAAGAAAGTCGGCAGAGTTTCGCGTAATTCCATGTATTTCGGCCGTATGTTACAGTGGTCATATTGAGTAAATTTATTGTTTTGTGTCAATATTCTTATTTTGTTGCCTTTTTTTTTAATTACCATTAATCTTGGTTTATAATAGAGTCATTTATTATTATACTAGAATATTCCTAATATTACTTCCGCACACTGTACTTGAAACCGTATAACCATCTTCAAACAAATGATCATTTAAAGCAGAAATAATAAAACAATATAATCGTGAGTAGGTTATTAGTGTCACATAAGAATATTTTGCACTAAAAAACAATACGGACAATCATTATCGTTATTATAATACTGAAGATAAAAAATATCCTTTCTTGTTTTATTTTTTTCAGTTATTTTTTAGTTTATTCATTTATTGTAAAAGGGTTAGTTTTCAATCATTAGTAGAACATATACTTAATTGTGTTTATTTGCTTTGTTTTAACGGCATAACAAGCTTCATGGTTTATTTAATGTCAAACTATCCTGGTAGAAGGATAGTACTTGTATTGTTTAGTTGAGGGATAAGAGAATTCATTACTTACCAAAAATTATTTGCCCTAAAGTGAACGTAATAGCCCGACCGGAATTCAAATTCACTTACTACGATATCATTGTCTAGCACGTTAATATCAACACCTCGGGGACTTCGATTCGAATTGCATTTAGAAAAAAATAGTTAGCTGTTGAAATTAGTTTTATATTCTCCTTTATACTAATAGTAAATCAAATTAAATTATATAAGTCCATTTATATGAGTTAAAGTCGCTACAGATGTATACACAATTTGGTAACTCTAAATCTATGTTGGTTATCTATAAAGGCTAAACCGAAATAACCCCAATCTTAAATGTTGAATATACGAGGTGTATACGATAAGGTTTCAAACTTTTTTTTTTGTATGGGCATTTAAAATAATCGTAGACTCTTGAAAATTCAGTATGTTATTGATATAAATCTTATGAGGTGACTGATCAATTTTCATGATTTCAGGTTCAAATGAACAGCTACAGCAGGAATTTGAATACACCCTACTAAAGCCTGATTGCTACAGCTGGTGAATTTCAAATATGCAATCTGACACTTTAGAAGAACGATATGCAATGAAATTCTGATTTAAACTTGGAAAAAATGCCACAGAAACGTATAGAATGCTTCAGACTGATTTTCGAGCATCTTGCATGAATCGAGCATCAGTTTTTGAGTGGCATAAGAGATTCAAGGAAGGCAGTGAGTCTGTGACGGATGATAAGAGGTGTGGGAGGAGTAAGGAAGTCAATACACCAGAGTTGACCAAGATGGGTATCAAGACAGTTCCTCACCCTCCCTATAGTCCAGACATTGCTCCCTTTTACTTTTGGTTATTCCCTAAACTCAGAGGCTGTCGTTACGAGATAATTGAGGAGATGAAAGAGGCTGTGACGAAGGTCACTGACACGCTCACACAAGAGGACTTCCGTGGGGCCTTCCAGAAGTTGTTGGAACGGTACAACAAGTGAATTGCAGCCGGAGGCGTTTTCTTCAAAGAGGACTAGATTTTCATGTGTATACTATCGATAAAAGTTCCCATACAAAAAAAGTCAGGAAACTTATCATATGCCCCTCGTATCTTCTATGGAAAGAAATCAGATCGCTGAAAATGAAAGTGAAGATTGTTGGTTGTTTTGTTTTACGGCGTATCAACCCTTTTAGTGTCAATTTGATAAAGGCTGAAACAATTCAGTTTAGTATAAGTACAATTTTTTGTTTACATGCAGTTAAATGTCAAAACAATTATATTTCATACAATTCTTTAAAGCATAAGGTCGCAGTTTAAATGTCAAAATAGTTATACTTCATGATTTCAATGTCAAAATATGTTTTATTTTAAATAAATCAGTTTAGCACTAGTACAGTTACACAATCATTTCTATTTCGACATATTCAGTTTTAGCAGTTTCAATGTCTAAAACAGTTCCATTTGAAACAATTTAGTTTAGCATAAGTACTCAGTTTATTTCTATTTGACCCATGGATAGGGCCTCATCAGGTGCAGCGACTTCGGGTCAGAATAACCTGGGAGTGATGGTAATGAAGGGGTACTCCGCATTTCCCAAAGCTCCAGCATTACAAGAACCTCAAAATTAGGGAACTCGTTGGTGGGGTCTTACCCCTCAGCAGGGAAGGGCAATCTGAAGATCGATTCTCAACATTTGAGAAACAAACTCTCTCAGTCTCTGAAAGGAGCTGATTTAGCAATGCTGGCAGTAACCATCTATATATGCTTCACCTGGAATTTGGCACTTAGAATCTACCAAAATGAACTCTAGTTCTTCCCACAAATTTTCATTGCGTACGTCGTTCGACAGAATCAAAGATAAGTTTTTAAGAATAGAAAAATAAAAGAACTTACAAATATAAAGACATCAGATCAAAATAGTACAGCACAAAATTAGGTAAAATATTTTTTAAAAGTACAAACATGGGATAAAAAAACAAATATGACGTTTGTCGTTGTTCAGTGATTGTGGATGTGATCTTAAGTCCAGACAAGACGCTTTTTAATAGATAATTTATAACATTGTTTCAGCATAACACATATAATCACACACAAAAGACATACACACACACACACACACACACATATATATATATATATATATATATATATATTGAGAAAGAGGAAGAGCGAGGAAGAAAAGAAGACTCTAATGAAACGCTTGAAGAAAAAGCGAGATGGAAACTACACAAGCGTGCTAATTACTGTTTTGAACAAATCCTGTAAGCAACACCCTATATGACCTGTTACTTCCCTTCATACAAAATACGAGAAATAAGTACGGACTCAAAGGCTTCGTTCTTCTATAGACTCCTACACATTGACACACTTCTGTGAGCCGACCTGCATTATACATTCATCGGCTCTGTACGGACACTAGAGGCCGTTTTGTGGAAATGCCAAGAGCGCAATCCGATAGAAACGAATGGCATTTGAGAAGAATTGAAACCACAGTTCACAGCGTTCTTTGATGATGATGATGATGATGATGAAGATGATCATATATATGGGGGTGGAAAGAGTCCTTTGTGTTGTAATAGAAATTTAGTCTTGAAGATCATTCCGACGATCCCATATACGTTTTCATGTATCGAAACTCTATCTCATTCTCTCTCGATATATATATATATATATATATATATATATATATATATATATATATATGCTAGTGTGTGGTTGTGTGCGTATGTGCATTAGATAAGTAAGTAGGCAGAACGTAGTCGAAGGTGACCCGAAGGCTTCCTTTTTAGTTGCTACTACACCGAGTTTTATGTGAGGGCGCTACTCTTTCCCCTAATTTGATCCACTTACCTTTGATCCATACTTTATAATGCAGCGTTAAGCTAAGAGGAGTCAAGTTCTATTTAAATCTATAGTGTGACTCAACCAGGGTTTTAACCATGGTCTCCTGGAGCATAGATGAACACTCTAACGGTTATGAAAACGAACCGGATATATATATATATATATATATATATATATATATATATATATATATATATATAAATATACGTGTGTGTGTGTGTGTGTTGGTTAGTGCCTATGTGCATCACTTTTCCTGCGTTATCACACCACAAATAATTCATCTTGTACACACTAATACATCATCAGTAAAAAAGCATAAAGTAGCTTAAACTTTTGCCCACATCTAGTATATAGTTCATATCATATCTGGTCAAATGTAAAAAAATATGTCAAAGTGACATTTTTGTCGTGTTCGGAATCTCTAAGGCAAAGGGAAATACTTGGTGGAAGAAAAGATAAGAAACCATGGACAAATCGAATTTTCAAAACCAGATAAACATGAAAGAAAATTGAACTATCTATTGGCGAATACGTTGAACAAAACTTAACAATGATATTAGAATTACAAAAAGGATATATATGAAATTCTGCGAATGCATTTCTGAAATGTTACATGTTCAATAATGCGTTCTTTACAATAGTTAGTACAACTTGTTGTACTCTTCTATACGAAATACTTACTAAACATTATACTTGATCTCTTTTATATTCTATGCCAATTAAGTGAAATGGAATATTCAGATTTTTGTGAATAAAATTTATATTTCTTGTTCGATTGAAGTTAGATTTTTAAATTTCACCCTTAATAGTAATTCAATTCGTTCAATGAAAATGATCTGGCAGTATATGACTTGAAAAATACTTTATCTGGCAATGCAATTTTTTTTAGAAAAGACAAAAAGCTTGTCTTTTTATCCAAAACATCTTTGTTGATTAACTCGCTTAAGTAACTGTATTAGTATACTTAATACTTTGTTGTATCGCTTTTCGTATTTGCAATTTCTTTTATTCATTCTGGTAACCAATTGATTAAATCGGGACAAATCTTCAGTTAGACTGATGTCCGTATTTCAGCAATGACTTGCTTTAATTCTTCAAGATTTGATGGAAATTTTTCTCTTTTCTCTTGAATAATCCGCATAAATTTCACCTGGGTTATTTACAGGTATCCGCATCTCCCTGAACCATTTTCTGTAGACTTAGCAGAGTGGATTTGAGCAAGGTCTTACTAGTGGATGAATTCATTGTTTCGAAACTTGACCTCAGTATATGAAATTAGAAATTATTTAGGGCATTCTGATAAACTGAATCATTAACCGATCATTTCAGAAAGCAAATCTTTCCAGCATTGATTCGGAATCATGCGACCCAAAATCCTTTCAAATAAGTGAATGTTACGCTTTATTTCAAGCATGTGGTATGTTTCTTTGATGACTTTTTCCTAAAGCGGGGGTATCGATGCCCGAAAGAAGTACATAACCTTAATCCATCACTAAGTATTGGCTAACAGACCAAATTTGATTATCTCTAGCTCATATTTTATTTCTTTTTAAACGTTAGTCGTGGATTAGAAATCGGTATCCTGCCGTCATATCTGAGCTTATAGATCCTATAAAGTGTGGTAGATCGAGGAAAATCTACACTAGCATCATTCAAGGCCTTGAAAATTTAATCGCAATTGGAAAATTGATTAGAAGCAGGATCCTATTAAGCCGACGTCTATCTCTCGCTGTTATCTTGGGTTTGGAACCGCAGATGAACCATTTTGAAGAAGATCGTCTTTTCATCTTTGGGATTGCCGATTGAGGGCATCCCACCTGGATAGATATCTCCTTTTGAGTCTCGCCAGCTTCCTAGAAGGCATGAATTATGAGTTTTGAGGTTTCGACATATACTTAACTGTTGATTTTTATCTTAGTAGATGATAATATACTTAACACTGAAGATTTTTATGTTTTTATACGAATACTTTGGCACTAAAAAGACTTAGTAAGTTACTTCATATGTAAGTCATTACATGAATCTAAATAATCAGTGAGGAAATATCAGATTATTTACATCTATCAAATCGATAACTAGTAAAGAATCAAACGTCTAGATTTAAATAAATTCCAACGATAAATATCAAAGTTATTCGCAAAAAAAGGGGAATATTCTGATGAAATTATTTTTCGAATTTTTGAAAACTGAGTTTAAACTTTCAGAGTATGTTCTTGAAAATAAAATTCTTCTCTCTCTCTTTCTCTTTGTATATATATATATATATATATATATATCATTATATACACCAACACACGGGTTGTCTCAAAATGGATGTAACCCGTTAATATGATTATGATGTATAACTGATACAATCTTAAAAACGGTCATTAGGAACATATCTTGTAAAAATTTACATCTTTTACCGAGACATCAAATCAATGTTATTTTTTATTGTGTTTATATCAGCTTCCACGCAACTTTTTTTTGTTTCTGCTCCCAGAAATAAATTATTATGATATTATTTTGAGACAGTTTTGAATGATTTTGTCAATAAATTAGTAGTGATGAAAAATATTTTTCTCTTTTTTTACAAGGCATTGTGATCAAAGATTAATTGATGTTATCGTATATGATTTTCAAATCTGAAACAATAAAGAACACAAAATTATTATTAATAGAGTTATTGGCAGTCACATGGGTCCCATGTATATTGAGACACATTATGTTAGGGATTTTTATAATATGCAATATCTGTACCTCACCTTGCCCATTGTCTCAACTTCTATCTAACTATATTGATATATCTACCCATTTTTAGGTAAGTTATATCATTCATTTATATATGTATATATCATCATCATCATCACATTACGCTGCCAGCACATATCTCCCTGATCCTCTCTCGCCACCCATCTCTATATTTCATCGCTCTCTGGAGGTCATCCAGGCTATATCATGTATCGGTTCAGAGTGTTGTATATAGGTTCTAGCCTTTGATCGTCCATTGAAGGGATCCACATGAGTATATAACTTATGAGTTTGTCCTTACTTCTCCAGCAGTGTTCCACATGTCTGGTTCGTCTAACTTGGATACTTTAGTGATGCGTCGTTGGTGGCCGTGCAGCTGCTGTTTTGTGAAGTGTTGTCACCAGGATTTGTTCAATACAATTCGCAGCATTCTTTTGTAATTGCAGTCAAGCTTTTTCTCCGTACGTTAAGTTAGCGTCCATGTAGTGCATCCATATAGCAGTATCGACACGACCGCTGCTAGGAAAAAAAAACTGCGTTTTATTTTATCGGTCAGTTTTGACTTCATGGAAGTCATATATATATAATAACTTTATTTTATATATATATATAAAGTTATCAAGTGCTCTCTCTAATGTAAAACACGTTCATCAGAAATATAAAACATATGCACTAGCATGTGAAAGATTTCAGTGGGTATGCGCTCTTCTGCAATTTGCGTGGGTTATCGCCTTTTTAGGACTTAAAAAGGCAACAATTTCTATGAAAATAAATAGACGTTACTTGTGTTCGAAGCGCAAATTTCGATCTGTGTTCTTTGAAAAACACTGAATCACCAAAACATGAAATTTTCCTCATTTGTTGGGAATTCGCCGGCAGCGAATAATGTTTTGAAATGAAGCAGTCTATTGATGCTAGCCTTTTATATTACTCATCTAAGAAAAAAACCTTGCTTAGCAGCAGTCAGTCATTGGAACATTAGTTTACGCAGCACTTTTATACATCAGATGAAAGAACATATTACTTTTCAATATTAGTTAATCATTATTATTATTCCTTTTATTATTCTTCATAATTCTGAACTTATTCGACATTCCGGAGTTATTTTTCACACCAATTGTTACAAGTCGCTCTTTCTGCCTATCTAATGGTAGCAAGTCACCCCCAGCTTTCCAGTCGAGCCGTCTGTTGCACTAAGAATACGATGATTTTATTCTCTGTAAAAATGTAAGAGCCCCCTAACAAAAAAAAAAGGGTTGTCTGTGAATGTCACTAAACTGTATCTGATGGTGAGAACCAAGGTCTAGAGTTCTGAGGAGTTGATATTGCACCTTCTTTGCAATCATTTTCAGTTTCTCTCGATCCCAGATAAGTCGTATCTTTTAGATTTCCATCTACGTGTCAAATACGTATGTTTCAAAATGTTTTGTATTCGATTGGACCGACTCTCAAAAAACCTTTAGAAAGTGCCCTACAAACATGTAAATACAACTATTTATTAAACGTGATTTTTGCTCCTATCATCATCATCATATCGTGCTGGCAGCACGGATATCCCTGACCCTCTCTCGCCACTCTTCCCTATCGTTCATCGCCCTAGGCAGGTCTTCAGGACAACATCCTGTATCCTCACACAGCTGCTGAATGTACGTTCGAGCTGGTCGTCCTGCCCTTGCGCGGCCGTGCGTGGGGATCCATAAGAGTACATCTCTTATGAGTTCATCTCTGCTTCTCCAGCAATGTCCAGCATGTCTGGCTCGCCTAACTTGAATAGATTTCGTGATAGGGGGCAGGTGGCCGTACAGTTGGTGTCTCGTGGGGTGCCGCTGCCAGGACTTGTTGAGGATTGCACGCAGCATTCTTGTGTAATTGCCATCTAGTTTCTTCTCGAGCCGTTTTGTTAGCGTCCATGTAGTGCATCCATATAGCAGTATCGATGTGACCGCTGCCTGGAAGAAACTGCGTTTCATTTTATCGGTTAGGTCTGATTTCCATATAATCGATAGCCTATTGATAGCTGTCCATGCTTTCGTTAACCTCGTTTCGATGTCCTTTTCGGTTGATTCGACGCTGCTTCCTAGGTACGTGAATTTGTCTACTAGTTTAAGAGGGGTTCCTTCTAGAGTGGAGATGTCCCCCGTTTGGTTATAGCACATATATTCCGTCCATTCCCTGAATTTCTCCATCTTACACTTGATACGTAACCGAGAATTCTGAGTATTAAGCAAGGTTGTATAATGTACCATTTTTTGAGTATTATGGTATGACTCGATCGGAGATTGAATCCCGGTCTCCCGGACCATTGGTGAACACTCTACTCATTAGGACAAAGTCCCGGTATAGATATCTTTTAGTCAGTAGTTTTATTCGTAGTTTATTGTTATCATTTTACTTCTTGCGAGGTTTTCACGCCAGTTAAAATTGGTTATCTTTCACTACGTTATAAGTGACAATAATCCTCAGGTTTCCAAGACTTTTCTGAGTATTTAAGGTGATCTTAACAATCAGCCTTAGGCTTTTCACTGGAGACTGTGTGGCGACAAATCCCCTGAGATCTACAAGAATCTTTTCAGTATTCGATCCAATCTCTACAATACTGTTGTCTTGAAGCTTTTGATCCTTCCTTCAATTTTCAACTTTTCTAACCCCTTTTCCATTATTATTATTATTATTAATTTTTCACACCTGCGATAGAGGATTATCTTTCTTGAGATGATGGCCTTTCACAAGAAAGAAAATGAGATCATTTCCATTCAGGTCTCCAGGACTCTATTGAGTATTCTAGACGATCTTACCAATTCTATAGTCTGTATAGTCTCGATCATTCTTCTGATCTCCTCTTCCAGTCTTTTCTGCAGTCCTTTGGAAACTGTCCCTAGCAAGCTGTCTACATTTAGTATCAACGTTATCTTCATGTTCAACAAGCTTTTTAGTTCTCTGGCAAAATCCATACATTTGTCTATCTTTACGCTTTTTTTACTTTTCACTATGTGGTCGGCTGGAAATTCAGAAGATGATATTTTCTTTTCTTCTTGTCTGGCCTGTATTCGGTAATCCGTTCGTATCTCAAAGTCCCAGAGAATTTTTAGTCATATTTTCTCGGACAGATTTTTTTTTTTATCAATATTGTTCCTCGGGAGTTTTTCACACCACAGTTAGCTTATGCTTTTTCACTAGAGTTTGAGTCACAGCAAGTCTTCTCAAGTCTCCAGGACCCTTGTCAGTATTCTGGTCGATCTTTACAATGCTATAATTTGGATCGTTTCTACTCATCCTCCGATTTTCAAATCCTCCAGCCCCTTCAGCGAGACTTTCGGGATCATTGCAAGATTACCAATAACAATTTTACTCCTTGTGATTTGTTTACATTATTTCTAACTTAAGTCTGAGTGAGAGAAAAAAATTCAGATAACCAGGATTTTTTTAATATCTTAGATTACACTATAAACATTTACAACTTTATATCAGATCCTAGAACAACGTTCTGCAGAAAGAAAAAAAAACACTGTATCGTCTCAATTATGTGAAAGCTTTTTTTTCCTTTGTGAAACCTACCCAACACTGTATAAGATTACTTAATAAATTGCTTTTACGATATGTCAACGTTTGTTGCGAAATTTGATGCAATATTTTTTTAATCAAGTATTTTGATTTAACTATTTAATAATTATCATTTGTTAACATTTATAGCTTCAAGTAATTAATTCTTAATTATTTTCACTTACTTATACGTTTTCAGTTATTTCTATCTTATATCGATGACTTTCGAAAACATCTATTTGTCCCATTGAGGGACCTCTATTAGTAGCAACTGATTCCAACCAAATACGGAATGTCTGCAATATAGACATGATGTTACACTTCGCAAAGCTTCTAAATAGCAGTCCCAGCACGGAATACTTTTTAATAGAATACCCAAGATCCTTAAAGACCGGATATATTTCATCATTCCAAACGTAGCATTAGGCGTCTTCTCCGTTTAATCCGTATATTCTTTCTCTTCTTATATCAGTCTAACTTAAAATCTATATGATATTTTGAACCAAGTAGTATGCTGGGGAAAATACATCACGTAACTTGAAACATTCAGTGAATCTGCTAATAAAGTGAATGTGTGATATCTATCCGGTGTGTATTTATGTGCAAGGTATTAGTGTTTAACGATGGAATCCAACTACATCTATACAGAAGGTTTGAATTCTGTTGTTTTTCTCCTACGCAGGTTGCCGTAAAAATATTTTAAAAAAAACAACGTGCCCTAATATGTATCCAAAAGTACAGCGAAAGAAGTTGGATGCTCAGCTTTTCCAAGGGTCTTGAAACTAAGTTAGATGCAGCCTCGTTTAGGATTCAAACATAAATCGTAGTGTTCATTTCCTACGACGATGGCTGTTGCACTATGAGTACCTCCATTTAAACCAGGAACGCCTCGATCTGATCATAAAATCCTGACAGCAGACACATTAGGAAATTTTTATTTATCTTTTAGAGTTCATGCCTGACTTAATACGATTAGTGTTCCGGGCATAAGAATGATGATTAACTTGATGGAACAAGTAGGTCCTAAATCTTCTCTCCTATGTATTTGTTTTTTTATTTATTCTGATTTCTAATTCATTTATATTAATGAACTGAATCTATATATTCATCTTGATTCCATTATTATTTATAATTTATGTATTTAATTTATGAAAATCGTAGAATAATTCATTACTGTAATTAGTACCGCCATTTTAATCGATTTAACTGATGCAATTTAATGAAGGAAAATTGTTAATCGCATTTTATTAGAATATTTAGTTCAATTTGCTAAGGTTATTTGTGTAGAAATAAATAGATTTGCTGTGAAATTTTAACGAAAAAAACTCTTCCTCATAGACAAATGGAAGATTGATTAAGTGCAGCACTCAATAAGCAAATACGTCTTGTTAATACGGTGGATCTAAAAAGAAATACTCTGTTTAAAAACATTCTAAACAATCTATCTCCTAATTATTTTTTACAATTATTTTATCAATTTTCAAGGAAATCAAAATTAACCAGCGTATATACTCGTGTAATAAACAATTATTTAAGATCCTTTTTACCTAAAAAACAAATATTTTTCATTAAACAAGATATGATTTTGAAACGTCTTCGCTTTCCAAGTCTCAAGGATTACCCTTGCTATAAGTAAGTTGACGAACTTAGTCGAGGGTGACCTGAAAACTCCCTTTTCAATAGCTACTATACCGAAGTGTTGGGAAGGACATTACTCCTTTCCCGGGATTGCTCCACTTTACTCTTGATCCTTACCTTATAATGATGAGTATTAAGCAAGGTGGCATTAAATATCATTTTTTAATTTTTTGATATCACTCGACCTGGGATTGAATCACGGTCTCCAGGGCCATTGGCGAACATTCTACTCTTTAGGACAATCACCCTTGCTATAAATTCGATCTAAGTTGTCTGTGCCTACATAAATAATTTAAGATAAAAACGTTTTTGCTTCACATTGCTTTCTATCAAAGATCTGTGCTATTAATATGCATATATATGAATTAATACACACACACACACACATGACAGTAAATTTCAAAGTATGGATGAGTGTTTAAATATTTTATTTTTATAGATTTGGATGTTAAAGAAAGATATTTGTTGGCTTGTGTAATTAAAAGACAGAAATTGTTCATCACATGCAAAATATGATAATATGGCAAAAACGTTCTTACCTGTGAGGAAGTAGTTCTTTACTCGCGTATACACCGTACAGAATATACCTCGAACTTAGATGATAGCAGAACTTCCAAGATGCTTACTAGTCTGAGTCGACAGTAGGCTCCTACCGATACATTTCAAGTAGCCCATTAAGTGCTAAACTCATAACTGTACTGTATTTGATGTATGGTATTTAAGATTTTGAGAAATCTTAAAATATTTCTGCCAAGTAATTCGAGGAAATGTTATAAGTTCCGAGTGTATTCAAAATCTCAACTTTAATGAAAGTAGCACTGTTTGCAGCGCTTAGAATATAATTACTGCATCCCTCGCTGTGGGAAAATTCTCCCCGTCCCCACCGGTGCCAAAAATAGCGCCCTGTCCTGAGGATCAAGATGTTGGTAATGTAGAGTACCACCTTGCTGCCTTTTTCCAGGTCGACTATGATACGGAAAAGATATGTTTAAAAAGGATTCATATTCTAGAGGAGAACTTGATGTCACATAACTAAATTATTTCTATAAAGAATAGTAACATAAATCGTTTACTAAGGATTCGTCGAATTAGATAGAAATACATAAAAAACATAGCTCTTTGCAAACGAGAAAATAGAAGAAATAGAACTTTCAAATCATGAAAAATCAGAACGCTCGGAGAAAAGGAATTAGATACGGACAGCATCAAACAAGCAGAAATAGGAAAAAAATCAAAAATAGAATATGTAGGGAGAACAAGAAAACTACTGAAATCCATACTATTTAGCAGAAATCTCATCAAAGGAATAAACTTTTGGGAGGTTCCCCTTGTAAGATACTCAGGACCATTCTTGAACTAGACGAAGAAAGAACTTCAACAAATTGACCGGAGAGGAAAACCCATGACGGTGCATAAACCCAAAGAGAATGTATGTGTTAAGGAAATAAGGCAGAACAAAACATGCTAGAATTCAATGTATCTACGATGCATCGATACTACGACTCAAAGACTACATCAAAAATAGCAAAGAAAGGCTAATTACAGCGACCAGAAAAAAACACAAACAATACAAAGATCAACAGAACGACAATAAGTAGAAACCAAAAATGAGAAGAAGAATTATCTGGATATTTCAAGGCGACAAACAAGGAAAATCTCAGACGGGAAGACTTGCACATGGCTCAAAAAGGGAAACTTCCGTAAAAAAAAAAATGGAACTCTTCTAACTGCAGCACAAAACATCGCCATAAAGATAAACTATGTTGAAGCAAAAATAGAAAAAAAACACAACAAAATAGCTGATATAGATTATGTGGTGATAGAGACGAAACGACCAAACGTATAATAAGTGGATACAGTAAATTAGCGCCAAAAGAGTGTAATACTAGACTCGCCTGGATGAGGGAGGTGATCAACTTGGAATTATTCAAGTTTAAATTTGGCCAATATGAAAAAATTGTATATGCCCAACTCAGAATCTTTTCTTGAAGAAAGAGACAATCAAATTTTTCTAGGATTTTGAGATACAAACAGATCGCCTAATTTCGGCAAGACATTCACACTTAGAGATAGTCAACGAAAAAAGAAGACCCTCCTGAATAGTAGACTTTGCCGTCCCTGCTGACCAGAGAATAAAATAGAAAGCGAAAAGAAGTGTAAATATTAAGACCTTGCTAGAGAACTAAAAAAATAGAACATGGAAGTGACAGTGATAATCTGATCAGTTGGAAAAATTCTCAAAGAATTAGTAAACCGCCTGGAGGACTAGAGAATAAGAAGACAAGTGGAAACTATCTAGACTGCAGCGTTAATTAGAACTGCCAGAATGCTGAAAGGAGTCATGGAAACTTGAAGAAACTTGCTATCTCTCAAACTCGAAGGAGAAGCTATCTGTTAACTCAAGTGTGAAAAACTCTCAACAGAGTAAGATAATATCATCATCATCATTATTATTATTATTAGTTTAGGATTTGAATTAGTTCGTCGTGCGCATTTCCAACAACGGTAACTACTAACCTACGAACGCGTTCTTATTAGTTTGAATATATTTTTTGTTGTAATTCTATTTTTAGTTCGGTAAAGTATAAGATATCACATGCATAGCATATTTATTAAGGCTTCATTTATTTCTAAGACGTATTTGCATTATACAGATCCGATTCATATATATATATATATATATTCCTATAGTTATAGTAACCACAAACCAGCTCATTGTTGCGGAGATTTTACTTACGTAGTGGCATGAAATGCTCCAAGATAAATAATAAATCAATTCCCGATTCAATTTGCAGTCTATATATAGAATCAAATTGGGAAAAGGAGAAAACTCCCTGGCATTCCTGTCACAAAGTGAACACAGATAACCACTAGTCATCTGATGTGAACTTCCAAAGTGTACTACTATATTTATGAGAGCAGAAAGATCCAGAGAGACTCTTCAATATGTTGGAAGTTATGGAAATTCTAACAAATATTGATCTTGCATCTTGAGAACAGCATTACAATAAATTACTACACTACCTAGAAGGCTGATAGGGTAATAATAGAAATTTACAGTCGCGTGAACTTCAGAGAAAGCTGCTGAAAACTACGAAGGTTTAATCAAGTACTACTACTACTACTACTACTCAAATAAAATAAAATTAAATCAGGAAATTTACGCAAAAAGAGTATAAGACAAGGCACAACTGGGTGGGAGGGTGATCTATTAAGTTTAAATTTGACCAACAGAAAAAATGATATATACACAACCCAGAAACCGTCCAAGAAAATGAGACGCACACAATTCTCTGGGATTTTGAGATTAAAACGGATCACCTAATTTCAGTCAGACAACCAGATTTTTTGAGAGTCAAAAAAAAAAAAAAGAAGTAAAGAAAACCTGCCGAACATTAGACTTTACTGACCCGGCTGACCACAGGGTAAAACTGAAAAAAAAATCGAAAAGAGAGATAAGTTCCATGATCTTGCCAGACAATTGAAAAAATTATGGAACATGAAAGTGACGGTGATACTTATTGTAATTGGAGCGCTGGGTAAATCACAAAAGGATTGGCACAGGGACTAGAGGACTTGGAAATAAGAGGAGAATTAATGACTATCCAAACTACAGCATTATTGAGATCGGCCAGAATACTAGGAAGGGTCCAGGAGTCTTGAGGAGATTTGCTGTCACTCAGATTCTACTGAAAGACCACCAGCTAACGCTGGTGTGACAAAATATCATACGAATAGAAAATAATAGTAATAATAGCAAAAATATCCGAGATCAAAGGTGACTCGGTTTTGACGGGAATCCTCCAGGAATAGTACAAGAAACTGATATTTCATGAGAGTTAAAAATCGTGCGTGTACAAAACAGAATCCGTCCAATGAAATAATCGAATAAAATTCTCTTGGTCTCTCAGATACGAAAAAATCTTCAAGTACAGACCAGAAGACAAGAACTAGTTTTAACAAGAAGATATGAATTAGTAATCTAGTTGATTTTGCCGGGTCAACAGTAAAAGAAAAGGAAACAAATATCTTGACCTTGTCATCGAACCGAAAAATATTTACAATATGAAGAAAACTGTAATACGGATGATTTTTTGAGCCCATAGAACTCTCTTCAAAACCTGGAAAAGTAAATTGGTAAATGGAAATTAAAGGAATAACTGAAACTATCCAAAACACAGGATGGTAGAATTGCTCATTTTAACTGATAAAAGTCAGTAAATATTAACTATTTTGTCTCTTATATTGTTTATTTCATCAGACTTCTGATTTTCAAAGTTAACGCACAGCCATCTCAATTATTCCGACAGAAATGATCCAATTTCTTTTCAGGTATTTCCTTATATTTGATATATAATGACGCCGACATGTTCATGAATACGTTTGAATTCTATTATGATGAGCTAGTCAAAATTTTTGTTCAAAAATTCTGACTCGTTTACCAGAACCAGTAGACGATAGCAGGGGTTTCCATGAGAAGGAAGGTTATACCACTGAAATATTGCTAAGTCTTAGTCGTTTTTTTTTTTTTTGTTTTTTTCTGGTTGCCATTTCTCTTTCTCGGCGGTCGTAAAACGCCAGTTTATGTCTGTCAATGCCTTCCACCAAACAGGATTCGACACAAGGCCAATGACCTGACGGTCGATTATAGTGTGGATTTTAGGGAGGGGAAGGTCGGTTACGAGCTGACGCTTGAGCCTTGCTAGACTAAGCTGGTCATCGACCATCTTAGTGCAATGTGGGCCTGATCAGCCTAGCGGGTCATGGATCCATATCCGGATCAAGGTACGTATGCCTGATTATAGCTTAAACTGGACAGCAAGGTCCCGTGCTATACAAGGGAAACAAGGTCTCCATGATGCAGCTCGCCCACCCGAAGGTGGGCCAGCCGAAGCAAGGTGCCTTTCGACCTCAAATCTACCATTGGTTTCGATAGTCTGTCCAGCACGAATGCCAGACGGTCCAGGTAAGGCTAGCTAATGCCAATTTAAGTCGCAAGGCTTTTTTTCAATGAAATTCGGGTGTTTGAAAAGTTAATCAGCTCTAAATACAACCCAATGGAATTTTTTAAAAAATCTCAATGGTGTATTTTGCTGAAAAATGACGTCTTCATTGTTCATCTCTTATTTATTCAATTCTTCTGGTTAAGTTCAGGAAGTCCTTGTTTATTCCGTAAGCTGACCCCTGTTTTAAACTTGACTTGTTACTCACATCACTTCTGCTTTTGCTGAAAGGAGATTCCCACTATCTCATTGTGCCCACGTTGACTGATTAATCGCTGGCCACATAAAAGTGTCTATTAATTTTAAAAGGTTCAATTTGCTTGCTTGGTTTGTTGGTTATTTATCATTGAGGGAGCGTAGAGAAGTTCATTTACGCACATTAGCTTTGATGTCAGATATACTTTTTCAGTATTGCCTCTCAACACTCATACATAGAAAATAGATTGGAGACAATCATCTTATTTCGGGAGAAAGTGTTTTAATAATCATAATTTGTGCTCAGTATAGTTGTCCAAGAATGTAATACAGAATGGATTATTTTCTACATGATAAACATTACATATGCCTATGTTCTGTAATATGAAAAACAGAATATCGTTGAGAGATTATTTACACAAGAGCATTAACATAGTCTATCTTTAATAATAAATAACATTTTAGTTAAATAACCAAATCATAAGGATTTATGATTTATGTAATTTAATTAGAGACTCCGGTTGCTTGTTTTAATTGTAAGTTGTTTCATAGATTTACAACTCGACCGTAGGACGTTAGTTAAGGAGGGACATATATGACAAAAAGATTCAAGGCAGTGGGAGGGAGAAAAGATATAGGAGCGTGGGAATGTGTATAGGGGTGGGTACCCAATTCTAGCTCAGATAGCAGATAGAAATGTATAAGCTGCAAATTGCCGACGGATTCTGATTGGCTGGAAGAAACTCAGATGGAAAAGCTGTTAGGGGACATGCATTATAGAAAACAGGAAAAGAACGTCACTTGAGTATGAAATGAGATGCTGTGAAGACAGGTCAAAAATTAGGATACCAATTTTTAGGTAAGCTCCGCGAAAGGGTCCCTCACCCACTGTGAAGCCGAGAAGACGGAACCACCGAGCCGGCACATGCGAAAACTTTTGTATACTTCTCATAGCCATATAGATCTCAATCACAACATATGCAAAATACATATACAAATACAGGCGGACTCTGTTGATTCAGATATTGTAATATATTAACGTGACCTGCGGGTGTGAATACAGCTGATGTTGTTGATAGATAGGTGTGATAAGACAGGTGTGATCACCGAAATGTCATCATGTCCACAGGTGCTGTGTATCAGAGGATGTTGAGACTGCTGCATCCGCTCAAGGATAATATCAACAAGGTGATTGCCGAAATACGGTTGATGTTGAAAACAGGTGCATCCGGTCGAAGATATCGGAAGAACTGTAGGCGTGGTTGAATTCGGTGATAGTGGCAGATACGTACGCCCACAGAACCGGGCTTGGGCAAGTAGCCAATGGGAATCAAACAACATAATCAATGGAAAGCAAAGAAGTGAGACGCGGACGTAACCATAGTTAACGAAAAAGAGGAATCGCTGTAGGTCACGTGAGAGTTGTAGACTATTTACGTTTCCGAATTTCGGCTAAAGTCAGTTGTTCACTGGCTCTTCCGTCTCCCGACAGCTCCTTCGTGCGTGAACTCTCTGCGATTGCGTTTCTGCACCACACAAGTATCATCGCCAAAAATAAAGATATAATCTTATATTTTTATATACATATGTGTTCGTCATTGTTAACGACACAGTATACAACAATATGAAGGCGTTAATTAATTTCTGGTTTTGGTCCATGGTGACACGAGGAGAGAGACACATTTTAAAAAAGTCTTTGCTAACCATACAATGCTGACCCTATTATGCTGGCCTCACCCTACAATGGTGATTGACATATCCTTTGCACGCGACCGTAAAACTGCACCCAATGACTATGCCCTGAACAAAGAGACTCCAATAGTTCAAAGCCCTACTAAACTGAACGATAAAATATAATTAACGAAAAATGATTAATATAAAAAAAATCATTCCTTAATTATATAACAGAACTACCACAGAAAACGAAAAAAGATAATGTTGAGGTCAGTGTCTACTCTCTCTCAAACATTTTATTTCTCTCCGTCTATCCAAAGTGGTGACTTCAGCTCCTGCTCTGTTCTCTCTCACTTCAGCGACTACGAATGAATTATTGTAGCAAATAAACATTCGTATTAGCGAACCAAGAAGGTGTTTTGTATGTTCATCACTTTTTTCACGGTCAGTTTAAAACGGGCTTATGACTGGAACTTAAGGCAGAGTGCTACACTCATAGACTCGTTAAAACCTTAGTGATACAAATATATAAATCCGGTTGGCGAACTTCATCAATGACACCTTGCGGTACCGTCGTGCTACAAGGTTCTGCTGAGAACTGTAGTGGTGCAATCGTCTATTTGGTATCGTAGTATTACAAAATACTGTTTGAGACCCGTAGTTTTACACCTGTGATCAAGAATTTCATCACGCTTTCTAAATAGATAAAACTATTAAATGATAAATACAGAGTATTACATTTTTATTCATTAATTTGTAATTCATTACAATACAGTTCTTACTAGTTGGATTTTATTAACTATCGATTTTAATGAACACGAATTTATTACGAGTATTTTGGCTGTGAGAGATACCCTGAATATTCCAACTCAAATGAGACAAAAAAGCATTAACATTGCTCTTGATATAACGGAGATTGGGCATGCTTGTATTTTTTCTAGGTTACAACTAGAATTGCGTCGAAACATGCCGTAGCGTAGAGAAAGTTGTTATAAAGGATAATTAAAATCTCAAACGACTGTGTATACATGTTACCAGCACGAACTCTCGTTCAATGGAAAACAGAGATATACTCTGTGTCAAGAGGAACAGCATAGTCTTTCGAAAATAGATAAAGATTATCTGATCAAAAGTAAAAGAAAATAAAAGAAATTTTTTTATCAGCGCTTAATTGATGAGTAACGTTAGAACAAAACATTCTCTTTACCAATTAGAATTTCTCTGAGGTGATTGTATCACTCGCTTTGCAATCAGTTGAATAGTATCAGTGACTTATCGAAACCATCTTAACCCAAAAGGAAAGGTGAAAAAAATATTCATATGATTGTGAGTAGTTCACTGGAAACTAGAGTAATTTCTATTTCAGGGTCAGATTTGTGAAGTCGATATTTTAAAGTAATGTCCTCCAGTGACCGCTGAGTAGATGTCTTCGTATCTGTTGTCAGTTTGCGATTAGATTTGTGATAATCTCGCAATCACCTCAATCAGAGAGTTGTAAACTTGGTACACTCACACTAAAAAGATCCAACAATTCTTAGAATTCAGAAGTTAAAGATATTGATATGTTGCAAATCTGAATACGTTACGTGACAGAACATGTTTTCCAACTAATCTAGAATCAACAAGACCTAAACCCCAAATTCTTTCCTCCGATTCCTCGACTGTCTATAGATATAGGGTCGAGGCAGATAGCTCGATTTTTCTGTAACCAATCAAACTTCACGTCACATATTTGCAAATAAGCATTCATGCTATTTGTCTATTTAAATATGGATATGAATATATTCGCCGCATAATTAATATTCGAAAGACCTGCAAATCAGTTTCTGCGCAAAATCTCTAAGATATATCAATGGTTGCTTTTATTATATAATAGCCGGGGGATTTCGGTTCATGTCTTTGAGTTTAGTTTGGCTGAGAACCTTTCGGCTCAGCACATGGGTTAGTTGGGTGCAACATTGAGGCAGCTGTTAACGCGGGCGCGCTGGCGGATGGAGGTGTCACTCAGATGTCATAATAGTCCGAGACGAAACGGGGTGACCGGGTGCGGGTGACGTCATGCACCGGAAGCGCGCGGAGGTTTGTGTGAGAATCTGAAGAAAGAGTACTAGACGCCAAACGAAGAGGTTCGACTTTTGGAGCTCGCAGACGTGAGGCGAACTTGCGCCCTAATGGGGCCGCTCGTGTTGGGGGCTAAATGAATAAGACAGCATGGAAAATTGTGTCTCTCCTCCTTACGTCGAAATCTTTAACTCAAAGTTAATAAAAAGGTTTCGTACCTGAACAAGAAGTCGTTACGTGTTTTCGAATTCCGAGATTCCTATGTTCTATCGTTATCAACATTATCTGTCTATTTCCCAAATAGCTGTATCTGACTACGCAACACTTTCACCTCATCAACACATCACAAATAATAAAGTCTACGTGATGCTTCATTCAGTTCTTATTATAATATTGATATTCATTTCAATCTTTTACATCCCAATACATCAACCGAGATCTCATTTATCAATACGCTTATATATATATATATATATATATATAAGCATGTACGGTTGAAGACAACTCGGTTTTCTTTTTAAACTATTAAAGTGAAGACATTCACGTTTTCTTATAATCTTCCTTATGTCTAGGTCAAGTTTACGAAGTAAGAGCACCATACTAGCCTAAGTGCTTTCGACCATTTTGCTGGTCATGCTCATCAATAATACAAAAATCACATTTACAAATTATGATAAAAATTACTTACAAAGCAATGAGCGTGAAGACCTATAAATAATATAGCATTCAACAAAGGTATTAATGTATTAAACATATTCAATAACTAACTCTAACACTCCTCCTTACAGAATGAGTTAACTATTAAAAAACACTCCAAACAGCAACAATCTATCAAACACAATCCCTGAAAACAACCATCGAAACGGAATAGGAAAATTATAATAAGATTTGAAAGTCTTCCCTTAAAGATCCTAAAAAGAAAATACTCTGCAGTCTTCAATAGAAAATCCTTAATGACTTGCTGCCTAAGTATAATATATATCAGTAGCATGACTTGCTGCCTAAGTATATATCAGTAGTATGACTTGCAGCCAAAGTATAATATATATATATATATATATATATAAGTGAACAAATCTTGTGGTAGGCAAGGTGTGGACTACTATTTACAGCTTATCGATCATACTTAAAGTCGATCTCTCAGATAAAATCAAACGGGATTTTTTCCCAGCTTAGACAATGTCACGACTATTGTATAGTTTTACCAAACATACACTTAAAAACACATGGGGGAAAATGTAAATGAGAACCCTATCAGAATGATACGAGCTGTTTTCAATAAATCTTGTTAGCAACAACACCATAAAACAGCATCTGCACGGTCACTTACATGCCATTTCACAAACTGTTCAGGTAAAACGAACAAGACATGCAGAGAACTGCCGGATAAGCTAGGACAAACATATACGCTAAGTGTTTATGAGCTTCTCCACACAAAGGATACGCCAGCATTGGCCAACCAACACGGTATAAAGTAAAAGTAAAGTTGGCAACCATACTCGAGGGTGACCAGAAAGCTCCCTCTTCGATAGTTACTACACCAAGATGTAGGGGAGGGCGCTACTCCTTTCCCTGGATTTCTCCACTTTACCTTTGATCCGTACTTTATAATGCCGAGTGTTAAGCAAGGAGGCATCAAGTACCATTTTTAAAGTCTTTGGTATGACTCGACCTGGAATTTAACCCAGGTCTCCCGGGCCATTGGCGAATATTCTAACCATTATGCTAATGTCTGGTATAAGATAAATAAATTCTATTTGGACATAGTATGCAGTCTGGAAGATTGGCCAAAAAGGATGTATGGTAGGTACGAATGGCAAAAGAGAAAGAGAGATATAAAGGGATGAAGAACATCGTGTTATCAGAACGAATGATGATGATTTTATCTATCTTGTTATATATATATTCATATACTTTCATACAGTGTGTTATGTTTGTACAATAGCATTGCTTTCAACAAAACTTTCATCAAATAATGACTCTAGGTTCCAGTATGGTTTCAGAGCCGAAGAATCATTACCACTAGCCCAGAGAAGTCCAGGTGTAACTCTCGAGAGCCTCAAAATTTGTTGGATTGTCATCACTCTGTAGGATTGCAAAATCCACGCTGATTTAGTGAGAGCTTCATCTTGAATCTGTTTTCATGTATTTCTTTTTGCCAGGTGGAGAAATTCAAAGATTAGTCAAGAATGCGGAGGTTGACTTGGTAATAAAATCTCGGCATCCGACCTCGATTGGAAATATTTTGGTTATCAAGCCATTTCTGACACATATTTCTCGCAATTCCTCATATTTTTACAATTTACGCTTAAAAAGTGACCCTTGAAAACGTTTTCCTTTTTTTAATTTAATGGATCAAATGAAAATATATTGATGCTGGCACGTTAATTTTATTTCATTTGTAAAAAGTAAATGATATTTTAAATCGGTTGCGAAGTGCCAGTCCATGCAGCCATCAAACGATAATAATCTGTAGTTATTCTTATATGAAAGATGCGAAATATATCCTTTTTTAACGAAATCAATCGCTATATTTGTGTTATCATTTCGAGCTTTATTGGCAGTCACACAATATATCTTCGAAGCCTCGGCAAAAATCTCTTATACTTCATTGTGTCTCCACGTGTAGTTTCTTAGAGCATATTCGCATCCAGTGAGAATATGTCTGAGGCACATTATCCCACATGCTCTGCATCGGTTTGATGTTGTTAACCCCCCAGATTATAGGTTGACTGGTTTTGGTAAGACGTCGTACACTGCTTTTATAAGGAAAAACACATAGAAATATATATATATATATATATATATATATATATATATATATATATATATATATATATAAGTTGCATATCTTAAAAATATGCTGTTGTAGGCAAATGACTGCTAGTATCTCAAAGAAAAATTAAAATCTGATTTACTAAGCGTATGAATAAAAAGTGTTAAGGTTACAATTTTTAAACTTTATTAACCGTAAATTCATCAGATTAAAAAAATATTACCATTTGATAATATAAATTGTGTTATAATTTCTGTTTACTTTGATCGAACTCAGTAGTAACTTGTCTGCGAGACCAGGTTGCAAATCATCAAACCATGTTGATTTATCAAATATCCGGTCATTGTTTCACATTAAATCTCAGACTGCAATTAAGGAAGCATTTGGGAGTACTCTCGTCCTAGGGGCTAAAGTGCTTATCTGCCACTTCAATGTTGTAAGTAAGCATCGTAAATAAATTACCAATCGGACTTGTGTTGGATGATTGTTTTTTTCCCCTATATATTTAGTTCGAAATGGAATTCGTCATTCTCGCAAGACAATGGGTCTGCTATCTTTGACCTTTCACAGTACTAAACACAAGCAAAGTGAAAAATATTATATAATAAGCCAATATTCAGCAAAAAAAATTAGGGTTGCTGTGTTCATTTCCTACCTCAATAACAGGTACGCTACGAACATTGTTCAACTTCGATAACGTTTGTATGACCTACCGACACGTTATAGAACACTTCCTTCACCATAAATGCTAACCCTATATTATTCTCACTGAGAAAAGCTGGGGCACACTTCGGTAGGCAGTGTTGGTCGGCTCACAGATCCATTTGCAGTCGGTCAAGGTCATCTGACATGAATTCCGGGAGGCAGGCATTTATGTCGGGCTTACCAAGACCGACATCCTCGATCCTCAGGGAACCATCCACCAAGGCTCTAACCTTCCTTGGAGCAGCTAAGTTTATAACCTGGCGTCTGAAGGACACTCTTTTTAGTGGAATGCCGACGGGACGCAAGGCACTTTTGAAACCGCCAGGCGTGTCTGGGCTACGATCCTGCGCTAGGACCCACCTAAAAAGGCCTTGTGCCACACTCATCCGGTCGGTAGGACGAACGACAAATACCAACTTTCACCCAGCAGTCAAACCTAACATTTCGGACGGACAATTCTATCTGCTGTACTAACACTCATATTTTGTGTATGTGTTCTGTTTATTCAATATACTTGTTCAACCTACTTTCTCTTCTCCTGTGACTTCGTTCTGGTCCCTAACAGGCCACAGCAATAACCATTTAGCAAGTTATTAGTGTTAAATAAAATGCAACTGCTGCATCCAGTATTTGAACTTTGCTCTTTGTATCTGTTTCCCAAAAGCTGCACTTTAGCACACAACCCATGACATAATGTACTACATCTTTTGTTCTCACGCTGGAAATGTAAAATATACCATCAACGCCTTTCCTTGTCACTGCTCCTACAAATAAGAATCTTTACAAGTTATTATCTGGCGTTTCACTCTATAAAGCTAAACGTTATTTAATATTTTGATATTTACTAAGCAAACCCTACCACAGAATATAGATAGATAATAATAATCAAGCCATGCTTGTAGAAAAAGAACACTAATACTTACCGCCGTAAGGGTCCCAGCTAGCGTCCAGCCGACAGACAAAACTAAAGCAGGCTGCGTAACCCAATGCAGTCCCTATAACATTACTAAATTGCAGCGGGAATATATACAGAAATATGTCCGAGTGTAGGTATCTCCAGATGCAAGGTAAGCTTTGGGCATCCTCAGGTACATGAATCTCCCTCATTCTGTGATGAAGGTGGTCAGCGGTTGGAACACTTCATCTAGAGAGATTTCCCTGATTTTCTCTCTCCATTCATTTTTATCATCCACCAGGTCTTACAAACTACATCCCTAGTCGGCATCGAACGGCTGTAGTTGACTTCTTGCTGGTTGACCAATACTGACATTTCCTTGTGATGGGGACAATTTGGGATGTCACAAGAGTTCGTCGTTGCTTCTTGGCTGTGTGCTGCATGTCTTGTTTGTTTTACTTGGATGGTTTTAGAGATAAGAGGTAAGTGGCCATACAGCGGCTTTCCCTGAGTTATTGCTACAGGTTAACATGATAAAAGAAAGAAAGAAACGAATAAAAAGCATGAAGAAATTGTCATAGTAGGATCTTTAGCTTTTAAACACAGCTGAGCTACACAACTAAAAACAGATATATAACAATCGGAAGAATGTTCAGAACTGAGATTTTCAGTTCTTAACCAAAAACCAAGATATATAGCCAAGCAGAGTGAAATATCAGTCGTATTATTGTGGAGCACTGTGGTGTTCAATTTTAATTAGAGCCGATTTAACTATCCAAACAGAGACAAATAACATTTAGAAGACTGTATCACAAGGATTTCAGTCTGTACGCAAAGACAATTCAAACAGTAAACACAGATGAATAGAAGTAAAAATACTGTGTATCACTTTTTTTTTCAGTCTCTAAAAGCTGCCGAATTACATTGCTAAAAATAAAAATATCACTGAGAAGATTGTATGGCACTGGAATATTCAGACTCTAAATACAGGTGTTATATAACCAAAGAGAGTGAAAAAGCAGGAGGATAAGGAGTTTATCGCAATGTGATTTGGTTTGGTTTGGTTTGGTTTTAAGACAAATCAACCAGTGTAGGTCATTTACCAAATTCTGTTTATACATATATGTTAGATATATGTATATGATTTATAAACATATTTTTTAGATAGCATTCTTAAACAAGCCTGAGCTCTTTTGCACACAGTTTAATGTTTTCATGTATTGCTACATCAAAGTCAAAATTTAACATCAATCATTTCTTTGTACACTTAGTTCTATTTGATCCATTGATTGGACTCTGTCAGATGCTAACACTCTAGTCATAGTGGACCGAGGAGCAATGGCCTTGAAGGGGTGCACCACATTTTCCAAATCTCCAAGACCATCAGATGGTTTCGTGTCCTATCCAGAACATCCGCGGGTGGGGTCTTACCCCTCTGCAGAAATGCAGTCGGTGTATTCTACAACTCCAGTCAACTAGGCAATTAATAACAGGGAAAGAACATTGAATCCTTGGATTCAGAAAGATGACCCCCTAGGTTGGTTTCGATCCAATACAATCCCAGACTAATGAATATTTTCATTCAAATATATTTCTAATTTTTGTGATACGCTGGATATTTTTTACTTAAAATTAGTCTTAAAGTAAGTTTGTTTCATGTTTCGTTTTATTTGATAAGCGAAGTTTTTGTCCTTGGAAAGCGATACGGCTGACCGATCAGAAAGAACCTGACTGCTGAAAAATGCCGAAAAATGATGCAGTCATTTCAAACGTTAAATACTTTCTCCTCTTTGTACGACGTTGTCAGCAGACGAATTGCGTTGTTTCAGATTAATATGGTCATAAATTCTGATTCGAACGGCTGCGTTGTTTATGGAATATCTAGCAGATAACCAAAGTTATTTTAAACTAAATCTTCTTAGGAGAAAATCTTATAGTTTATTCATTGCTCGATAAAATAAATATGTTTTACCGCGATATTTTCACGTTGAGGTGATTCATCAGTGATTGCCTATCTAGAAATCAATCCTAACCTGGATATCTTCCAAGAAATGTATCTTTAGTTCGCTATTCAGTAATGTGTCAGCTTTAATGGAAAACAATTTGAAAATTTATAATTATCGGTAATTTTGATGAGTTGTTGATTTCGATATATATATATATATATGTGTGTGTGTGTGTGTGTATATATATGTGTGTGTGTGTGTGTGTGTGTGTATATATATGTGTGTGTGTGTGTGTGTGTGTATATATATATGTGTGTGTGTGTGTGTGTGTGTGTGTATATATATATGTGTGTGTGTGTGTGTGTGTGTGTGTGTGTGTATATATATATGTGTGTGTGTATGTGTTTGTGTGCCCTCATGCATCTGTTTGTGTATATTTTCTGTTAGTAAAGTTAGTGACCGTAGTCGAGGGTGATCCGATGGCTTCCTTTTCAATAGACACTACACAAAGGTGTAGGAGATGACAGTACTCTTTTCCCTGGATTGCTCCATTTCACTCTTGATACGTACCTCATAATGCTGATTTTTCGGCAAGGAGGTATCACATACCATTTTTAAATCATTTTTATTACTTGATCTGAGATAGAACTCCGGTCACCCGGGTCATTGGTGAACTCTTTACTCATTAGGCCAATATATATATATATATATAGATAGATAAAACCAAATACCTGTTGGTGCCAAGATATTTTATTTATAACTTTATTCTCAACATTCAATAGCATAAATACATAGCGCTCATTGAAAAATAAGTACAAATTGGCTTAAAAGACGGGCCAAACATTCAAGAAGAGATAAATAGTTTTTACTCTGCTGAAAATCGCAGAAATACACAGAGAACCCACAACAAATAATCATACCGCTGCTCAAAAATATCTACACAAAATTTCAAATCTTCAACTAAAGGAAGAATCTCCGCGATCACCAATCCGCCAACCAATTTTTAAAATAAATCCAGAACGAAATGCAAAAGCAAAACTCTTTCTACTTACCTCAAGTAAACTTGAATCTTCTCCACAATCCGAAATAAGTCGTGTCCAACCAACAACGGAAGAAAAATAATATTGAACTCCTTATCTTCTCGATCCTTGTAACCCCCAAAATCAAAACCAAAATCGCCCATCATCAAAAAACAAAAAAAAAAAAAGAAAAAAACAAACTGTGAGACCAAATATTAAACAAAACCACACAAAAGAACAATATAACTCCCAAGACTCAAAACACACGCAAAAAAAAAAAAAAAAAAAAAAAATAATTAGATCAAAGAGTGTGTCAGAAGTAAGGATATTGAAACACAAAACACAATTGCAAACTTCAAATTATTGGATATCATATATATGTAAATAACAAAAAATTAAAAAGTGAAGCAGGACACTCAAGAAAGCATTATACCTATGAGACAAATTTGGCTGCTAGTGTTTGTCTCATATTCAAACAATTCAAAATATTCATTTACAATTCATGTACACAAGAAAAGAACACGTTTAGAGCTAGATAACCTACAGTTGTTTACATGCCCTTAAAAATAACTAAAAATAACATCCCAACTACGGACTAATATTCTTGGAAAAGTGATGATCTCCCTTATCGTTCGAATTATTGGTTATATAGAAAGATTAGTATTCTTCTAAAATTATGGTTTTGGCATAAAATAAACCCCAAAGGGTCATTAGCTATTAAACAAAGAATTCAAATTATCCAAGAATTAATCTTTAATAATTAATTTTGGTCGGCAGTATTCTAGATTTGTTAGGATTGGCACGATTCACACTTTCTAAATTATTATCATTATCATTATTATTATTATTATTTACTAATTAGAGTTTTTCAGATCAACGTTAGCTGATTCTCTTTCGCTGGAGATTGAGTGACAACAAGTCTCCTTAAGTCTCCAGGACTCTTCTCAGTATTCTGGCCGTCTTCAATAGCGCTATTTTTTAGATGGTCCCTACTCGTCCGCCAACTTCCAAATCCTCCAGGCCCTTTAATAATCATTTAGTTACCGTGCCAAAAGTACCAATCACAATTGGTATAATTGTCCCCTTCATGTTCCATAGTTTTTTTTCAATTCTCTAGCGAGGTCGAGATACTTATTATTATTATTTATTTATTTACTCATTTGAGAGCTTTCCACACCAGCATTAACTGATGGTTTCTCACTGGAGTTTGAGTGACAGCAAGTCACCTCAGTTTCTTGGACTCTTGTCAGTATTCTGCCAGATGTTAATGCTGTAGTCTGGATGGTCTCTACTTGTTCTCTTATTTCCAAGTCTACCAGTCCCTTTACCATTTTTCTGGAATTGTCCCAACTGCACCAACCACCATTGGTATCGCTGTCACCTTTATGTTCCACATGTTTTTTTAGTTCTCTTGCAGGGTCTAAGTACATATCTCTCTTTTCGTTTTCTATTCTTTTTACTTTGTCGTCTGCAAGTACGGCAAATTCCAGTATTCGGCAGGTTCTCACTTTTTTTTTATGAATATCACAAAGACCTAGTGATTAGGTGATCAGCTTGTATCTCAAAATCCCAGAAGAATTGTGCATCTCATGCTGAAGGTTTGAATCTGGATTGTGCATATACCACTTGTTCGTATTGTCATATTTAAATTTTTTGCATAATTCCCCGTGCACCACATTCCCCATCCAGTCGTGTCTAGACATTTTTACTTTTGGCACTAATTTACAGTATTCGCTTATTATATGATTGATCGTTTCGTCTCTATCATCACACAAGCTGAATTAACTGTTTTGTCTTGTCTTGTCAATTTTTGTTGTAACATAGTTCGTCTTTATGGCGTTTTTGTGGTGATATCAGAAGAGATTTAGTTTCTCTCTATTGGCTTCCCTTTCTTAGTCATGTTCAAGTCATCTCGTGTGAGATTTTGCTTGTTTTTCGCTTCAAATCTTCATACAATAGCTTTTTTTTCCCCTATTCTTATTTTCTAGTTATTGATGTTCTGTTGAACCTTGAGTTGTTTGTGTTGTTTCACGTTGCTGTAAGCAGTCTTTCTTTGCTTCTTTTGAAGTAATCTTCAAGTCGTCTTGTCGATGTATCGACGCTATCTTAAATGCAGGCGAATCCTCCTCTTACTTCGTTTCTTGACACTTATCGTCTGTCTTTGTCATTTCTGGAATGTAAAACCTTGAATTTTTTTATTCTCTGGTCCATTTGTTGTAGTTTTCTCTCGTCCACTTTAAGAACGGTCCCGATTATCTGACGAGGTGGTCAACCTAGGTGTTCATCTTTTTGAACAGATTTCTGCTATATAGTTTGGTTTCCAGTAATTTTCTTGCACTCCTGGCGTGCTCTTTTTAAATTATTTCTTTCATCTCTGCTCATTCGATGGTGTATGCTTCCCATATTCACAATTATTTGTAAGTCTCTTTTTTTCTGAACGTTCTGATTTTATCTTGATTTGATTGTTCTATTCCTTCTCTCATTTGCCATTTTCCGCTTTTCATTATTAGCAAGGCTCATTTTTCTCTGCCAAATTAAATCCCTTTATAATCACTCTATATTCTCGATGCCTATATTAAGGTTTTCCAATTCTTTTTCATTATCCTTATTTTTATTATTAGTTGTAGTAGTTTTAGTATATTTAGTATTAGTTATTGGGCTTTCACTTGAGTCCAAGTAACAGCAATATCTTTAAGTCTTTGCGACTCTAGTGACTATTTTAGTTTGGAAGGATTATCATTATTATTATAATTCTTCTTCTTCTTATTATTATTATTATTATCATTATTATTATTATTATAAAAAATCTTTATTAATATATTTCCGCTTTTCATTATTAGCATGGCTCATTTTTCTCTGCCAAATTAAATCCCTTTATAATCACTCTATATTCTCGATGCCTGTATTAGGGTTTTCCAATTCTTTTTCATCATCATTATTTTTATTATTAGTTGTAGTAGTAGTAGTTTTAGTATATTTAGTATTAGTTATTGGGCTTTCACTTGAGTCCAAGTAACAGCAATATCTTTAAGTCTTTACGACTCTATTGACTATTTTAGTTTGGAAGGATTATCATTATTATTATAATTCTTCTTATTATTATTATTATAATAAATCTTTATTATTATTATTATTGTTGTTGTTGTTTTACTTCTTTGAGAGATTTTCAAACCAGCGATAACAGATATTTTTCCACTGGAGTCGTAATGATAGCAAGTCCCTTCAGTCTCGAAGACTTTTCTCAGCATTTTCTCCGATTTCAACAATGCTTTAGTTCAATTGTTCTCCTCTAGTCCTCTTATATCCAAGTCCTGTAACAATCCTTTGGTAACTGAATATAGCGCGTCAATTACAATAGTATCACAGTTACTTTCATGTTCCATAGTTTTTGTCCAGTTGTCTGCGGCTGTAGAATACACCGACTGCACCTCCACAGAGGGGTAATACCCTCCCCCAATTAGTTTCCTGGATATAACACTAAATCATCTGATGGTGAGCTTCCAGTGATGCAGGAGATTTGGGGAATGTGGAGCGCCCCTTCATTGCCGTTGCTCCCAGGTTCACTCTGTCCCAGCGAGATAGCACTTGATAGAACCCTATCTATGGGTTAAATAGAACTAACGGCATACTTATGCTAAACTGAATTTTTTGATATAGAAAAGTTTTTTGACAATAAAACCGTATTTACATTTAGACAGCGTACTTTTGCTAAACTGAATTATTTGAAATAGAACTGTTCTTTGACATTGAAACTGTACTTACACTAAACTGATTTTTTTTATATAGAACTGTTTTGACATTTAACTGTGTGCAAACAAAATCTGTACTTATACTAAACTGAATTAGGTGAATAAGAACTACTTGACTAAATCGAATAGCTTCAGATAGATATGATTTTTCAATTAGAATGTACTTACATTTAAACTGCGTACTTATGCTAAACTGAGATGTTTTAATAAAAATAGATTTGGGGTTAAATATCCTATGAAGGTTGATATGCAGTAAAAACCAACCAATCAACCAAACATCTTCCATAGTTTTTCAATTTTCTAAAAATGTCCAGATATTTATCTCTCCTTCGCTTTCCGTTATTTTTACCTTGTGGTCAGCCGGGATGGCAAAATACACAATTTGGCAGGTTCTCTCATCTTTTTGTTCACTATCACTAGGTCTGGTCATCTGGCTGAGGTTAGGTGATCCGTTTGTATCTTAGAATCCCAAATAAGTTTGTCTCATTTTCCGGGACAGATTCTAAGTTGTGCATATACCATGTGTTCGTGTGTTCAAATTTAAACTTTTTGCACGATTCCGAGCAGATCACCTCCCGACTCAGTCTTGTCTAGTCTTTTACTCTCTCTTCACTAATTTACTGCATTCGTTTATTATCTAATTGATCATTTCGTCTCTATCACCACAGAGTCTACTCCTGCTATTTTGCAACGTCTTTTCGATTCTTACTTTGACATAGTCTTCATGGCGTTGCTTTGTGCTAATTTTAGAATACCTTCCGTTTCTCTCTTAAGGTTTCTCTTTCTTAGCTCGCTCAAGATCTTCTTGGGTGTGATTTCGCTTGTTTCCATGTTTTCCTGTGTGATATTTGCATATAACAATACTACTGTGGGCAAACAAATGTCTATTATCAAATAGAAATAGTTTCTTGAAACCATATTATTCCTTGATAGGATAGTTAAGTTAATATAACTTTGAACCAAAATAAATTTTCAGCAACTACAAAAAATCTTTCTGTAAATATACAATGAACGTATTTCTTTAAATTCTGGGCATAAAACAATTCCAGGTGGGTTGATAGATTTTTGGAATCAATCAATCAAGCTATTAATCAATCGATCAATATTTTGCATTTAATAAGAAGAGGCCGACAGCATATGCAATCCGCGAGCGGATGTTTTCATTTTCTATGTTTTTATTACCAAATACAGCGGGGATCATTTAAGATTTCAAAGAGCAGAATTCAAATTAATTTTGCTTGATAAAGTAAGTTTGCTTTTTCAGTCTTCTTAATCATAACTTGATAGAATTTTAAAAGTACAAAAAAAAAGGCTTGCATGTCTTTTTGTGCATTTAGCAATGTAATTCTACAGAAAGAAAAATATGTTCCCGATATTTAGTATCCGAAACAAGGCATCACTAAATTGATGCTTTTATGTAAATTGCAATAAAACGCATTTACGCACACCCCCGCACTTAATACACACCGTAAATTTACACTATAAATAATCTGTTGTGGTATGATCAATATTGAAACAAAACAATACAGCCCAGTCAGTTGGAATTGTTTAATACACCGACTGCATCTGTGAAGAGAGGTAAAACACTTGCAATGATAGTTTTGTGTCATTACCAGGATAATCTGATAATGAGGATTCAGCTTTGGAGATTTGAGGACTATGAAGTACATACCATGGGTTTTACTCCCGAGTCTATTCCGAACCGGATTTGTAGCAATGACTGGTTCCTTCAGTAGGTCAAACATAACTATTTGACATTTAAACTATGCGTAAAAAATGACTTATGCTGAATATAATTGATAAAAACTTTACAGTGTGTAAACGAATGATATATGTTAAATAGAATTATTAACGTTAAATAGTGACACTTGAGAATGTTTAAGTGTGTGCTAAACTGAAACATTATTATAATATAGCAATACTTGGAAACATTTCACTGTGCGCCAAAAAATAAATCTTTTTGGATTGAATTGAATGATTAGTGTTCACTAACATTACTTGTAAGCACTTCACTGTCTGCAAAGAAATGCTTATTATAGAATAGTATTATAGGTGTTTAGCAATAATAGAAACCATTTAACTGTATGCAAACAAATGATAAATAATGAACAGAATTATTCATGTCACATAGAAATACTTGAAACCATTTAAATTTGTGCAAAAAACCCAGTTCACGGTCATTTGAAAATGTTATAGAAAAACTGTATCTACATATCATATATATTTAACACACACACGAACGCACACACACACACACACACATATATATATATATATATATAGGCACAAGATGAATTAGCTAACATAAAACTAAAAGACAAAACAGAATACATTCAAAATCGGATAAATAAAATTAGAGACTCGGTTAAACATTGACAATAAAGGATAGCATGGCAAATAGTGATTAAAGTGAGCTGAAGGAAGTGCACTGCGAAAGCTAAGCTGAAAGCTACAACAAAGTAGAACGAAAACAACTATGGATACAACATTTGGAGAATTTACTCGGAAACCCTCCGAAAGTTACACATAAACCAATCACGAGAATTATTAGTCAACAATTAGACCTCAAACTAGTACAGTTTATTCAAGAAGAACTCGACTCAGTACTAAGAAAAAATTAAAATAAAAAAGCAGCAGGGCTTGAGTAACCCCCCCCCCGAAAGTATGGAAGACCAGGCAATTCAACGACATACTGCTCCAACACTGTAATGCAGTATAAAATCAAAACACAATAGACAGTAGGAAAAGGTGACCTCGGATTAGCCAAGAACTACCGAGGTATAACTAGATGCAACAATATTATTTGTCGTATGGAAGTCAGACGTGACCGATGAAATAAAACGCATTTTTTTCAAGCAGCGTTCCTGTCGATACTGCTATATGGATGCACCACATAGACGCTAACTAAACGTATGGAGAAATAGAATGCTGCGACGGACCAAACATGTGGGACACTGCTGGAGAAGTAAGGACGAATTCATAAATGACTTACTCTTGTGAACCCCCTTCACATGAACGAGCAAAGGCAGGACGACCAGCTAGAAACTATAAACAACAGCTGTGTGCCGATACAGGATGTAGCTTTGAAGACCTACCGGGAGCGATGGAAGATAAAGGAGAGTGACGGGAAAGAGTCAGGGATATCCGTGCTGGTGGCGTGACATGATATATATATATATATATATATATATATATATATATATATATATATATATAAACAATATTTGGGATAAAATAATATAGTAAGGTTGATATGACATAAAACACAACCCAAACCAAACAAAGCAATATTGAGATAAATTAGAGGAGTAAAAAGTTGCCCCACCCATTCATTAATTTTAATGTACTATATGATTATAAACAAAGTTCATAACATTTTCTCATCGAATAGCACATATATATCCCATTGGCTTAGTGGTAGAATGCTTGCCAATGGCCTGGAAAACCGGGGTTCAATCTCGGGTCGAGTCATACCAAAGACTCAAATAGTGGTACTTGATATATCCTTGCTTAACACTAAGCATTATAAGGTACATATCGAGGGTAAAGTGGAGCAATCCAGGGAAAGGAGTAGCGCCCTCCCCTTCACCTCGGTGTAGTAGCTGTTAGAAAGGGTTCTTTCTGGTTGCACTCAGGTACTTTCGCCAACTTTACTTTTACTTATTATATAGAATTTATAGATTAAGTACTGAAGTTTCATATTCATTATCTGGTGCAGTTCAGTAGCTAGTAAACTAGGCAAGCTTCCCCTTTTTCATGAGTTCGATTCCAACAGGAATCCCATACCTCTTGCCTTAAGCCAAACTAAACTACGGTTATGAGATATCTTCATTCCTTGTGGGGTGATTCTAATTAAATTCCCTTCTTTCTATTGTTAAACGCGCTTTACCTTTCCTGTTGTTCTCAGCGAAGCATTCTTATCACTTTCTGCAATTATCGTCATTCGAGTTTGGCGAAAATTACTGGTACTGTTTCAATTTTCAATTTCAGTTTCCTTTCATGTTTCCTTTGAAGAGCTCTGCACGTTTTATTATTATCACCAGTCAATGATAAGTAAACTTTTGTTCCTGTAATTCAGATGATCAAATATCTCAAACACATCAGCACTGAAAAGAGAAAAAAATGCTTACACCTGAATGAAACAAGAACAGAAGAAAAAATAAATTGATCATCGCCCCAAAGAAAAACAAACACATGTATTAATTTCCCTTGTGAGCATAACAGAAGAGAGACAGGCAGTGAGTCTTCAATTCTAATGTTGGCTCACTGGCCATTTCAATATTTTATTTTTTTAGGTTGACATCCACAATGCCAAATTAGCGCCTTCTCAGCAAAGGATTCTGTTGATATAATCACGAAATATATCAAATGAATAAGAATAAGAATCAGAGTGTGGGCTGTTACATATTGACCAATCAGATGGAACTGGTTATTAAATAAAATATCTTTGTTTTCGCTGGTTCCTTAACTTGATGTACTCACCGGGGCACCAATCATGTAGTTTTTCTCGGGCCGAAATGGCCCGGCAAACCTATCACATTTCTGTTTTCAATTTGCTTTGAATTCTGAGATTTTCCTGGGACGAAGATTTCAACCTACAATACTATTTACACATTGGTGGAGGGAGAATATTAAATAAAGAAACTTAGCGGAGTAAAACATCAAATAATTTTGAACAAATAGAATGTTAAAAAAATTGTTGAGCTATTAATGGAGATTCCTGAATATTTGCTTGAAATATGGCCATAAATGTTGGAGTAATCATTGTACGGATGGATAGACGGATATTGGTAGATTTACCTGATTTTTGTGACAGTTACATTATATTTTTCCTTTACCGTCAAAGTTATGCAACAATTATAATCATCCAAATTATTTAACTGAATTTCCGGAACATTCAATATCTTAAGACTAAATAATCCAACAGTTTGAACGGCTTTATTGAATTCTCTTCCCTGCGTTGTAATATATGATTTTCTTTAATTCATTTTTCTGAGACTTTTTCTGTGACTCTCTCTCTCTCTCTGACTTCTGTGGTGACCTTTCTGTCACTCTCAAGGTCAACGTGTCAAATTTTTCTATCTTTACGTCAATCAAATGAACTCTTTGTTAATATTTGCATAGATAGTGGGAGATAACTAATCTATTTATTCTTTTTTAATACCTGTCTGACTTAAAACTTTTTTTGTGTTCACTAAGGTATCACTTTTGTAACTTTAATCATTCTGATCTACGTGAAAATTTTACCGAACAATATTGACTTCCTCAGATAGTATAAAAAATGTTCATGCGTATTTCAGAATTACCCAGCGTTTTAGTGTAACTTAATTTAAACAAGACTTTATAATCATAGAAAAATATTTTATCATTTACCAATTAAATTCTATTACGTTTGCTACAAGAATACCGTATTCCAAACCAAAAAGCATATCTTATATTCACTAAAATAACGAGAAGTATATGTTCAAATACAAGGAGATTGAAAAGGTGATTGCACATAGGTATTTGTAACAATTACTAATTTCATATGTTTATTTGGATCCCTTTGTTTAAAAAAGCATACTGTTGTGTTCTAGTTAATGAACACAAGTAGTAGTAATGATAAGATAAACCACGATATGAGAGGAAAAATAGTTATATTAACAGGAAAGAGTATTTATAAGAAAGAGACTGTTAGTAATAAGAACATAGGATTAGTGATAGAGTAAGGATATACTTCAACAATAGGAACGGCTCTTCTGGTCTGACTCGTAGACTGACCTGATCTGGAACTAGACTCTTGGTATTAGAGCTAATGCCATATATGCTGGATGGCCTAGCTCATTATGCTGAAAAGGTAGGTGATACCTAACACATATGAATCCCGAAATCCTTAGCAACAAATATGGTTTTGCTTGTACAAATATATATTATCAATATTTTCAGTAGATTTTATGAGGATTGATGTATAAAAATAAAAATAAGCGAATATAAACTTGAATTGTAACTGTTTGTTACGACAGAAAAAGCATTTCCTAACGCTGATCAGGTAGTGCTAAGGTTTTTTTTTTCCAACCTAGCCTGGTTACATAAAACTTATATATACATATATATATGCTCCAGGCAAAAATTCCCAGATATCTCTATATTACAATGTGTAAAGCAAAATTTTCTTCCTGCCTAATATGTGCTATTACTTAATTGCTTATGTTATAAAGGTATGGAATTTTTGTATTATTTCCTTTACTTCTGCTTTTATGCCTTGGATAACATTATATAACACTAATTCCTTTCATGGATAGTATGTGTTGTTTATGTTGTTCAAATACAGAAAATGTCCATTATTGCCTTCACACTTTTCTCTTTGACCCTGGATTACATTATATAACACTAATTCCTTTTTCTAGATAGTATGTGTTATTTCTTAATTGCTTGCGATGTAAAAGTATGAAAATGGCTATTATTCCCTTTTATCTTTATTTTCTGCTTTGGAGAATAACATTTAGAAATTAACCTGTTTTCAAAGTAAAAAGCGGTAAATTTACACATTTCCCTTTACATAAAATCTGAATAAAATCACATGTGAATTAAAACTTATACGGATTTATACTAAAGTTATAGAAAAATGAACAAAAATATTGGAAATATATTTTGCTATAGATTTATGACTATAATGTAAATCCTTCTCATGTAGCAGCCTCCAAACTAGTTTCTCATAATGCTTTGAACATTTCATTACCAAATCACGAAAGCAAAGTTTGTATAGAAAAATAGGTATTTTCCTTCAGGCAAAAATAATTAGAAAATAACACATTCTGCCAAAGAACAAGTAAATATCTTGTTACATAGTATTATCTGAAGAAGTTGATATTGTTTAGTAGAATTTTTCTTAAGTTTGTTGGGAAATATTTTTCTCATCAAAATTTGTGACACTTAAAAAGCTTAATGGCTCTAATGTTTTAGCTTATTTCCCACACTTTTAAGCATACTAAATGAACAATAATATGCATGGCACAGGTATCATGTGACACGAAGTTAATTTTAAGTGCAGGAAATCTAATTTAAATGCATTTTCCCTTTTCCTAAACTAGGTGTTTACTAAGCGTAACTGCTTCAGTCCACGCATCTATTTATCCAAATCTGGGAAACAGGAAACAGAGGTATAAGTGCTATTCTAAAGAGAACGCAAATTAAAACTCGAACAGCTTGTCCTGGATGTGGATACGGGTTAGATAATCCATTTCCTACACTGATAACTTTTTATCAAGCAAGCCTAGTGTCATCATCATCATGTCGCGCCGCCAGCGCGGATATCCCTGACCCTCTCTCGCCATTTCTCCCTATCATTCATCGCCTCCGGCAGGTCTTCAGGGTTACATCCTGTGTCCTCACATAGTTGCTGTATGTAGGTTCGTGCTGGTCGTCCCACTCTTGCACATCCATATGTGGGGGTCCACAGGAGTACATCACTTATGAGCTCGTCCTTGCTTCTCCAGCAGTGTCCTGCGTGTCTGGTTCGTCGAACTTGTATAGTTTTCGTGATGGGGGGCAAGTGTCCGTATAGTTGGATTCTCGTGGGGTGTTGTCGCCAGGATTTGTTTAATACCGCTCTCAACATTCTTGTGTAATTTCCGTCCAGCCTCCTCTCCAGCCGCTTCGTAAGCGTCCATGTGGTGCATCCATATATCAGTATCGACACAACCGCTGCCTGGAAGAAACTGCGTTTCATTTTATCAGTTAGGTCCGACTTCCATATGATCGAGAGCCTATCGATAGCTGTCCATGCCTTCTTCAGTCGTGTGTCGATGTCTTTTTCGGTTGATGAGACGCTACTTCCTAGGTAGGTGAATTTGTCGACTAGTTTCAGAGAGGCTCCGTCTAGTGTGGCAATGTTGCCCGTTTGGTTGTAACACATATATTCAGTTTTGTTTGCATTGACATGGAGGCCAATGCCAGCTGCGGCTCGTTCCAGACTATGTAGTAGTGTCTCTGCTTGATTAGGCGTATTCGCTAGTATCGCCAAGTCATCAGCGTAGTCGGCGTCCGTGATTGTTTTTGCGGAGTACCTTTTGCTTCTTCTCTTAGCTCGAAGCCATTTTCTCTTATTTTGTCGATCGAAGTCCTAAGCACATAGTCTAGACAGATGATAAAGAGGTACGGGGCTAGTGTGTCTCCTTGTAGTACTCCTGCAACAATGTCGAAGTATTCCGTGTCTCCATCTGGTGAACGTACTTTCACTTTGGTGTTTCTGTAGAGAATCATTATCGCTGCTCCGGTTTCTTTTGGTAGGCCGTATGCTAGTAGGATTTGCTCCATCTTCCCTCTGTGTATGGAATCGAAGGCCTTGGTAAAGTCGACAAATAGTAATGTCGCCTGTAAGTTTTTTGCCCGAACGCCTTCCAGGATTCTACGGATGGTCAGTATTTGTGAGGTTGTGGATCTATTTCTCCGGAAGCCATTTTGGTTTTTCCTAAGGATGTTGTCTATTTTGGGTTCTATGCGGTTTCGTAGTAGGGCATTGTAGATTTTGGCTGCTATGGGTGTAAGTGTTATCCCTCGGTAGTTCTTGGCTAGTCCGAGGTCGCCTTTTTTAGGGAATGGAAGGATGCAAGGATCATTTATAAACTAAAACAATAAAGTTTTATCATCATCATCATCATGTGCGGCAAGAACGAATATCCCTAACGCTCTCTAACCATCCGTCACTATCATCCATCACTTCAGGCAGTTTTTCCAGGCTACATCCTTTGTCCGTACAGAGCTGTTGTAGATATGTTCTAGTTCGTCGTCCCTTACGTGCGCGTCCGTGTGAAGTGGTCAATAGGCGAACGTTGCTTATGAACTCGTCTTTGTTCCTCCAGCAGTGTTCCACATCTCTTGCTCCTCTAATTTTAATGGTTTTTGAAATGGTTGGTAGGTGACCGAGAAACAGCTGTTTAGTGGAATGGTGCTTCCAGAATTCGTTTCATATAGCTTGTTAGGCAATCGTAAATAATTTATTTGGTTAGAAGAATAATTCCTTATTTATTTTGCTTTTTAAGTTATGGAATTCATGATTTGTACAATTCATTACTTTGTTGCTAAAATAGGATTTTATGTTGATGATTGTTTATTGTTAGAGTATTTCTCTTGATTAGAGAACATCTTTCACATGGAAGACATTTCTCTGTGTGGTATATTTATTCATTCAAATTTGATAGTTGCTCAAGAAAATGTTTCAACATCTATGGAGGAGGGTATACTGTGGGGTAAGGGCTAACAGGATCGTCTGCAACATCGTAGTAAGCGAACCTGGACTCTATTCACGCTGTTACATTCAGTCTTAGATAAATACCAACTGGTAAAGAATGAAGCCACTTATCCCGCCAGATATGAGTTTTGCCTTAACCCTATTATTCTTCTACGATGATAGTTTAGCCTTAGATAACATGCGTTTGTAAATATACCATTAAACAAAGAAACCAAACCATTCATAGAGGAAAATAATAAAATATTCTAAATTATTTAATATTGATAAGAAGTTAGTAAAAAAATCATAAGATCTAAAGTTGCAATTACCAAGACATAATATAACAAGGAAGGAAACGTTATCTTCAAAATTCTCTCCTTCTTATTCTCGTCATGCTTAAGGAGTTTTCACTTCGTCGAAGATTCTCTAAAATTTCTTTCTTTGACATGGTGTTAACATGTATAGACGTATTTCTTTTAATCTACTGCGCATTATCGAATCTTAAGATGATTTAGAACAAATTTCTTCAGATGGAATGTCCAAAAACTAAAATCAAAACAATGACTCCGGACAAGTTTGTTACGATCCAGATAAAACCTATTACGCTTCTAAGCTACGTTTACACCTAGTCACCATCGAGTTTGCTGGAACTGTCTCAATGACAAATCAAGGTATATCTACTCTTCTCAAAGGAGGTCTCCAGTCTATCGTTTCCTTGAAATATGAGATGATTTTAATGGATTATTGACTTCAAGATCACGTTCCACAGCCCTATCCTAAATTTTATGCCTTGAATGTATGTGTTTTGGTTACATGGCATTTTTATTATGTTCTTGACAAGATTTTGGACTTTGACCTGTGAAGCTTTGATTGAAGAAAGACAGGTGATATAGCTGTGGAATATATTTTGTTAAATTTACCACGAAATTCGTACATATTTCCAATAGATGAATCAATGAAGAACAATTGAGAACCTGGTATTTCAGGAGTTATTCCACAGGAATTTTGAAAGAATATTGGCACCAATCTCGACGTCCCCTACGTATGAAATTAGCGTAAAAATGTTAGTAATATGGACATATTATTTTCATTGAATCAACATAAAGGTGCTGAGTTGCTAAGAAACGGTATATTACCTTTTAAACTTACCTGGCATTTTATTTAGTTTTCATAAAATCAAATATAGCAGAAAATAAAAAGGATAAATGTTGCGTTCTGGTTAGTGAACGCTTGTAATATTAAATAAAGGACAAACCACGATATGAGAGGAAATAGAGATATATTCTCAGGAAAAAGTAGATACAATAGAGAGACTTTTCGTAGACAAGAACGTAGGATTAGTGAATACAGAATAAAAATAGTCCAAAGATAGTATTGGCTTCCGTTATTACGGTAGCAAGTAAGGTGATCTAGTGCGATCTCCAGTCTCCAACGCTCAAATAGTATTCATATAAGAAGTTGCTCTTCACTTTCTAGTCTGCCTTGGTATTAGTAGCTACTGCTATATATGGCAGGTGGACTAGTTCATTGTGTAGAAGAAGTTGGGTGATATCTAACAATAAATTCATTAGTTTTAACTTTATAAATTCGTGGCATAATTTTTTCATCGTTGGTTGCAATTTAGATAAAACCTCAGCTAATCTAATTTTCCCGGGAACTTTTATTAAATATACTATTTTTATTATCCAGAAGACATTTTATTGAAGTTTCTTATTAAATAAATTGTGTTTGATTGATTTTGAAAATATATTTCCAGATGTTCTCTCATAAAAAAAAGTGTACGCAATTAAAATCTTTCAGAACATGAAGTGTCTCAACAATCTTATTGAAATAATATAATAAACAGATTTTTCAGTAATGTTTTACTACTCAGGATGTATTACTGTGAAAAATTCCGAATATTAACAAGGAAGTCATCACGTTTATAATGGGGGACGAAGTTTTAAAAAATGCCTTCTGTTATGGGAGATTATAAACTCAAGCCAGGTAATGTTCTTTGAGATTGCTGGTTAATTGATGCTATGATAACTCGGAGGTAGACGGCAATTGCAAAAGAATGCTGCGGGCAATATTAAACAAGTCCTGGCGGCAACACCCCACAAGGCACCAACAATACGGCCACCTGCCTTCTTTAGAATATTAGTTAGCTCAAGTTGAGTGGCTTCCAAAGCTTCTATGAGTAATTTGGTTGAGAAATAAGTAGATGAATGGACACCATTCATGCAAATGTGTTGGGTAGGTCCATTCTTTTATAGTGAACCAATCCACATGCTGCTCATGCATTCTTCAATAAAAGACGTGATATTTAGCTGGCTAGCTTTTCCAAGGAGGCAGCTATGTACAGGTGAGTGCTGTACAGTTGTTTGTACAGGTGAGTGCTGTACAGTGGTAGCTTGTGCAGGTGAGTGCTGTTTATTGTTATTCTATACCTTCCATCAAGAAAACTATCCAAGTTAGACGAACCAGACATGCAGGACACTGCTGGAGAAGCAGGGACGAGCTCATAAGTGATATACTCCTATGGACCCCCACATATGGCCGGGCAAAAGCAGGACGACCAGCTCGAACATACATTCAGCAGCTATGTGAGGATACGGGATGTAGCCCTGAAGACCTGGCAGAGGCAATGAACGACAGGGAGAAGTGGCGATAGAGGGTCAGGGACATCCGTGCTAGCGACACGATGTGATAATGATGATATATAAAGCTATTCTTCTATATAACTAAATTCTAACATGGTTTTGTCTTTTTATTTATCATCAACTGTGGCAATAAATTTGTCTACTAAATTTTTTTTAGGTAGTTATAGAATGCATATAACTTTTCATAAGTCTATTATTAAACATTATCATCTTTTTATTTACGTCTTAGATATTTTCTGTCATCTCCATAGTATTACAGTAAAGTACATCTTTTTATTTTTTAAGGCCCTGTAGATGAGGTTTAGAATATGTTGACTATGTCCTCTTGTTAAATAAAATAAATCTAATATTAGTATGATCTAGTTAGTTTGAATAAATTCTCACCATTAGCTTAAATCACCCAGTTTATTGATATAGGATTACTCCAGCGGTCAGGTAAGACCGTAGCTTATTTGGTCGAAGAGTTACATGATCGGATGTACGAAGAAGCATTGAAGAATATATCTGTAGTGAGTGAAAACCGTCCGGTTTGAGTGGATAGTAAAGTTCCATCTTGATCTTATTGACTCCCCATTCTAAAAACGGTAAAAATTAATGGGTCACCTAAATCAAATAAAAATGTGGACATTTAAAATGTTTTTGACTTGTTCTTCATCCATAGACTGTAAGGCGACAATGTGTTGGACTAGAAGTAAACACAGACAAAGCGACGTGACGGACGAAAAAAATTAAGACGTGATTGATCGACCGAGTAAGGGTTATACAATACTATTTAAAAGTAAAAGACCCCATCCCAAGAGAAACTGAATATCTTACGTATTACATTATATAACGTCCAGTGTTGGGATACCATTTTAGAATACCTAGGGAGTGTGAAGTCACTTCTGTAGAAGTCACTGCTTTAACATGCAGAATAAACAAGAATAATAACACTTACCGACGCAGAGGCCCCAGCTAGCATCGAGCTGGCAGAGAAAAGTTGAAGGGGTGGTAACTCAACACAGGACCTGTAACATCTGGAACATGACTGAAGTAAGCCGGTGCATATATACACTAATATGCCCACCCACCGGACCAGCAGCTAATCTCTGTGCAGTGAATGGACTTGTCCACCTTCGAATAGTGGAACGTCTCAATGTCCATACACTTTCACTTCAACTCGTAATTCATTACGCACGTTAGCACTGACTCATTGTCACTGAACCTTGCAATAAAATTCCAACAACTTCTTTATTGCAATTTCTGCCAGGTCCTTTCAGGTCCTCTACTTATAATGGTCTCATCTATGGGTGAAGTAGGTGTTACGTAGTAAGAAAGGATCAATACCGATCCTTGAGTTCGAACACGGATCCCCAGGCAACAAACAAAACCGTCGAATGAACTGTGCCACTGGGGTCAGGTGACCAACATTAATTTAATAAATAAAGTATTCAGACAGAAATCTGAAGTATTCGGCTCGATTCTAATTTTGGAATCGATATCAAATAATTTGGTATATTTTATTGTACGTCAGTGAAGAGATTATTCCAAGTAAATTACTCGAGAGAATTATTTCGAAAGCATTATCGTATATTTTTTGAAATATTCAACTAGTACATTGTCTTTACGAAAAATAAAGTAATATTAACTCACAAATAGAGAGGAACAAAAGTTCCCTTCAGAAAAACAACATAAAAGTGACGATGAAGATTCTCGCTGAACAGACGTAATAAAAGTAAGTCTATTTAAAAAGTATTACTGTTAGATATTTGGAATCATATAATTATGAGCTGATTATTTGCTTCTAGAATAGATTCCTGGAATCATTATTATGTACAAAGAACTGTCATTAGCTACCTGAAAGCATTTGATTGATAAAAATGCTAACGTCAGGCTTAATATCCTGTAAGCAATTTACGGTTTGTACTTAAGTATTATAAAGCATCTTAAAGTTGCAATGAGAAGGGAAACCTCCAATAAAACCATACAAAATAATATGGGGAATGTCCAATGGCGCAATTGTTAAAGCGCTGGACTGCGGAATCGTTGGAAGCGAGTTCAAAATCCATTCACGCTATGACGTTCACTTTCTGGACAAATAACCTTGAGGAAATATGTGAACACCTTTATCGTTTCAGCTATGGGTTAAATAACGCCACTACTGTTCATATTTACCAACCCCTCCGCTCGGGCAGGATATGACACAAGGTCAATTTTTTTAAAGCGGAGTTTAACAGGTTTGAATTCAGAGTTTTCCTTCTCCTAGACTAGTTGCCTCACCAAGGCTGAAGAACCTAGTCTGTCCTACTATTTACCCATAGCTGGAGGGAGAATAATTGGATTCATACCTTTCCCAGGGTATTAGCTCTATGTGAAATGCAATGAGTCTCGTCCAAGATTTGAACTCTTGTCGCCGTGTCCATTTCCTGCAAAGATAACCATTACACCACGGGTACCGCCTAATAGCACCACTCTTATTCTTTTAAAAGGATGGCTTTGGCATCCTAACCTACGAAGGTTGATATGACGTTAAACAAAGTAACCAAACCAAACCCAAATAAAACTAACCCTCCAAAACTGAAAATTGTGTCACCATCTTAAATTTGTGTTTAAACATTTACTTAGTACTTCTGTCTTTACTCGGCTTTGTCCAAATCAAACTAATATTAAAATATTTGATCTTAAAACAAGAACAACAACTAAATTGTTCATGTACATCGTTTTCAGTAACACTCATTTTGATGGAATGTAAAAACCTTGCCCATAAAAGAAGAAAATTCTCTATCTTAAAGTGTATGATAGAATTATTTGAAACGGTAGATCCTAAAAACATTTCTTCCTGAAAAAAAATCGGCCTCTAATAACAGATGATAGTCCATAGGTCAAAACCTCTTTCACAAATAGATACTCGCATACACTTTAATGTATAAACCCTTAGCAGAAATGCTGATTTTAATGATCGCGACAAAAGAACCCATACAACTATAACAACAAAACTGATTATTCAATTACCAACAGAAATATCACCTAAAATAATATACAAATTACGATAAAAGTAACTACCATAATCCATAAAGAAAAAATAAAAACAACGAACCAACTTTTTCTGTCTGGAAAAGACACCAGCTTGAAAGCTCTAAAGGGAAACTTGAAGATATACAAGAACAATCATCTTTTGAAAAAAAATTAACAAACTATATATATATATATATATATGTGACACTGAGATCGAATCTAAGATTTAATCACCTGGGTTGAATTTGGAGTTTACGTGTTGTTAGAGATAGAGTTCGGGCAGCTTTTTTTTTTTTCGACTTATCTTTTATTTCCTTATCTTTCATTTTGAATTTTTTTAAATTTGATTTTTATTTTCCGTTATTTTTTTACTTTATTCTTTTGTTCATTCCTTTTATATATATATATATATATATATATATATATATAACAATGTTTATTGATTTTCCCCAAAACTTTATATGCCATCTGAAGAGGCAAGCCATACCACTCATCGAAATAAATTCATAATGGCACTGTAACTGTCCATTGAGTTTTCTTTTATTTAGTTAAGATATATATATATATATATATATATATATATAGGGGGTATCACTGTATATGTGTGTGAACACGAATAGTCTAATGTAGAGTTTTATGCTGAGTGGGAACTATAGAAACTAACAGCTTTGACAGGTTTAACCTAACTTCAAAAAATAAACACGGATAAATAATCTTTCTATTTTTCTATTACCCGTATTGGGGAGTCGATAGTTGAGAAAGAATTCGCTCCGAAGCGGAGAAAGTGCAATCCGCAAGTGCTTTGCTATTGATGTCTGTTGGAGGCCTCGCTGCTTTTGAACGTTACTAGAGTAGGGAAAAGTTCTTTGGTAAACTTTTAATTCATGGCCAGCCATTGATTTAGCCGCGAGAGAGTTTTTTTGGTTTCTCGCCTGTCGCAAAGTCAACAAAGCAAAGAAATGGGTTATGCACTCTCTGCATTGATTTCCTCCTCAGATATTGAAAGATTCGAGCAAACTCGACTTGATACTTGCGTTGCGTCAACGTTCTACAATCTATTTACTGTTAGAGGCTGAAAGGACGCGCGTCTCCGTTATCATAGAACCGTCAGACTATTCAGGCCAGAGAAGCTTAGGTTGGGTTGGAAGTGACAAGTAAAACAAAAAGCGGAGTAAATAAAAATGAATAATAAACAACAAAAAACCAATAGGTGTGAGCCGAATGAGACAGGATTAGAGAGCGATAAAAAAAAATCCGATAAATATATATATATATATATATATATATATATATATATATGGGGGGGTGATATAACTTAGGTAAACAAATGTACACATTCACTTGCACATAGTAATAAACACATTCATAAACACACATAATTAGTCAGGTCTTAGATATAAAAAAAATTGTTTTTATTTGAAATTTTCAAATCAAATAAAGATCTATAAGAAATTAGCGAATTTATAAATCAAATTGATTACTTCTAGACATCTATACTAGAGCTAATTCTCGTTAATTTCTTGATCAGACCCTTCGATAATTCTTGAAAACAAATTATATATACATATATATATATATATATATATACACGAGGATATTTAAAAACGTTTCAGCCTCAACCAGAAAAAGGGTATATCAGAACCCTGGCAGTAAAAACACTCCCACTTCTAATAAAACTGAAAAACTAATTCATCTTTTCAGCTTTTATAAGGTAGTGTGTTGACGCATCAAAAATGTTCAGCTAAACACAGTTTTGACTGAGGCTTAATACTTTTGAAAGACCCAAGTATTATATATAAAATGCCTGCATAAAAAATGCACACACATAGTGATATATATATATATATATATATATATTGGCGTATGTATAAAAATACTCAATGTTTGTGATAGAATATATTGAGGTCTACATTAGAATATTATGAACACAGAATCAACAACGCTAGTTTAGTGTTAGTTTCTCGTCTCTGGGTTCATTACACAAAAAAGCATCTTCTAAGTTTAATCTTTAGTTTGTTCAAGTACTTATATATTGAATTCTCATATAAAGAAAACTGAATCGGATCCACACGGTAAGCATCAAACTAGAAACTCTGCAACAGTTTGACAGATCCATCGTGGACCAAAATAAGTTTAAATATATCATCTGCAGCATGCACTTGTTTACTGGTTTTAAAAAGAAATTTTAAATTCTTTTATATTTTCCCTTACTCGAATTACTAACCAAAAGCTTAATGCACTCAGTATCACATTTACGAGGAACAAAATGGTCTCAGCCAGAGTAGGCCTAATCAATACTAAACACTAAACAAAGAATTAGAAGGGTTCCATTCGTAAAAAAAAAGCTAAAACCTCATTAATTCTTCTATTTAAAATGGGCTGAGGGATTCTTCTTGGGATTTAGTCTAACTCTGACACTCCGTTTGCCTCTCTGCCTATGTCTCTGTCTCTCTCTGTGTTTCAAGTGAAAGAATCAAGGTTGTGCTACGTCATCAGTTAATTTATCATTGCTTCATTAAAGCATATATTTTCTTTTTTAAAATCATTTGAAAAAGATTTCTAAAGAAAGTTCACAAAAAAGTTTCTCCCAACAATGATCTCTTGTTAAAACTACATAAAAACAATAAAAACATAAAAAGCACAAAATTAATATTTTCGTTTTTGTCATCATTTCCCATATATATATATATATATATATATATATATGTGTGTGTGTGGTGTTAGCTTAGGCGGGGAACTCTCAGTCATCCACCACTGTTAGCTTTCTCTCTAAAATGGAAATGAAAACTCTCTTATTCGCTTTCACTGGTATTGTCCTTTACTTGTTTTTATGAATAGAGCGAACTGTACTTTGTCTATATATACATATATATAATCAAGCCACAATTATAACACATACCTCTCTCTCTATACACACACATATGTATATATATATATATATATATCATCTATTGTCCCTTTCAAGTCTTCTAGACTGCATTCAGTGTCTGCATATTGCTGATGTATGTAAATATTTGCTGGTCAACCATGGGCACATCGGATGGTGTAATGGTTGGCAAACTTCACTAGCAAACCTACTCGAATGAATTCAAGTCTTATTTGGTGTCTCATTCGTGCGGCCTTGTGCCACATCTAACCAAAAAGCTTCCTAAATTATTATTTGCAAGTCGGCCAACATTGGTGTATCCATGTAGAGGACTCTATAACAATTATGTGTTCGTCCTTGTTCCTCCAGCAGTGCCACGCATGTCTTATTTATGGTACCTGAATGGATTATGTGATGGGAGGGGGAGGTAAGTGGGCTTAAATGTGTTGTTTCTCGGGTGTAGCTCCTAAGATTTATTCAGAAAAACACTTAGCATTTTAGACAGTCTCCATCAAGCTTTTTATTCATGCGTTTTGGTAGTGTTCAGGTTGTGTATCTATACAGTAGAAATGACACGGCAAAAGCTTGGAATATATATCATTTTATATTATCTAAGTGATCAGACTTCCATATGATCGTGAAGGTGGCAATAATAATCTACGCTTTTGACAGTTTTATATTGACATTGCTTTCAGTAGATGAGATAGTGATTCAGACATATATTTTGAACTATTAATTTCAGCTGATTTAAGTGGATGGGCCCTTTTTGTTTTACTTGTATTCATGTAGATCCCAATGTCTCGTCTCCCTTTTTCTTGAGTTTCGGTTTGAGTTAAGGTATTTGACGGGAAAACTTGACCATGTGCGTAGTCTGCGTCAGCAGGTATCTTCTGCGTTTTTTGTTTATTTTTAATGTGAAACCATTTTCTTCTGTTAGATCACTTGACATTCAAACTACATAATTCAGCCAGATGATAAACATATATGGATCTAACGTATCTCCTCGCAAGACTCTAATGTTGATTTCGAAGAAGTCGATTTCGTAATCAGGTGAGGTGAGCGAACCATTGCTTTGTGATTTTGTAAAGCATCATTATAATCGTAACAGGTTCTTTAAGGAGGCGATATCTTAGTTGTATTTGCCAAATCTTTCCTCTGTGTCTTGAATAAAATACCTTGGAGAAATCTACAAACAATAGGCCTGCCTCAAAATTTTTTCCACTTGCTCCTTCGATGATTTTTGGATCATCTGAATGCTAAATCCTGTGGCTCAATTTCTTCAAAATCCATTGTTATTTTCCTATAAATTTTCGCAACTTCAGGTCTGGTTCGTTTGAGGAGCAGGCCATTTCAAACATTAGCTGCTATAAAAGAAAAAGTAATGCCTCTATAATTTTTAATGATTTCAAGGCTGCCTCTCTCTGGAAATTGGAAGATGCTAGATTTGTACATTCCTCTGTTGTGTTTTGATAATATATATTACAAAATATCTTTGTATATTACTAATTCCGGACAGTGGCATGATGGTTAAAGTGTTCGCCAATGGCCTGGGAAACCTGGGTTCAATCCTATGTCGAGTGATACCAAAGACTCAAGAAATGGTACTTGATGACTCATTGCTTCACACTCAGCATTATAAGGTGCGGATCAAGGGTAAAGTGGAACAATCCAGAGAAAGGAGTAGCGCCCTCCCATACACCTCAGTGTAGTAGCTATCTAAAAGGGAGCCTTGGGTCACAATCGACTACGAGCGCTTACTTTACTTTACATTGATAATTAGAACCATTCCTTTTTTTAAACAGAGAAAAACAAGTTTACTGGTTGTCAAGTATATACACCATCAGACATAGATAACTTCTTAATAATCTTTTATACTCGCAGTTAGTATCATACTCACAACAAAGTCAATAATTTAAGAAAGAGCACGACTAATCACGCCTAGAATCAGAACCTATTTCGTTTCAGCGATTACTAAGCCAACCCAGTGATGTTCACACTACCCAAGAAACAAAATGTCTGACAAGTTTCAAAAGTATTCTTTGGTGACAGGTATCTCTTATTATTATAGAAAGCTTATCTTAATCATTTATAGCTCACCATGTTGTGGATTCAGCTCGTTCCTACGCAAGGGAGAGGAGCAAGACTATGGCTACCAGTCATCTCTTCTCCGGTAAATTTGTGTTATGCGTTACTCGAGAGAAAACATGTTTTGAATATAGATCTTTTGCTGGACATATCAAAAGGCTGAATTCGATAGAAGTGTTGATGTTTTGCCAGTAACTGTCAGTTCAAAACGGAAAGCATAAATTTAAGAAATATGGAATACCAGGCAAAGATTTGGTGTGTATTTAATCGAACCAATCATTACAAGAAGTATCAACGGAAAAACACATCTGATAAATAAGATTGCAACTTCAAAGAAAAGTGTTTGATTATAGATTGATAATATCGACAAATCATCTCCACTCTCTCCATCAAAATATAAAGCCGAAAAAGAGCGAGAGATAGACAGAGAGATGTAACAGAGTGAGAACGAGAGAAACAAGGAGAGAGTGTGTTAGAAAAGAGATAGACAGAAAGTGAGACTTATATCCATTGTGTAGGGTCAAAAATCACAGAAAAACAAACACGCACACATACTCACACAGAAGAATACACCCGTTGGCTCATATGATCGTACACCATTATATATCCATATATACACCTGAAAAACATTCATTTTTTGAGGGGGTATAAAAATACGAGCGAGAGATTATGGAAAGTGTTATGTGAGTGTTAATCGAGTTTATAAACCTCAGCACAATTTTATGTCTATACTTATCAGAAAAACCGAAAACCAACACGATAGATATATTGATAGATATATTTGAACAGATTGAGATAGATAGATGTTTGGTTGGTTGGTTTATGTAAAAATTCTGTTATTTAAAATCAAATCCTGTTTTTATATATATATATATATATATATATATATATATATATATATCAATTCCAACCTGAAACCAACACACTTATCAGGAAACTTGAAAGGATCTTGATAATACAATTCTGCGCTTACGTAATTTTGTAATGTTTTAAAAATCCTCTAAAGATCTTTAAAAAAAACGTTCTTATATATATATATATATATATATATATATATATACAGTAGCGTCCAAAACTAAGGGACAAAATTTTAAAACCTAATATTTGTTAGAAATAACAACTGTGAAAAGCTGAAATTTTGACGACTGGTAGTCGTTATCATCCATAATAACATACTAAAATTTGAATCATTTGCAAAGGATAGAAAAAGAATTATAACCATTATTTATTTATTTTCAAATTTGGAACGTTCAAAAGTAAGGGACAAGATTGAGAAAAACAATGTAAAGAGCCAAAAAACAATAAAAATACATATACAATCAATATTTAGTAAATGAGCCCTTGTTCTCAATGACAGCTGCACATCTTCGACTACAAGAACGAATCAGTTCTTGACAATCGTCGATACTAATTTTAGACCATTCTTCTTCAAGCTTCACCAACAAATCCTCCGTGTTAGTGGGATTTCTTTCCATAACTTTCACTCCAAAGGTCTTCCAAAGATTTTCTATTGGATTTAAGTCAGGACTTTGCTGTGGCCAATCCATAATTTCGAAATCTTGCTCACTAAGGTAACTCATTACCAACTTTTGCCTTGTGACATGGGGCATTATTTTGCATAAAGGTAGCCCTATCGGAACCTGAATTCTGTATGATTGGCACAACATGATATTGAACAATGTTTTTTTTAGATCTGCGCATTTACAAGAGATTGTAACCGGACTAGAGGCGCTGTACCTTGGCTAGAAAACATTCCAAATACCATGACGCTTTCACCCCCAAACTTGATAGTTTTCTTAGTATACTTTGCACTTAATCTTTCACCAATACGTCTCTTTACATTGCTTTTTCCATTATTTCCAAATAAATTAAACTTTCTTTCATCACTGAAAAATACTTTTGCCCAATTTTCATATGTCCAAATTATATACCTGTTTGCAAACTCTAATCTCTTCTTCTTATTCTTCGAACAAACAAGTGGTTTCTTCCTTGGGGTTCGATTAAACAGCCCTATTTCTTGCAATCGTCTAGAAACAGTCTGTCTTGACACATTAACACATGAGGTACTATTCATAACCCTTTTAATTTCTGTTCAAGACTTCAAACGGTCCTTTAATGACATAAGCTGCATTATTCGATCTTCTCTTGCCGAAGTTTTGCGGTGTCTGCCGGTTTTAAAAGCACTATTTTGCCAGTATCATTGTAGGATTTAACACCCCTGCCTACAACACTCTTTGAACGTATCACTTTCTCTGAAATATCTCTAATGGTGTGATTTTCCTTGTGGAGCTTCACAATAGCTTGTCTCACAGAGTAATCAAGTTTTTGGCGTTTCGCCATGGTGCCGGCTGATGCAACGTTTACAAATGACTAAGTAAGACTTATTCTTTAGAGGAAATCAAAAAAATTGAATATAGCATACTGTTTACATTGTTTTTCTCCATTTTGTCCCTTACTTTTGGACGATCATATTTTAAAAATAAACAAATAATTGTTATAATTCTTTTTCTATCCATTGCAAATGATTCAAATTGTAGTATGTTATTATGGATGATAACGACTACCAATTGTCAAAATTTCAGCTTTTCACAGTTGTTATTTCTAACAAATATTAGGTTTTAAAATTTTGTCCCTTAGTTTTGCACGCTACTATATATATATATATATATATATATATATATATAATAAGTAAACAGTTTATCGGAAATAGAATTTTTAAACGATCCACTGCTCATTCGTTTGCACACAATTAAATGGTTTCAAATATGTCCTATCTAAGACTGATAATACTATTTAAGGTTACTTTATTTGATTTAATGACATGAAAATCCTTGATTGTTATTTAATGCCAAATCCTGGTCATAGCCATATGTTTTGTAAGGGAATAATTTATCGGTAACATGATTTTTAAACCAAAGAGAGCTCATTTGCTTACACAATTTAAAAGGTTTTAATTATTGCTAACAGTAAAAATTATATTTGATATTAATCTTTTTTTTACAGCGAGGCAAATGTTTTCAAGTATTCCTATTTAGAACCAGTAATTCCATCTATATTCTTATCTAATAAAAACAACTTTCACACAGTTGTTTGGTTTCAAATAACTAATAATAAAAAATATCGAATAGTTCTATTTAATTAAGTTTAAGTGGCACTTTTTGTAGTTTAATGTTTAATGAGCTCAGCTTTTGCACATTCTTAGTAAGTTTGATACTGACTGATTATCTGGTATTAATGACTTTGTTTCAAACTATGTAAATATTATATATATATATATATATATATATAGAGAGAGAGAGAGATAGATAGAGAGAGAGAGAGAGTGATAGATTCACTTTTGCATAATTGCTTACTTGCTTGCTTCTTATGGATTTTTGGGCTAATTAATTGTGGGTTCAGTGTGGTTTTGTTTTTGTTTATTTATTTTAATGGCACATCAACCATTGCTGGTTATTTAATGCCAAGTCATTTTTATATATAAATATAAGAATTTTTAAGTGGATAGTATGTATATCATTTTTAACCGATTTAGATATCATTTGTTCACCATCAGTTAATTGGTTTCAACTATTGTGATTTAAAACTAATAATTCTCTTTTATATCGATAATTGTCCCTCGTAAGATAATGAATAGTTCTATTTGACCCATGGGTGGAAATCTAATTGGTTCTAGCACACAAAACCAGAGTAGACGTAGGAGTAATGGCAATAATGGGATTCTACTCATTCCTTAAAGCGCTTGGACTGGACCCTTTCCATCACAAGATTTAGTGCCATATTCCAGACACTCGTTATGTGGGTGCCTTAACCATCTGCAATGCAGTGGGTGCATTTTATTTCTCCAGAACATGGAGATAGAGAGATGTGAATAGACGAATATCGATAGAGAGAGACAGAATGTATGTGTGTTTGTTTTTTATTTAATGGCATGTCGACCTTCTCGGGTTATTCAATGCCAAATCCATCGTTTTTAGGAGGACAATAGTGATACTATTTATGCCATAGATGACAGGAAAAGAGGGTTCATACCTTTCCCAAGGGTATTTGTCCGAAAATGAACATAATAGCGCGACTGGAGTTCGAACTCACAGACTAAGATTCCGCAGTCCAGCGCTTTAACCATTATACGACGTGGACACGCTCACAGAATGATAGAGAGAGAGAGAGATAGATGATTACCATCAATAATTTTCAACTAATTACTAGGGAAAACTACTGTAACTTTATTCTCCTTCTAGAACTTTTACAAACTCATGATCAGTTGTAAGTTTAAATATTCCAGGTGACCATAAAAGAGAGGGAGGCCAAGTAAAATCCGCCTCTTGTTCAAGATTTAGAGTCTTTCAAAATAGACTTGGAAGGCAAAGGTATTTCACATTCCCCGTTTCATCAAGAGTATCCCATAAAGTACGTTGCATGTAGGTGAAATAACTTCCAGCGTAATTTTCCTTCCACAATATCAAGACCCCGCTCAGCAGGAAGACACTCCTGGGGATGCAAACTTTATTTACATTCTCTGTGAAATAGACCTTTTTAGTCAATTTTATGTTAAAATATTATAGACACTCCCGAGGGCAGAAGGATGAGATTCCTTGACATACCACCTGCCTCCCACGATGAAATATTATTAAAATATTCATTCTGTTTAAAACAGTTCGCACGCAAAGTGTTATCAATAAAGCAATTAGCCTAAGAATCCATAAGAAGCAAGCAAGAGAAGCAAATAATATATATATATATATATATATATATTGTCATCCACAGACCGACTGTTTCGTTGTATCACAATTCATCAGTGTGGCTAGACACCTGAGATACTTCAAGCTGAGATCGAAAACCGACTGACTAATAAGTAATGATAATATGATAATTTTGATAATTTATATAGTTTGTCATTAGGTAAGGAATATGAGATATCCTGTCAATATCAAACGTACTGAGAATGTGCCCACTCTGAACTCATTAATATCAAACTACGCAAAGTGCCTGTTATTTCTTTAACTTAAGTCCAATAGTAGTAAAGAATACCCAGTTTGAATCGAACACATTAACAAGGGCCAGCCAGCCAAACTAGCTTACCCATTTTGTACGCTAGGCGCCCGAGGAAAGGTAGAAACTAGTTGGCAGTTTGGAGTGTTTCTCTAAAGATGGCATCTCGCAGTAGGAAAAAGATATTGAAACGAAATATTCTAATCAAAATTCGAAAGAAGTCACCAAGTATTCTAATCATATCTTGAGACAATTCCCCGAGGGCATTTTTTCCCATAATGCAACGGAGCATCGAACAGATAATGCGTTTTTAAAGAGTCTTGTTTTTGTCCCATGAACACGATAGAGACGAGTGATATCAGATTTATATGCACGCAAAAACAGAATGACCAAGGGTGACTCTGAGAAAGACAGAAAAGGGCGGAAAAAAAAAGATGAAAATACGTAAGTATACGTCTGCAGTAAAACCTATAAACTACTGGAAAGTATTCCAATATGTAGTCAGAGGCAAAGCGTGCCTGTTAATTGAGATAGCGAGTATCTTGTGCATGCGGTACGGTCTTCTTCCGGGGACGGATTGTTTTCAAGTATCTTTAAAAATTAGACGTCTCACAGTCACTACTTATCTTGTACTAGATAATGTATTGTTTTTCCTGCCAGCGGCTATTATGCGATTTCTTGTTTCTTTTCTGTTTAACACACACGCACACACTGACATATATATATATATATATATATATATATATATATATATATATATATAGGGTTTTCGTCTTGGTCCCGGGCCGTGTTTTGTTTGTGTGAGGAAGTTACAGTTATTTAATATCAAGGAAAAGCATTAAACCCAGTCAATTTAAATTCTACTTACATCACTGGTCTGTTCTAAAAAATGTATCTATCTTTCGGGATTGGCATCAGTAGCTCTGTCATATTCCCCATAATTTCGTCCAGTGTTAAAATTTTAAATAGTGATTAAACTTTTGGGAATATCAGATAAAGATTGGAGTGATTTTCAGGGCTAAGGGTTGCGATATCAAAAGTAGAATAACAAACCATGTAAAATTCATAAAAATATAAAATTCTATAAGTAATTATTCATCTTAAACAGACGAACAATTAATAATTTTAAAACTGAGAAATGAAAATCAGAAAGTGATGATCTCAATTGGAGAAAACAGTGTCGTGTAAAAAGTACGGAAGGAAGAAAAGAAAATAGAAATGGGTTAATTTTCTTATCTTTTATAAACGTCCAGCAGAACAGGCAGCTGTATTCCATGTAGAAAAGCAAGGTATTTGCTTTAAAAAAAAGTGCTGTGCTGGCCATGACAGTACACTACATATGATGGTAAGGTTTCATTTATGGATGCCTTGAAGGTATAAAGTAGCACTTTATTGTAATTATTTTCATGTTCACTCTGAGCCAGAGTGGTTAAAACTGACAGGTAACCCAATCTTCGTTCAAGTAAATCTATTTGAATAATTTTGGATCAGATAAGAATACACGGAACCATATAACTGTTTACATGCAAATGATTATTACTGCATAGAAATTATCATCATCATCATTATGTGGCACCATTACCACAGATATCCCTGACCCTTTCTCACCACCCTTCTCTATCATCTACTGCTTCTGGCTGGTCTTCAAGGCTACATCCCGTATCGGCGCCGAGCTACTGTATGTAGGTTCTAGCTGGTCGCCCTGCTTTAGCTCGACCATGTGCGGGAATCCATAGGAGAACATCCCTTAAGAGCTCGTCCTTACTTCTCCAGCAATGTACTGCAAGTCTGGTTTGTCTAACTTTGATAGTTTTCATGATGTGAGGTTGGTGGCCGTACAGCTGCTGCTTTGTAGGGTGTTGCTGCCAGGACTTGTCCAAAATTGCTCGCAGCATTTTTCTGTAGTTGGCGTCAAGCTTTTTCTCCATCCGTTTAGTTAGCGTTCATTTAGTGCATCCATATAGCAGTATCGACACAGCTGCTGCGTGGAAGAAACTGCGTTTCATTTTCATATCGTGTATAAATATACACTTCAAATCTTTGAAATTGTAAATTCCCTGCATATGCATAAAAATAAACACAGTTGTATGATTTGGTAATGTTTTTTTAATGGTGTCTAAATCTGCCTGAGTAGTTTAATGCCAAAGTCATTCTTGTATAAGAATAATGGAGGTAATATTTAACCCGGGGCTCGTGTGGACATAACGGATTTCATACCGTTTCAAAAGGTCAGTCTGAAAGTGAATGTAATAGCGTTACTTGAGTTCAAACTCACTCACTAGAATATTATAGTCCGACATTTTAATCTTTAGGCTATGTGTACCACCTCGATGGTTTCATGAATATTCAAGGGTTTTATCAGTATTAATCATGACTTGAAGAAAACAAAATATAAAAATATCACGCTGAGTAAGCATCAATTACAGAAAGAAAACTAATATGGCATATAAAATTTATAATATTACATATTCATCTATTGTTGACTTTACAGATTCATTTGTAATATAGCGTCAGACGACCAGATTAACCAAACGCATTTCTATAATAAACATATTCAATCTCAGTTGGCAGTTAAATCATATTTAATAAACTAGTGTATTATGTGATTGTTGAATGCAAAATGGCAAAGAAGGTAAAATTTATAAGTCTGGGAGATAACTAAATGGCAAAACATGACATTGCCGGTGTGTATCAGTTCACCTAAAATCCACATTTTACTTCCTGCCATTTCTAGCTTTTTGCTAAACTAAAAGTCACCGTTGAAATGCTTCAGACAAAATAAAGTAAAATGCACTTATGTATATAATGGCTTTCCGTGAAGAAAAAAAAAAATTCTAAGCTGATTTTAGAAGAGGGGAAGATTTTCGAATGAGCGAAGTAAGTTTGGCGTAGATAGGGATGTTTCGTTCATATCAAACAATTGTGGACATATGTATATATCGAAGTCACTGCTCTAGCGTGCAGCATAAATAGGAATAACAACACTTGCCAGCTCAGGGGCCACAGCCAACATCCGTATTTGGTAATAAAGTTGGCGACCGTAGTCGAGGGCGACCAGAAGGCTCACTTTTCAATAACTACTACACCATAGAGTAGGGGAAGGTGCAACTTCTTTTTCTAGTTTTATCCATTTTACCCTCGATATAATTATAATTCTGAGTGTTGAGCATGGAGATATCAAGTACTATTTTTTTGAGTTTTGGTATGACTCGACCTGGGATTGAACCCTGGTCTCCCGGACCATATGTGAACACTATACTTCTCAACACTAAGGTGTCCTTTTCTAATTGTTCAAAAAGATGACTAAAAAGAAATGTTAATTCAAAGAAACCTAACTGTATTGTACAATCGTTCATAGATAATCAATTTATTTCATCTATAAAATTACAGTCAGTTAATATTTTAATCACAGCATCATACTCTTGTTTCAATTTTCCTTTATACAAAAGGGTGTCTATGTTTAAACACACACAGACTCAGACACACACACTTATATATATGTATAGATATATATCTTTAAGAAAAAACAAAACCGGTCACATTAGGATTATAAATTTATTTCCATCCTGTTATATGTTTTTGATATAAATCAAAAACACGAAAAAAAAATTAACAGGACTTCTTCAGATCTTATGGATAAAATAAATCAGAATAGACACAGGAAAGAAGGTTGGGGGTGGGTAGAAGCGGGTTGAAGAGTTTTTTCCTCATTTAACCCACTTCCGCTTTATTTATTTTATTGCCGGTTGGAATTATAGTATATTTACTTTTTTATTTTTTAAAATTCTAATTAATTTTCGACTTAAAACTCCAAATTTAAGACTAATCTAGAACATAACCCTTATTTGTAAACTTTACGTAAGGATACAATAATACTTAAATTAAATTCATTTTTTTTTAATTTTAATTTTATTTTCGAGCTTTTTAATTCAGTAACCTTTTTATTGAATAGTACGTATATATGATATGGTTTCTTCACATTTTTTTATTTTATTTTATTTTTGTTCATTTACCTTAAATGTTTTTTTTAAAAACATCTCCCTACCGATATATTTTGGTATAGTGCTGGTGGAATCCATGATATTAAACTTTACAATCGACAAAGTGCCAAATCGTGTTGAAATGGAAAAAATGATTCAAGTTATTTGGAATATACTAGTTTGATATCAATTCCAACTATTATGACTTTGGCTTCGTACACTGGATAATTAAATTTTCTTATATTCCGTAGCGCCTCTGGGACATAATAACGATGCCCTTGGGAGCTGCAATCGACAATTTCAAAATCACTTGACAAAAGCAAATCCCTTATAAATTCCTTCTATTTATTTTCATTTCTCTATGAATTCCAAGAAAGTTTGAACAGATTTATTAATTATACTTTCTTTTAGATATGTTAATAGTATTATATTCAGTTTGATGATTCATTTTGCTTTCTGTTATTTTACACATATCAACCCCTCGTGGGTTATTCAATACCAAAATTTGATTCATTTGTAAATATTAAATTAAATTCATTACTTTATAATTTCAACGCTCGATTCAAACCTTTCAGTCAATTTGAAAAATTTTAATTGACTATAAAAATCATTTGTTTGCAAACAGTTTTATCATACCAAATATGGCTATCTAAAAACATAAACACAATAAGTAAAATCAAAGTAACTTTTCTGATCTAATAATATTATTTGTTTGCATACAGTAATTTCTTTTCAAGTATTCCTCTCAAACACCAATAATTTACTTATGGTTGTCTGCAATTTATGAATATAATCTTTAGTAAGCAATTAAACTATTCTCAATGTAAAAAATTGCCAACGATATGAAGAATTCCAATCTAATCATAATACTTTTCAACCATATCTATTGACCCACTTATGTGATGTGATTTTTTTTCCGACCTAATAAAACGAGAACACGAATATATCAAAATATCAGTCATTCTTCGCTTTCCGATACACGTACTTTTATATATACATATACATAAGTCACACCTGCATGAAAGTTTTAGATTTTCAAAGGAAGATTCCTGGAAAGCTTTCATGTGTTCTGGAAAAGTCTGTTGGGAAGATCTGAAAATGTAAGAACTGTTGGAATACTCACTGCGTTTTCCAGGAATCTTCCGTTGAAAATGTAAATTTTTTGAAGGCATGACTTTCGACAGAGCTGAATTGATGGAACTGGGTCTACGTAAGAAAAACTATATAACCCACAAAATGGCTTAAAAATCAAAATGGAAATATCTTAATTAAACATTTCAATCACTCACACACACACACACACACACACATACGTACATATATATATAAATTTTTATGTATATATATAAATTTATATATATATATATATGAGGAGTTTAGATGTAGATATAAATGAATAGATAGATAGACACCGTAAAAATTTTGAAATGTTTGATCAAAACGATTTATAAGCCAAAGTATAAATTTTGTACAAAACAGGTATTTTTTAGAATATTTTTTCAAGGACAGTTATAACTGTTGTGTTATTCTGAGGACCTACCGGCTTTCTTGCAAAACATGAAATAATTTGGCTTTAATTTGAGCTCGAATACTTATCTAAATGAAAGAAATCTAAACCTCAAATGACGGTAAATTAAGATTATTGAACTGTAATTAGAATTCCACAGCCCTGATTAGACATGAGCAAGGAAATATTAGCAATGTTAATCTGTATAATGATTCAGATTATTAGCTTTTCGAGCCTGGCTTAATATCTGGTAATCCATTTACCGGAACATTATTACAGGATTCTTGTAAGTTTCAATAGATAACATAATGCGAAGGACATACACATTTTTTAAGGTTGGGTAAAAGCATGTTTTTCCGAATTTATTTCTATAAACGTAAAGTCTGCTTTGTTTGTTATTCGTTTATAAATAAATTATTTTCATCTTTTAATACCACGTGTTTTGAGGTAATTCAAATGGAGTGAGTCAGCCTTCACCGCAGGTCATTCAGCTGAGAAGTGCAAACCTCGTGAAATTTACAGAAGAATGTGTGATGTGCTCAGAGAAGCGAGTTTTAGTAAAAAAATGTTAAATAAATTAAAAATGGGTTTTCCAAATAAGACCTAAGTTGGAAAAAACAGTCTATGGAGTGAAAGGCCACTGAGTCTTCGATAAAGAAACTATTCTGGGCGCAACAAGCTGTAGAAAAGGATATTGTGACAGTCTCCAGAGACCTAAAGTGACCCATCTCTATTGATTAAAAAAAAATGGGTCTATAAGCAGTGATTCTTATTGCCAACTCCTTCGGCGATATTTCACCCTTTTTCATTGAATAATCATGATCTTTCTCTCTCTTACGCACTTTATCTATTTGCTTATCGATCTATCTCTCAATATATCTATCTTCTCTTTCTTTAACTGTTCTTCCTTGTGTTCTTGTCTACCTCTCTCTAAATAGACCTCTTCATCTCTCTATCTTTAAATGTGTATCTCATTTCTTCTCTGATTTATCTATATACTAAATTTATTTATGTGATGACAATGAATAAGGTTTAAAAAAGGGATATAGAAAATGCCTTCATAGGGACACAACAGGCATTCCAGAAGTGTAAAAACTAATTGTTAGAAGGTTAATAATGATCCCTTCAATTTTGAAAATCTTTAAGGTTTCAATATCAAGACTAAATTGGCCTCGTGAAAATTCTTGACATAGAGTTTTGAACTGGGATTAAATATATATATATATATATATATATATATATATATATATATATATATATATATACACAATGTGTGTATGTTTGTGTGTATGCACGCACCCGCACGTATGTCTCTCTCTCTCTCTCTCTCTCTATATATATATATATATATATATATATATATATATATTATGAAATCAATTCCTACCGAGCCAAAAGCGAGTCTACCTATTTTTCACCAAACGGCTCTTCAGGATTTCTTTCTTAGAATTTTTGTAGAATTTTCAAATTGGACAATCTGTTTTTTTTTCGCACCAACAGAATTATAGATTAGTTATGAAAATTAATACATATATATATATATATATATATGTGTCGAATGTACACACACACACACACACACACCATATATATATATATGTATATATCGAATCTGTATAAAATATATTTTTTCAAGTATTTATTCTAAAATTATTCATACATCTTATAAGTTGAATTTTACTCAGTTTTGGGTTTTATTATAATCAACATCAAAAAAGATTTTTGTCCCACTTCAAAATGAACAAAATATACACGAGGAATATGAATATTCTTCAATGTAGATTCTTATTACTTCTTTTAGAAAATTCAAAAAACATAAATAGAAAAGGAACTTGAAAATAGTTTCTTCCTAATCTACAAAAAAATTCTTCAGTATTTAATGCAGCTTTTATTTATTTTAGAATTCAGAGCATTTTTTTTCTGCAAAAACGAGTGTCACTTTATATAATCTTTATTTCAAGATTTAAATTCACTGAGAAGTTATGTTTACAGGAATTTAAAGAAATATTCATGCAAGCATGCTTTCAGTCTTTATTTGATTTCGATAGAGTGAAAGGCAATGCAGAAAATTATAGGTATTTGTAGAAGATCTGAACATTTTCCATCTTGGATTTAAAAAAAAAAGTACCAATGACTTGCCACCGAGTACGCTAATTGACAATATAATAATTTCACTTTGCATACCAGCCAAATCTAGAAGCCTCAAATCTTATTAACCCCCATGCTAAAATGCCCTGTTTTCCCCGATTATTTATTTCTTACAAACACAAAGACTCATAAATTTAAATATCAATATATATATTTATGCAGGTTGGTTGGTTAGTTGGATGGCGTATCAACCCTTTCCGAACGATATAACGGTGAATTAAATTTAAACAATTTAGTTTAGCATAAGTATAGTATTTGATTACAAACAGTTAAATGTCAAAACAGTTCTATTTCAAAAAATTCAGTTTAGCATACGTACACAGTTTAGTTCTTTTTGACCCACGGATAGTACCCTATTATGTGCTACCACTCCGGGCCATAGAAGACCTGTGAGTGGATGACAATGAAGGGGTTCTCAACATTTCCGGAACCTCGCCATTAGATTGTTTAGTGCCGTATGTAGGACACTTGTTGGTTGAGTCTTACCAATCTGCAGAGATGCAGTCGGTGTATTTTAAAGCCTCACCAGCCGACTGGGTTTTAGGAGTAAGATAAACTAAAAAGTAAAAACTATTCTTGCCTTTCGTCTTTAAACAAACACGCATTAAAGACTCACATATATGTATTTACCTAACCCCTCCGCAAAATTAGGAAGCGAATCAAGGTCAATTTCTTAGCGGAGTTTAACTGGGTTGAATTCAGAGATTTCTTTGTTTAGACTAGTTGCCATACGAAATCTTAAGAGGCAGAATATTTGGATGCATCCCTTTCTTATTGTCATAAAAGCTATTTGATTCAATACTTAAAAAAAAAATGGGAGAAAATACTACTTGCATACAGTCCTCACAAAGAAACCGTAACTTGCAAAAAGGGTACTTTACAAAAATAAGAAAGCTTTGGTTTGCTCGCCTAATGGTGAGACTGACATCTTCGACATTGTCGCGGGAATATTGCAAGGATGTACATTTGCTTCTTCCTTGTTTATAATCTATCTAAAGAACATACTACGAACGTAAGTAAATCTGATAAATGAAAATAGTTTCATTTTTAAAAAAAGACAAGAAGCAGATAATTTCTCTAAGAAATTATGAAAAACTTCATCATCATCATCATCATCATCATCATCATCATCATGTCACACTGTTAGCACGGATTTCCTAGACTCTCACACTCTATTCGTCCCTATCATCCCTCGCTTTTGGCAGGACTTCCAAACCATATCCAACAGAGCTGTTGTAGTTAAGTTCTAGTTGGTCGGATACCATTGGCACGTCCGTGTGCAGGGGCTCATCGAAGAACGTCACATAGGTTCGTCCTTGCTTCTCCAGCAGTATCCTGAATGTTTTTTTTTTCGTTTTAGACTACACAAATGATCTAGCATTTCGCGCAAATACACTTATCAAGCACTGTAACAGTAGGATGAATGAGTTTCTTTGTGAAAGTAAATAAAGCATACTTCCTGTGTTTCAAACAAAAAGGGTGTGTCTCTTCTTAAAATGAAACGCTTCTTAAATTAGTGGAGCAGTTTACATACCTCGTCAGCTATATCTTATCTACTGAAAGTAATGTCACTATTTGCATAGAGAAGGAGTGGAGCTATTAACAGACTATCGATTATATGTAAATCTCATCACTCTCAAAATATAAAACGGTATTTCTTCAAAGTTATGGTAGTTTGAGTACTACGGTATAGAGGTACAGACACAAACACACACAGAAAGAGATACACACACACATATATATATATATCATCATCATCATCATGTCGAGCTAGTAGCACGAATATCCTTGACCCTCTCTCGCCACTTTTCCCTATCGTCCATTGCCTCTGTCAGGTCTTCTGGACAACATCCTGTATCCTCACATAGTTGCTGAATGTATGTTCGTGCTGGTTGTCCTGCTTTTGCACGGCCATGTGTGGGGGTCCATAAGAGTACATCACTTATGAGTTCATCCCTGCTTCTCTAGCAGTGTCCTGCATGTCTGGTTCGTCTAACTTGGATAGTTGTCGTGATAGGAGGCAGGTGGCCGTACAGTTGGTGTCTTGTGGGGTGTTGCCGCCAGGACTTGTTCAAGACTGCTCGTAGCATTTTTGTGTAATTGCCCTCTTGTGTGTGTGTGTGTGTGTGATACAGTCACACACATGAATAAATATATTCATGTTTTTTTTTTGCATCACATAATAATTTTTTGATGAAATAACAAATATCTATCAAGTATTCCTAAAGATCTCATATATTCTTATTTTTCTTATTTATGAGAACTTTAGGAATATTCTATAGATATTTATTATGATGTCTACCTCAAAAAAAGAGAGAGAGAGAGAGAGAGAGATAATGAAATGTTCGATACATCTATGTATACTCATATACGCAAATGTAGCAAATATATTGGCATACAACCATACAGGGTACACTTAGATGAGAAAATACTTAAAAGCAACGACGGATCGATAGATCGATTGACAGATAAACAAACAATTATGACTAAACAACATCGAAGACCACTCTAGTTTTTAATTTAGTCGCGAATTCCACAACAGTGATGACGATCGATCTTGGTGTTCATATAAAAGCTCAGTATTCTGCAACTTATTTTCTCCGCGGACGGATATATCGTTGGTACAATTTAGTATATTGCATCTTGTGTGAAATGAAGTTTTTATATATGTATTTTCCTGAAGTATCTACAGAAATACACACGTATATAATTTTACACGATAAACCACACACACACACACACACACACACTAATCCATATTTGCTGTTTTTCAACCTTAAGTTCAATGTGTAGGGTCATCTAATGAGACAAAGAGTATAATGATATTCTTCGACGAAATAAATTCATAATGACAATTTAACCAGGTTTTTGTTTTTTCTAATTGCATTATACACACACACACACACACACATATACACATTTATATATATATATATATCATCATATCGCGCTGAACTAAACGGCTGGAGAAGAAGCTAGACGGCAATTACACGGGAATGCTGCTGTTATATTTTGACCTTCGACCCGGCCCAAAAATGCTATTCCAAGGTGATACACCGGAAGGAAGTGACACATTCCAATGGCCAGTATTCGAAAGAGATCGCGTGGGCAGATTAAGGCTTATGATATGGGACAAGGTGAAGGTCTTATTGTGCCACTACAGTGATGCACCGGAAGAGAGTAACCTCTGAACTGCATGACAGTTATTTCCGCTTGATGACGATTAAACATTCGATTTCAAAGATCCAGTGGGCGATCGTGTGGGCGTTGAATTATTATATAATTGAGTTGAGTTGGGTGCCAAAGAAGTTGCCAGTAGAATTCCAGACAGCTAGAGACCAGATGTGGTAGGGAAAGCCACACCCGACCGAGGGGGCCCTCGGAACCCCCCTGATGGAGTTAGGGGTCCAGAGAAGATGCTGATAAGATGCCATAAAGAAAGCCAGCATCCAGCAGTGGACCCCAAGACCTCTAGTTGAGCATCTAAGAGAACAAGAAAGACACAACGTGACGGTCATAACAGTGGGATCAAAATAGAAAGTTTATGTTCGGTATCCAGCACCCTCTCACATGCAAACCTTGAATAACCCTTGAACGAACCTTGCAATAAAGAGAGGTAAATATGTTGTTAAAGAAGTTCTTCCTGCGTCCTTTGTTCCTGCATCTTTGTCAATGTGTCTTTATCATGTGTCCTTTATTCTTGCGTCTGTTATCATTGCGTCGGTATGTATCCAGTATATATAGGTATGCAACACTGCGAGCAATATTGAACAAGTCCTGGCGGCAACACCCCACAAGGCAACAACTATACGGCCACCTACTCCCATCACGAAAACTATCCAAGTTAGACCAACCAGACATGCAGGACACTGCTGGAGAAGCAGGGACGAAGCTCATAAGTGATGTACTCATATGGCCAGGCAAAAGCAGGACGACCAGCTCGAACATACATTCAGCAGCTATGTGAGGATACGGGATGTAGCCCTGAAGACTAGCCAGAGGCGATGAACGATAGGGAGAAGTGTCGAGAGTGGGTCATGGATATCCGTGCTAGCGGCACGACATGATGATATATATATATAAATATATATAATGCAAAGCGCTTCGAACGAATTGAGCACTCTGATGTCCGGTAGGGTATAAAATGTAAACAAACCAACGCGGCTGCTGCTACTGCATAATACCTTGTAATTCCCTTTGTCGGCGTGGTTCGGTTGTTGACCGAGCAGTCTGATACTAAGTCTAACGTAAACTTGGGCGGGTTTCGATCCCAGCTTCGAACGTCCTACGTGTCAAGTCACTCTGAAGAGTTGTGATACAGCGAAACAGTCTGTCTGTGAATGACTCTATGAATATGCATTTTAAAATGAAAGTTCCGTAAATGATTTTAAATATTGCAAAAACATTGTTTTATTGATATTCCGTATATATAGGCACGAGTGCAACACATGCTTCTAACATTCTAATCTTCACCAGGTGATTATAATTTTGGCTCTTTAGTTAAATTCCTTCATATTAAAACAGGGTTCATAGATTCTTTTGGTTCCGCTTGACTCAAGTTTTAATATATGTTGATTCCCCATTGAATTTAATTGTCCATGAATATTTTTAACGGTTTTTAATGAACTTTCTGTTCTTTCTCTTATTCTATCCTCTCATCATCATCATGTCGTGCCGCCAGCACGGATATCCTAGACCCTCTCTCGCCACTTCTCCCAATCGTTCATCACCTCTGACAGGTCTTCAAGGGCTACATCCCGTATCCCCACATAGCTGTTGTATTTATGTTCGAACTGGTCGTCCTGCTTTTGCTCGGCCATATGTGGGGGTCCATAGGAGTACATCACTTATCGTGATGGGAGGCAGGTGGCCGTATAGTTGGTGCTTTGTGGGGTGTAGCTGCCAGGACTTGTTCAATATTGCTCGCAACATTCTTGTGTAATTGCTGTCTACCTTTTTCCGCAGCCGTTTTGTTAGCGTCCAAGTAGTGCATCCATATAGCAGTATCGTCACAGCCGCTGTCTGGAAGAAACTGCATTTCATTTTATCGGTCAGGTCTGATTTCCATATGATCGATAGCTTATCAATAGCTGTCCATGCCTTCGTTAGCTGCGTGTCGATTTCCTTTTCGGTTGATGTGACACTGCATGTGCATTGACATGGAGGCCTATGCCAGTGGCGGCTCGTTCCAAACTATACAGTAGTTTTTCGGCTTGGTCGGGTATATTTGCCAGTATCACTATGTCATCGGCGTTGTCGGCGTCGGTAATTGTTTTTGCGAGGTGCCGTTTGCTTCTTTTCTTTGTCAGCTCGAAGCAGTTTTCTCTGAGTTTATCAATCGCCTCCAATCAGTGTAAATATGCGACCTTTATTATTTATGTTTGTGTGTATTCATGAATCTATTTTCTTTTTATGTGTGTATTTGTTAGATAGACAAGACAGAGAAAGAGACAGACAGACAGAGAAGGTCGTTAGTGCGTTTATTATTTGTATTCATTTGTGTATTGTTAATTAATGTATGTTTGTGTGTGCATGTATATTTTCAAGAGCACGGAGATGATGTGCGCCAGATTATATATATATATATATATATATATATATATATATATGTGTGTGTGTGTGTGTGTAAGAATGGCAATAGGGTAAATGAAATATATTCAACGGAAGAAAAATGCCTGTTACTGAAAAGAATATATTTACCATAGCAAAACATGTCAATTTAATTTTCTGTATATTCTTTGTTTCACTTTCCATCAAAATTTTATTTGTTTGATAGTTTGTTTTTTTGCCTGTTTCTTTATTTGTTTGTTTGTTTGGTTTTCTTAACTGTTTAGTTGCTAGGTTGTTTTTTGCAAGTTTTTTGTTTTTCGTCGTTGTTTTAGCTTTTACGACATTTCAACACATTGGTTTATTTACTACCAACATTATATTTTTCTTCATGAGTCATATAGTTTTAATTAAGTATTCTTATTTCATAAGAGTCATTACACATTCAATTGTAACTTTTAGGGAAAAATGTTCTTAAAGAAATAACATTTATCAAAGAAATAACTGAATGCAGGAAAATTATTTCAGGTTACTAATTTACAAACAATTATATATCTTAAAATTAATCATACATTTCTAATGCAAATTATTTATACTATCATATATGGTATCAATAATTCCTATCAAATACAAATAGTTTTCACACAGAACTTTTTGATCCATTGCCGAAACTCAGTAGGACTGCTGGAGCTTTTGGGGTATGCGGAGAACCCTTTCATCGCCTTCGCTCCCAGGTGTACTCTGGCCCGGAGTGGTAGCACTTGATAGGGTGCTATCGATGGGTTCAGTAGAACAAAACTGTGTACGTTTGCTAAACTGAATTTTTCGAGATAGAAATGTTTTGAAATCTCTGTGTGAACAAAAGCTAAACTTATACTAAACTGAATTATTTGAATTAGAGCTATTTCACTGTATTGAATAGCTTAAAATGGAAATATTTTTTGACAATTAAACTGTGTACTTATACTCAACTGAATTGTTTGAAATAGAACTGTTCATCTGTGTGAAAATGGATTTTGCATTAAACAACCTACGACGGTTGATATGCCATAAATATCAAACAAACACGTATATATAAAAATTCGAAACCACCCTAATAAACACACACACCCACACAAAGAAACATAATATCAATGACCAATCAAGGGTGAACAGGCTAAGGTAGACACATTCGGAGAAAAGAAAGAAGGGAGTGACTTCTATATAAACCCATATCCAGCTGAAAACCATTCAAACCTCAAACACGAGGGAGTTCAAGTCTCAATAAGTACCCTATTAACAAGGCCCTCTACCATATATGTTCCCTGACGAAAGAAATGAGTTGGAAACAGACACGTATGTAAGAACGAAATAAATAGTTAAATAAATCTTTAGAAAATATAAATCCCTTCGTAGAATTATTCATTTTGAAATATTTCTTTCTCTATTTGGACCTACAATGATAATTTTTTTATATAACTTACATTCATCGACAGTAACGCTTGTGTCGAGTAGAATAGAAATTGGAGAGAGTGTTCGCGCACACAGAAGAGCCGTCGGGAGTCAAAACTGCCAGCGAGAACTGGATTCAGCTAAAATTCTTAACTTTATATAGTCTTAAAACTCCCACGTAAACTACAAGGAAAGCTCCTTTTCTATTGGTCATAGCTTACACACTCGCAATGCTTGTTTTTTCATGGGCCATAATTTACACCCTTGTGGTGCCTGCTTTTCATTGGCCCCACCATACATCTACGTAATACTTGTTTTTCATTGGCCATGGTTTACTATATTTACCAACCCCTCCGCTCGGGCAGGATTAGACACAAGATCAGTTTTTAAGCGGAGTTTAACAGGTTTGAATTCAGAGTTTTCCTTCTCCTAGACTAGTTGCCTCACCAAGGCTAAAGAACCCAGTCTGTCCTACTATTTACCCATAGCTGGAGGGAGAATAATTGGATTCATACCTTTCCCAAGGGTATTACTGCAATGTGAAATGTGATCAGTCTCGTCCAGGTTTTGAACTCGTGTCGCCGAGTCCATTTCCTACGACGATAACCAATACACCACGGACACCTCCACTTTACACCCACTTATGCTTGTTCTCCATTGGGTACAGCTTACATCCATGCTAAGGTCGTTTCCAGTAATACATTGTTTTTTAAATTTATTTACGGCCAGATGATTCTGTCAACAAAATCCGCCGGGTTCATCGCAGGTCAAGGTGATATATTCCACATATTTACCCAACCGCTCTGCACGAGTAGGATATTAGACAAGGACATTGTTAAGCAACGTTAAGAGTATTTGCCAATTGAAGATGGAAAAGACCGAATCTCTCTTTTATTTACACACAGCAGGAGGGGGGATAGTTGGATTTATACCTTTCCCTTCCGAAATGTAGGAATCTACGTAGCGGAATGTTAAATGCTAACAGCCTCCTCTATTTCCCTGCGACGCCATCCATTAACCATGAGCTCCCAGATAGATAGATTGATAGATAGATAGAAAACTTTTTTCCAAGTGGTTGGGTAAATATGTGTAATATATACCCGTGTCCGTGCCCGTGGTGTAATGCATATCGTCGTAGGAAATGGACACGGCCATACGAGTTCAGATCCTGGACAAGGCTGATTGCATTTCACATAGCACTAATACCTTTGGGAAATATATGAATCCAATTATTCTCCCTCCAGCTATGTGTTAATTGTAGGACAGCCTGATTTCTTCAGCCTTGGTGAGGCAACTAGTCTAGGAGAAGTAAAACTGTGAATTCAAACCTGGTAAACTCCGCTTAAAAATTGACCTCGTGTCATATCCTGCCCGAGCGGAGGGGTTGGTAAATATGGATAACTTTTTCCTAGATAATTATGTCTTTTTGCGAGACTGAATTTCTGCACATATCTGGACAAGGAGACAAGGAAACCAGGTATTTGTCCTAGCAGCAGTTATTCCTCCTTTACGAAACTGATGCGATCCAATGTAAGATGATGGTATAAAACATGGAATCATTGTCTCCGTAAGAAGGGTGTTAACAAAGTTAATCTTAACATCATAGCGTTCCATTTAAATTCGGTTCGCTGTGTCCATTCACAATAGCAAGTAATATTACACCACTCGTGCATTCTGACCGTGACACAAGTACGGGACATCTAAGCGAAAATAGTATAGGGCAATAAAATTAAAATCCTATATCTTGGAGAACAAAATAATTTAAAATCCAGTTTTCAATTAATATATAAATATGTTGTCACTGTATCGAGACAGAATGGCTTTTCAAAACTTTTCCAATTTCATATGCCAACTGCATTTCAGCGGATAGGTAAGCTCCCAAGTCATTCTAGATATGACACTAAACCAGCTTATTGTGAGGCTTCAATCCTGGAGCTTTACCAAATGTAAAGTTCCATTACACCTTCGTCTACTTTGACCAGGAGAGTAAGTGGCATTTAGGGTCCCATCTCTCTGTCTCTCTAAAACACACACAC